>ML675705.1:585112-1042363 GCA_007922155.1 Mesoclemmys tuberculata
CTTTGAAAGCCAAGATACTAGTGTGCCATAAAATACAGGCCCTTCTGAAGTCAGGAGTAAAACTCTCATTGATTTCAATGGAGCCAGGATTTCACCCTTGTAGTATGGGTCCATCTCTACTTCTGTTCTGAAAAATGCTTGATTGCAGAGATGGGGTGCTTATTAGGTTACAAGCAGTTCTAGCTGAATTGCTCCTTCAGTTTGTTAGGCAATGGTGCAATTTGATTTCCTGATGCTTGTGAAGAGTAACAATCAGCCTTGGGAAAGGTGCCTTCAGTTTATGCATAGATTGAACTCAGCAAGGCAGGCAGAACAATAGCTCTCTCGTACTACATTGGCAATGCACTAGCTACGAAATATACTTCGGTCAAGTTTAACCGAAGGATTTTCCTTCCCAGAGAAGAGATTAAAAGTAAAAAAAAGAACCCAAATTAAACCGAGAGTTTATTTTCAAGTATCCAGTTGGAACATATATTTGTTTACATTTACTTGACTCTCAAACAATAATTATGGGAAATACAATTTTAGTTTGATTTCTTACATCCTATAAAAGTTTACAAAAATTGTTTAGAAGACAAACCAGATAAAACATTTACACATTGATCACTTCAGAAAAATTCACATAGACTTTAAGGTCAGAAGGGACCATTATGATCATCTAGTCTGACCTCCTGCACAATGCAGGCCATAGACCCTCACCCATCCACTCCTGTAATAGATCCCTAACCTATGACTGAGTTACTGAAGTCTTCAAATACTGGTTTAAAGACTTCTAGGTACAGAGAATCCATCTGCAAATGACAAACCATTTGGAAAGAGATTAGAATAATATTTATTGAACTAGGTCTCTTTAAAAAAACACCCCCAGCATTTATACTGTAGTACCATGTCATGTTTTATTTGCTTGTGTAGGTAAAACTTCAATTCAGGGAATTCCATAGGAAAGATTTCCCCCCGTTTGATCCAGTTTAGCAACCATTACTTGGGTGGGAAGTGATTTTTGCGGGGGGGGAGGGGGGGCAGATTCAGTGCTAAGATATCCAGGGCTAAGAGGCTGATACTTATAAGACAAACATGTCTTGGGTCCCGAGGTAATACAATACACTTGCCACTGTAAGAATGGATATAGAATAAAATGGAAAAGAAAAAAGACTATTGAGGAGAAAAATGTGATTAACCAGCAACATATCTGTGAAAGCTGACTGATATTTTCGATAGTTTTGAAAATATTAAACACACCTTGATTTTTGAGTGGTCTTTTGGGCCCTAATGCTCTGGCGCAGAACGTAGGCATTTGAGTCTGCACTGGCGTGTCCAGTTGAAAGATCAAGACCTTAGTTCATAGTTTCTCTCTCAAACTTCTTTATAGTCCAGCCTGTTTAGGTGAGTTGCATGACGTGTGTGGAGCAACGCACGGTTTTGAAAACCTGTAGCTACATCTAAAAAGAAATACAAAATGTTATCACATTGAAACCCTTTCCTGATTTTAATAAAGAGTGGAAAAGGGGAGGGGTGAAGGAATGTCCATTCTAATGGCTTGGTTTTGTTCGGATGAATTTCCAAGGGATAGCCACACACATTCAGCACTGGAAAGACTATAACGCATACTAGTAATACAAACATTAAAGAGAAGCTAAAGATCAGCCCTATGCTGTTTTCCATGTCTGTTCTTTATAGATTAATGATGCTTTTGATTTTTATCAGTCAGATTCCTGTCACACAGAAAGGGTGATTTATAATCCACAATTTACAGGGCTGGTGAGGCTATCACACTATCTTGAGTCCCCCTTCACAGTTTAAACAGCTATTTCTGCAGAGCTGCATATAATGATGCTCAGAAATGAAACATAGTTTTAGGGGGAAAAAATCTTTTTGTACTTCCTGTGATGGAAGAAAAGTATTTCCTGTGTTTGTATCCTTTTTAAAAGCCATCTCGGTTATAAAGACTGACTTCAAATCAGCTCTGACCTTTTGTTCAAGAACTACTGAAGTAAAAATCACATAAAAATGTCCATTTAGATATTGGCGGAGAAAAGGAAGTTCATTGATTTTCTTAGTTTGCTAAGCTCTGTGGGCCTTTACAGGTGTTTCTCTCTACAGAAAGACAGCAGAGAGTATGGGAGAGGTGGGGGGGGAGGGGGACTGTTCTTTATTGCCAGCTAAAATTAAAATTGTGCTTCAAAATTGATGAGATGTCTTGTTTGAGGCAGCATGCAGAGTTCTCATTGAATTTTGCTGGCTCAGTCATCTTTTAGATAACAGACAGAAGGCTTGTTTAATTTAAAGTGTTGTTTGCCCAATCTTCTCCAGCAAAAGGCTCCTTTACAGATTTTGACCCTCTTTGTAGCTGGAGAGAAGTCATTCTTGGGAGCAAATTTACTGACTACTTGCAGGAGTGAGTGCATGCGCCATTGAGACCCAGCCTGCTGAATTTTCACCACAAGCCCGTGCAGGAGAGTTGTGAGGAAACTCAGGGTTTCAAAATTCAGACCAGTGTTGCTGGAAACAGTCTGTGCCTAATTCAGCCAACTGTCACAGATGGCATTTTAAGATAACACAAAATAAATGGGGACTATTTGTTTTGTAATTGTGCTTATATGCCCCATTGTGTCGAGTGCTGAATATGCACATGAGTACCAGCCTCTAAGAGTTTACATCAAAACATACAATACAGAGAGTGTGGGAGAAAGGAAGTACAATTATCCCTATTTTACAAGGTGGGAACTAAGGTACAAAGAAAGTAAGTAATTTCCTCAAGGTGAGTTTGTGGGTGGTTTCTGGTGCTACACCCCTTCCTCCCCAAAGGGACTTTCCTCTCGCTTTATCGAAAGCCCAGAGGTGGAGTTCTGCTTTGGATTTTGTCTCTGAAGAATCTGCTTATGAAAATGGGATGTCAGGAAGGTTACAGATGTGAAAAATGGTAGGATAAAGAACGATCCTGAACTCTCAGCTGCCATTTGAATCAAGCCTTGGATCATTTTGGAGATATCTGAGGTAATTTTTAAATTTAGTTTTCACTGCATCCCTCCTGACATTGATGTTCTGGATGAGGCCAGACAAGCTGAAACACTGTGGAAACCTCTATTCTGGCCAGAAAATTCTAGAGGGATTGGTTTCATAAGGAATGAATTGTGTCTGTGCAAGGATACAGAACAAGGCTTATAGACCCCTGCAACCTTATAAAATAAAGCTCAAAAGGTGAACTTGAATACTGCATAGACCCTTGCGTTGGCCCTATTCATGGAGTGAATTTCAGCCAAAGTTTCCATTCGGCTTTCATATCCAGGGAGATGCAGTTATGCAGCAGATGCTTTTTTGGTGCTGCTGGATTTACCATGAAAGAAAAAGGGGGACAAAAGCAGAGAGAGCATGAGGGAAAGGCTATGTATGCCTTGGGGAAAATGCCAGGTTGTTCCACTGTAAGTGTAAGGAAAAGGATTAACAGCTCAAGAGCATACTTGAGTAGACATGCATCTATGGATGTGATCGTTGACATAGAAGCATACATTTCCAATTGCCTATTTGTTTATTTACCTGATGTTCTGTTTAGCTGGGTTGCCAAGGCCATGATAAATTATTGAGAGCTCAGCAAAGTTGTTTAGATTTGAACCTATTAAAGGTAACCTCTAAAATAGAACAGTGCTACAGCTTAAGCCAAGGGATGTCAAGTTCTGGCTTCATTCTCCTCAACATTGATGCTGCCAGCCTGGAGTACATGGCATTGATTTCAGAACTGAGAGCTTGCAAGTGACATGAGGCTACCTTTCCAGAGGACATCCTACTTTCATAAAACACAACAGCCATTTGGCTCTTGTTTTTTGTAAGCAATAGGATCTGAAATATTTTGGTGGAGACCAAACAGTTCTAGAATAAATACATTCTACCTGGGAGTAGTAAGGTCTGATACTGCAGGAATTAAATGGCTTTGTCTAGCATCCATTGAAGGATTAAATCGGGAAATGCAGGCTTCAGATGTATCCAGAAACAGGGCTTTAAGCTGAGGCCAAGAGGTTAGCCCATAAGATGTTTGGATGCTGCAATGTTTCCAATTTAGCGTTTTATTGGTTATGGTGTCATCTGATAGGTGGCTGGCGAGTTGTGGGATGGAGCACTGGACACATGTAACACATTGGTTAAGTGTGTGGCTCAGGTCTCCCTCTAATGGCAGAACAACTTAGAACACAAGGGTGGATTATGTAGGCACAGCTAGAGGATGTATTCCTTCCACTCAAGTGTTAAAAAGTTTGTGCTTTCAGTGCTGCAGGTCCTGGATTCTGTCCTCCTGTGATTACACTCCTGTCTGTAAAGACGCAGCCACATCACCAGCTTTCCTTTACTACAGCATGAGCCAGAAGTCCAGCTCTGAGTAATCTTGACTTTTTGCAGGGATTCAAAATCTGAACTTGAATCCTATCCAAATTTGGAATCACTATAAGAGAACAAATCAAACTCTCAATTCAAAGACCCTCACCATCCCTAATATAAAGTGAAGGGCTTCACGTTTACACTATGAATATATTATAGTCCAGGTAAACAATGAACACAAGATTCAGTAACAATGACCTTTTACCCACCACTGCAAAAAGGAACTTGAGAAGTTACATATACGTGAGCAAACTTCTCATCATACAGAGCAACAAAATGAGACCAATGCCAAGTTTAATATTCATGCTAGTGACAGATCAAATGCAGCAGAAATGTACTAAGAACTTCCCACCTCCCTGACATAAAATATAAGCCAAGTGAGGAGATAAATAGATGCCTAACACGGAGCCACGCTGCCTTGGAAAGATCCATCTGCAGGACATGTGACATTTTTCTAGATCCAAGAAAAAATGTGAAGAGCACAGAAGCAAAGACACATGGAAGGTCAACCAACCTATTTACCATTTGTTCTACTTTTCTACATTGTAATGCATTTGGATGTACATCGTATGCAAGGCCACCTGCTCTCCCCACCCCCACCCCACACACAGGGGAACCTTCCCTCAGATTGAACATGCTCAGGTTTCTGCATTACTTTTAATTAGGCTTTGGAGAGAGCATCCATGTTCAGTAGGGGGCTCAGAGTACATCAGAATAGCACAACCCCAACCCCAGTTCCATCTTCTCACCCCTTAAAATGAGGCACTGAATTATAGATTTTAGACAGCGAGGGGAAGCTACCAGAATGACCTAAGCTACATTAGTAGAGGTGGGAGGATAAAAACCTTCTGGAGGTGGAAGAGTAACTAAATGGCAGCGCTACACCAATTCCCACGTGAGGAAATCCTGCACTCCCTGGGAGCATGCTGCACAGCACCAGCTGGTTCCTCTTTTCATGCAGAAATCCTGGTTACTACAAACATGACTCCAGCTGTGAGAGCCCCGGATGGGAATGCTAAGGCCGTTCGGTGCGAAGCAGGAAACTAATAGGATTGCAGGACATATTCTTATGTTGTGTAAACTGGCTCAGCTCCACAGGCTTCAATGCATGAAAGTGACTTACATCAATAGCTGATCAGCTCTGACCTTCCCCCCCTTCCCCCACCAAGCTAGGACTGAATTCAGGCTTCAGGTGAAACTCAGAGCAGCATTCACTCGTTTACAAATCTGCCTAGGTGCTTTCATGAGGTTGTAATTAAAGCTGGTTGGAAAAACGTCAGACATTTGGACACTTCAATTCACCACCACAAAAAACCATCCCAAGTTTGGGCGAAAAGTTTTTGACCAGCAGTCGGGCTCAAAGAGACTTGTGGCCACAGGGGACTTCATAGATATTATTAGGCTGCCCATGTGGCTTCTCAGAATGTTGAAGTAAGGTCAGAACTCAGTTCTTAACTCTCCGGAAACACTTGAGCTAAAGATGGTTTCTTTTAGCTTTAGTAAGGGAAGGTTCAATTTTTAAAGCCCCCCAAGTGGTTTAGAAGCCCCAAATCCCATTTTCAAAGGGGATTTGTGCGCCTAAGAACCTAAAACCACATTGAAAGTCAATAAGACTTAGGATCTTAAGTCATTTAGGCATTTCTGAAAAGGATACCTATAGGGTCTATGACACATAGGTGAACAGTTCCAATTCCATTCATTAGAGGGCAGTGGTAACAAATGCACCTTATAAAAGTGATCAGTGTGTCTAACTGAGCCAGATCAATCTCCAGTGTGACTGTTGAGTTCAATCACCTGCTATATTTTCTTCATTGTGATTAGGAGATATGGGTGGCCTATGGCTCTGAGGAAGCAGCTGTCATTTGGAATGCTGACACTTTGTTCCCTAATAGGATTTGGGGGATAAGTTGGAATAGATTCTATTGTACATGCCTCCTCCTTCTGGATGTACCCAAAGTGTGGGGAACTGAAGTTTTCAGAAGGCAAAGTATCACTCATTTTCATACAGGCTAGAAAATAGCTGAATTTCACTTTGAATATTTCATGGAAGTCCATAGCATTTCCTAAACATGCTAGTTAAAAAAAAATATTAGATGAGCTGTACTTCCATTTTGACCCTGTATTTCAGACTCCACCAGTTTCTGGTAAATTAAACGGACTATATTGTATCCCCCTGGAATTCAGGTGTCATGAAATTGACCCACTAAAAAAAGTGGATTATGAAATCACAATTGATGTGTGCTCAGTTTTTAGAGAAGAAACTGCAGCTGTGACTAGTTCATAGCAGAGCCTGTGCACTTTGCGATTTTGGAAACTTTCCACCTGTATTGCATGGGGGGGGAGAGAGGGGGAAGCTTTCTTAAGCAGGGAACACTTCAGTGAATTAAAGACCCTCCAGGCTTATGGGGATGGCTGGAGGGATTTATCTGCAATGGTTTTACAAACAGTAGGGAATTTGAAACATTCCCCTTGTAGCTAGCAAAATGATTTTTCAGGTTGTAAGTAAAGCTTAAAACTCTCAAAGGCTGAGGGCTAGGTCCTTACCCTCTGCTCTGCTGGTACTCTGGGATGAGAAGAGAGCTTCATTTCCTTCTTTTTACTCAAGAAAGCACTAGGAAAGGAGTGATTATAATCAGCAGGCTTTCGCCCCGGGAGCACGTACAGGATCAGGCCACGGGGCTGGATACAAATACATGAGCTACAGGAAAAAGGCTGCTGCCTATTAAACAGTCTCCTAAACACCTTAGATTTTCTCTGGCCTGCCCTTTATTGAGGCCGTTTCAGAAGAAGCTTAAATAAATGGGGGTAAAAGTCACATGACCAAACACCTTAACTGATGGTCTCTCTGTCCTTTGCTTTCCTTCTCCTGAAGGAAGGTCCAGCAGGTGCCAGATTGCACAAGTTATTTTTTTAGTTATGTATTTACTACATGGCAGTGGTTAGAGGTCAGGTCCCTATTGTGCTAGGCACTGCATGAGCTTCTAGCCGTAAAAGGACAGCCCCTGCCCCAAAGAACTTATTGTAAAAAAAATACGCAGAGTACTGAGCAAATGATGTCACAAATAATTCACTGGACACCCCCCCCCCAGTTATAGATCAGTCTCCAAGATCATTCTATAAACGTATGCCATTTGAGCAGAGTTGTTTAGCTGTGATTGGTCAGAGAAGTCAAAAGGTGCTCTCTGTGCACTGATGGGGTGACAATTCAAGTGTACTTGACATGTCTATTCTGTGCAAATTTAAAGTTGGTTTTCCCTGAGTACATATGTGCATAGCTTGAAAATGAACACATATGCCTGTAAAACATTATTGCATTTATGTTCATAGGAAGAAAATGCATCAAAGTCTGACCATGACCACAAGGACTTCACTTAAATTCAAGCAATATTTCATAGATACGGTAACTGTAAGGCCAAAAGGGACCAATACTTCATCTAGTCTGATCTCCCGCATATCACAGGCCACAGAATTTCATCCAGTGTTTGGAATCACCACCAAGAAACCAGAAGATTAGCTGAACATGAGAAACATTGTTGTCCAGTGGGACTCAGCCAGGAAACCTGGGCTCTAGTCTTGTCTCTGCCTCTGGCCTATTGTCAGAACTTCACTAAACCACATCTCCTCTCTGTGGCTCAGTTTTCCAATCCGCAAATTGGGGACAATGGTACTTGCCCACCTTTGTAAAGTGTTGCCAAGTCTACAGATGACACGCACTATACAAGACCTCTTCTCAGCAGTGTTAGCCCATATCACAAAAGCTGTGCAGTTTCAGCTGCTAAGCACCAAAAGATCCCACATTCTGTGACATGCAAAAAAAAAAAAAAAGCCAAAGACTATCCTGTGAACACAAAATTCATCGTTTAGTGTGTGGAAAAAGGAGTGGGGAATTACAAACTTTTTATTGAGAGGAGACTGAAGCTGACCTGCTGACATTTTCACTTGATACCACTGGCAACAGGGTGATCTCCACTGCAGTGTTAGCCACCACACAGCATGGCTCGAAATGAGGGAAGATACTCAGACATTTTCATTAAATTACTTTTCCTTTAAAAAAAAACACACACACCATGACGGTGAATTGTTCTACTCACATGCCAGAGCGCATGCTGCTATGCAAAAGTACTTAACCTAAATGCTACAGAGGTCACTCCCATCTGTAATGCAATTGCACTGAAAGGAGCTTGATCTGCCCTAAGTCAAAGGCTAACTGGGCATCACCATGCAAGTGTATTTAAATGAAACATAGCCAAGGCTACAGTATTACATTTTTGAAAAATAAATCAAGTCCATAGGTTGCAAGTGGGTGCTTTGAACTATTAATTGGAAATTCTTTTAGTGTGAGAGAGAAAGTACTTAAGATAGTTAAAAAACGCATCACTCAGTGAGTTAGAAAATTACTCCCGTCCTTCGACCATGTCAGACTAAACATAAAACAAACTAAGTCAAAAGAATGAATTATTTAAAACTGCTGTTTACCTATCACCGGAAATAGGGCTGCAGCGACGGGCTGCCCAGCCTCTCATCTGCCTTGCTGTACACGGGGAAAAGACCCTTTGCTTGGATTGTGCTTCTCACCAGCTCAGAACCTTGGTCTAGACGATAACTGGAGCACCACAGCTTATTCCCCGTTCCCCCTTGGAATTTAGTATGTTGAAAGGTGGCAGGCTCAGGCATTGAACACAGAAGATGTACAACACTGGCATCAGCAAGGCAGGCTTCTGGCTAGGCAGTCGGTGGGCTTACAGCCATGTGTTACATCAAACACATTGGTTTCAATTGTGCCATGCCTTCTCTTTCTCCCCTACACCACCAGTCATCTGTTTTTAGCCTCCTGGTGTCCCTGGTCACACACTACCAGGGCAGGAACTGCCTTTTTATTATGTGTACAGCGTCTAACACAACGAAGGTCTGACACCCCGACTGAGGACTGCTGTGGGCTACCTCAGTAGAAATAATGCTGCTGCTTTCACCTTTATGGTTGAGTGTGGTGAGCCCAGGCTCCATGGACCATTAGGTTCCCAGCTTCGGTTGCCAACAACGCTGTTTGAGTGTTTTTATTACCGCTAGAAGGGCTGACAAAGATCCAGGTTCCCTACACCTAACCAAAGCCAGTCACCGCCCCAGAGAGCTCACAGTCTAACTAGACAAATCAGACAAGTCCGTCTGGGGGGAGAAAACTTGCCTTAGGTCACAAAAGGAGTCAGTGGCAGAGCAGGCAAAAGAACCCAAGTGTCCTGGCTCCCAGACCAGTCTCCTACTTTATTATAACGCGGCTGTCTTCTTGCCCTTTTGTAATGGAACAGATCCCATGGCCCTGTTTCACAGCAGCGAGCAGCCACCTGAGATTCTAGCAATGTTTACTCACCACGGAACTAAGGTAAATTTAAAGCGCTGACCTAGCTGTGGAAGGCTTCATATCTCATCAATTTCTAACCCCGTGAGCCATCTAGTAATAAGGAAATTGCTGAGGATAAGGAACATCTAGGATACACAGGGAGAAATGAATAAGCAATAAAAATGACATGTAGAATAGATTAGGTAAAGACATAAACAAACACTGTAGGAAGGTTAATTGTTCTCCTCCCCCCTTCGCCTAGAGAAACTCTGGGGAAAAAAACAGAAAAGAGGAAGACACATTTAAGGAAAGGAGGGCTTGATATAAAGCCCATTGCAATCAATGGAAAAGACTCCTATTTGCTTCAGTGGGTTTGGATCAGGTTTTAATATAGACAAAAGGAATCAGACAAAACTATGCCTCAGATCCTTATTACGGTTGTTATTTCTGTTAAATGCAAAGGTGATAGGTTAATGATGCTGAATTGCAGCCGAGGAATCAAAACTGACAATGCATGTCTCCTGTATTTGGGTTAAATGGCTCTAAGGAATTGCACTCAGATGACTGGGGCAAAATCAAATATGCTGTAGCTATGATTGTGGAGACTCATACATGCTGGTTTCCTTACCCATTCAAACTCCCTGAAGGAAATCCAATCACTGGTGTTAAACGTTTGCATGTTGTGTTAACATACCTCTTATTGAAACGGATCATGTTACTGGCTAGAAAAATAAAGATAAATGCTAAAGACAAGGCATAAAGAGTCTCATTATTGAGGGTAGGGAAAAGCATGGGACAATCAGCTCTGGGTCAGGAACATGGGGAAGGAATATTTTAGGCACCACTGTCTTGCGTGTAACAAGGCAGTTAAGAATATACTCATCAGTTCCAAGCCTCATCCACACTTACAGCCCATGTGGCTGTGTGCAGGAGCATTGTAATACTTAACCAACTATAAAACTCCCTGACTTATGCAGATCAGTGCAAAGGGGTCTTAGTGAAAACGAAGACCAGGTCTGAAGATATTACAACTTGTAACAACTTGTTACGTCACATCTAGACTAGTCCATTCCCCGAAACGCCCCTGAGTAGTGCATTGTGGTTTCCTTTCAGTGTTGCATGTAGCCCACATTCCCATGTCTCAAGAAAAGGGGGCTCCCCCATCGCCCTGAGAAGACCACCCAGCAGGATAAAATCTAGCCATCTAGTAAGCCTAAATTGCCTTTGACTTTGTTTTATCCCATTACTTCGAACTATAAACGCTTGGGCTATGGAAACATTTCCTCTCCCGAGTCCCAACCTTTCAGCTCTTCAGTTAAATGTTATTCATTGTTGTTTTACAGCAGTGACTTGATTCCCCAGCCAAAACCCAGGCCCCAGTGTTCAAGTTCCAAGTGAGCATGAGAACCTTCAATAGACATAGACATGAAAATGTTTATGGTACAGATGGGGGAAACTGAGGCACACAGATTAAGTGATTTGTTGAAGGTTACACAATTCCTGGCTGTGGACATGGGGGCATGCTTGCTTTTCCTGACTCTGTAGGTTGTGTTTGGGATGGAGATGGTCGAAGCAGGTGAAGGAGAGGAACATGGTGAGGAAAAGATTCCCATTGCAGCTGCAATTCCTATCCCATGGCAGACATGGGCATGACGGAGGGGCTGAGCAGCAGGGAGGGGACAGAGGGGTGAGAAAATGGTCCTCTCTGTTCCTCTGCTGGGGGATGTCACCTGTTTAGGTTCAGGGCCTGGCGATATTGGATGCGTGAGGCCCTATATGACCACAAAGGTAGCATAGGCCCATGGCCACCATTGCATTTATATCTTGGTCAACACCCCAGAAAGTGCATTTTAGTTCAGTGGCTCCTGCCCATGGAAGGCTCAGATTGGTAAGCCGCTCTGAACTCGGTGTCCTGGGTATCTGTGAGCCAGCAGATAGTGGGGCTTGCTGAGAATGCAACTGATTTGTTTTTGACCTCTGGGTAAGTGTTCCATGGTAGTCGGTGGCACCAGAATGGGAGCATTCAGGAGAGCAGCCTGAAGATTCATGTCCTTATTGGCCAGATGCTGGAAATAAAAAATTAATGCCCATAAATATTGATTGATGCAGACATGGAAATCAATTTGTATACTTCCTTGCTAAATGGAACAGGAACAGTGTTCTGTAGTATTTAGACGTATGCGCATAAGAGAGAGAAAGACAGTCGGTGCAGGTGAAATGCCATGGGGCCAAGCAAAATTAGCAAACTGGGCAGCATGAAGGCATCTGAAGTCTAGCAACAATTGGAAGTGCTATATGAATTCTAAGAAACATTAGCTAACATTGGTTAGAAGTTAACCAAATGTTAAGATTATGAAAATAAGCTAAAATAATAATGCATTTCTGCAAACAAACTACACTCCTTTCATGAGCCCAAAGCCATGTATGTGCATGCAACATCAAACCAACTTTAACTCCACCACTGTGTCGATGTCCTGAGGAACCAAAAAAAAAGTCAAAAAAGTCTAATTAATTAAAAATATCCACCATTTTCCAGCCAGCTCTTCTACAAAGATTTTTAATCTTGCACTTTCAAAATTAAAATCAAATAAAACCCTCACACTCATTTTTATGTATTCCATTTTACAAACTGGTCAGTTATTTCAATGAAAAAAATTGAGGAAGAATAAAAGTGGAGCTTAGCATGAACTTTAAATTCAACTCTAACTAAATGCAGTCAAACAATGCTGCGGGAATGATAAGAACATCACCTGCAGCTGCATAAGGTAGCTTAAAAAGTGACTGTGCTTGAATCCTCATGCTTTGAGGCATAAAGTGATTGGGTCAGGAAGCAATTTTCTTGGGTATATTGCTCAAGGCCAGAGGCATTATGGGAGTTTTGCAGCTCTCTCTGAAACATCAAATATAAGTCTCTGTCAGAAATAGGATACCAGACCAGGGGGACATTTGCACTTTTTAGGTAAGAACATCACACAGATTGATCCTATGATATAATTTCAAATGAAAAGTCTGATCCTACAACCTTTATTCTAAATAAAAATCCCATGGATATCAACAAGGAAACTGCAGGACTGAATTAGCTACACACTTCAACTGTTTTCAGTAGAGCAAAGCCCAAAAAAGGGAAACATACATGTGTGAGACTTCAGATTTCTAAGTTCAAGACTTCCTTCTGTCAGACCATCATCATTACGGTACTTTCTGGCCCTAAAGCCTATCAATTAATACAAAATAAGTAGGAAATTGAGGCCGTGGGGAGAGGAGAGAAGAGGAGAAAAGCATCTTGGAGTTACACCCTGTGAAAAGTCTGCATGGAAGCATGAATGTTATTCCACCAACAGGGAAAGACATTTTTGCAGGAAGAAGTTTATAAGATAAATCTTTGTTTCAATCGCTCATAAGTGAAGGAAGTCACTCACAGAAGCCCCTTCAGCACGACGAACAGCCCAAGAGGTCATTCAGGACTCATTGCATTTGAGCAGTGAGAGGGAGCTCGGTTTAAACCTGTAAAGACTATCATGTTTATTGAAAAAGTAAGTTTTTGTTAAACTCAGGAAATAGTTACCTCTCTAGGTCCAGAGCTAAACCTGCTTGGAATACTGACCGTCTCCAGGCTGTCAAGCAAATTGCTGAGGTTACCTGAAGAACCAAAATTGCTATATTTCACCCACTTCTACAGAGAGAGAGACACACATACACACACTAAGGCAGAAGGAGAGACTGCAGTAGTTTTAACTTAGGTATATTAGTTAGCACCTCAAAGTGCCTTTCCAAATCAAGGCCCCCGGTGCTAGGCACTGTACATACATAGAATAAGACTGTTCTTGCCGGATGATCTTATATTCTAAATCAACGAGAAACAGTGAGAGACCCAGCATTATCCCCATTTCATAGATAAGTGACAGAGAGATTAAATAATTTTTCCAAAGGCATGCAAGGAATCCATGGCAAAGCCAGAAGCGAACCCAAGTTTCCTGATCCCCACCAGAGGGTCTTAACTACGAAAGCACCTTCCCCTCAGCTTTAGCAGGGCCATAAAAGGGACTGTACATCTAACTCTGATCCAGCCTTTTCTAGGGAAGAACCTTTGCTTCTTTGAAAAAATGTTTCTGCATTATGAGCCAGACGTAATCACATAACCTGCACTCCATGTGAGACTCTGCCTGCCTGCACACAGCACGTGTTTTGGTAAAGAGCACGAGACTCTTTGAAAACCAAGAGCCAGGAGTAAACAGGAAAAAAAATTCTGTGTTTGTAAAACAGAGAAATGGAGTTAATTGGAAGCATTATGTTATATAGAGGGACAATGAGGACATTGGCTAGTGAGGCCATTTATTTCTCCATTGCCAACACTGGTCCAAGAGCCAGATATAAAGCAGACATCAGAAAGTCTGTAGTGCATCAGTTTGCAGCTGATCCCTTAGCATTTGTGGTGAGTAGTTCACACTCTGACTTAGCTTTTGATTCCTTGCAACACATCCTGAGACACTAAGTCTTTCTTTGGACATCTGCCGAACACCCTCGTGACACAAGAATGGGGCAAGATCATCACTGCCCATAGAGATACCTATGGAAGAACTTTAGTTACCTCAGAGAGTCACTTGCAGAATCTTTCCATCAAGGGAAAGGCCTTATCTCCATAAAGGTGCTGCCTATCAACCCTCTGTATTGCTCAGCATCCCTTCTCCAAAACATCCTAGCTACTGCAGCAGGCTGGGGGAGGGGTCAGCCTCTGTGGCCTTTTCAGTTCTTGGCCTTTGTACTGCAACCACCCCCATGGGGACAAATAATGCTAAACTATGGCAATGGCGTGCAGGTCACTAGAAAGTGAACCAAATCCCAACAAATTCATTGCACAAAGGCTATCCAACAGCATGGCTTTGGGTGTGTGGGGGCAAACACATGTGCCCCCTCAAACATACATGTATATATAATAAGGGAGTACACTCACCCCTGGGACACCTCCTTGTAGCTGGGTCTTCAGAGTAGCTCTCACCCACTGTGGTACACCTTTCCATCAGTTCACACTGCAGCCCCCCTCTCTCTGGAACTTGGTGCACTCCTTTTTCTGTGACTTAGCCCTCTAAGTAGGTCACTATTTAGTCCTCTTCTGGGGCATCAAAGTCCCTTGAACAAGTTGTCTGTATGCCATATCAGGCACTTTCCTGATCCAAGTCTACATCCAGGGCTACTTCCTCAGTGGCTAGTAAAGAAACCCTGGCCCTCTTATGACTCCAAGTTCCCCTCCAGAAACCCCATGCCTAGCAATCACAATTCACTCAGTCTCAGATGCTATTACTGTTTTTCCTCAGCTTCTTCCTTCCTTCTCTAGTTCCTCCTCCACATCTTACAGCCCAAGCTTTCTCCCCTTGCAGGGACTACACCCTACTCCAACCAGACTCTATTGGTTAGAGCAGCACCTCATAGTTTAATCTCTCTTTGAAACACTTTTTTTTTTATTTCTAAACTTCTTTTTTCTGTAGGGAGCAACCTCACAGTTCCTGCTTTTATATAAGCCCAGCTTGCCTCTGCCCAGCTGGGCTTCATCTTCACTAAGGCTTTTTCCAGCCCTGACTCTCCTCCAGGTGCAACCTATAAGGTTAATTGGCCCTTTTTAATCAGCTCAGGCCTTTTAGGGCATGAACACTCCATCACATTTATAAGTTAGGTATCCTAAGTACCTTGGGGGTCTAGTCCACAGAAATCAAGGTAAAGCTATGTTAGTGTTGAGGGGTTTTAGATCAGACCCTTCATAATGACTGGGTAGCTTCTCAAATATTCTCCAGTGATCTACCACTGTTTGGTGGTTACATCAGATCCAAGCAAAAGAAGAGCAATGGGGAGCAGGGGAATGCAGGACCTTGGAAACAAAGGGGGAGTTTTAATCAGAAAAGGAGAGCTAGGATGCCAGCTGAACTTTCTGGCACAATGCTGTGATGTGTTACACATGGCTCCCGGCATGCAGCCCACTCCTGCTGGAGCCTCACAACTGTTTGTTCATTATTAATGTGGAGAGATTACTATCCTGTAAAATATTTAGCAATGAGCAGCACCCCCACCTGGTCTAAATTAAATCTCTCTGCTGTGAAAAGTCTGGGCTCTCACAAAACTTTGCTCATAAAAGCAGCTTCTAAAGTGGATTCAGGTGCCAAGGAGGGTCTGCACTGTTAGGCTGTAATAGTCAGAAGGTGAAAGATCAGCAAAATGGGAGCACAGGTATTGGTCTGAAGGAAAACTTCCACTTATTTGTGATGAGTGCATAGGATACATGTGTAATACCATGATTCAACACTTAAAGGCAGAAGGATTTATGAAGCTGCAATATGGGCAGAGGTTATTATGAAGCTTGGTGGAATTAGCTACATTACACTAAACTCAGTTGGAATAGTTTATTCCCATGATGTCTTTTTTTTGGACATCCTTGATAGGCTGGCCAAATTCCACCTCAAGCCATTACACCCTGCCCATCTAAATTCCAATGGGAGTTTCACTGTTAGATGCCAGAGGCTCTGATGTGCATGTGTGGGTTCATCATACTTAAGGCAGCAGCATTTTAATGCCAATTCGATGTGGCATCTATGCTTAAAGCTAGATCAGAGGTCTCAAAATGCATTGTTGCTGCAAGATACCAAGGACCAGCACCAAGAGGCTTGGGAAACTTGTGATTTATGCAAAGCTGGGAACAGACCCCAGGGCTCCTCAGTCCCATGGCAGGACCCTAGTCACTGGACCACTGCCTCTTAATAAGAGTATGACAGACATATGATTCAAGATGCAGATTTCTGTGGCAATCCACTACAGAGAATGAACAGTAGGACACATGAAGCATGTTTGCTCAATGTACCACACTTGGAATATCATTCGGCACCAAAGCAGTTAATTATATCCTCTCCACCCCATCAGAAATAGTAATATTTCCTCAGTAACAGCGTGTGCACCAAAGATTCATTTCACCTTTAACTGTAAATTCACTTCATGCCAAAGGAGTCTCGGCAGAGATTCTACACCTTGCCTTTCAGCAGAGAATACTCTTCCCATCACCTCTTAATTTGACTTGTAACCTCTCACCTCCTGACTGTCACTTTCCTGTCAGCTCTAGTTGATACAGCTGACCCTTTTTTATTTGTTAATTACACTAAAACTTGTCTAGCAACAAGAAAAAAAAACATTAGGAAAAAAAAAAGGGACAAGTGGAGAAGAACCCCAGTACCCCTCAGTATTTCAAACCAGTCTCTCTCTAATGCTTTAGAAATGAAAACCTGACAGTCAAGGCCACTAACAGGACATAATTTGTGAACGTGCTGTACACAGCTCTCACCTTACACCAGTGACTTACAAGTAACACTCTTTTACTGCTATTGGACTGGATTCATCAAAGGGAGAGAAGGAAGATGCTGTATTTGCATCTGATGAAGTGGGTTGCAGCCCACAAAAGCTTGTGCCTGCAGAAATTTGTTAGTCTTTAAGGTGCTACAGAACTCTCATTGTTTTTGCCGTATACAGACTAACACGGCTACCCCTCTGTATTTACAGACTGTTTAGAAACATATTTAGTGGGGTGGGTTGGGCTACTGGATTAACGGACCAGGAAACGACAGAAAAGGCTCATTTTGTTATGATGGCACAAGGCTGGGCCTCAGGTTCAATTCTTGGTTCTGACACAGATGCCTTACATGACCTGGAGCAAGTCATTTCATTTCTCCCTGTCTCAGCTCCCCAGCTGTAAAACAGGGATACTAACACTTCCTTTCTCTTGCCAATTAATTTGAGGAACAGGCTCTCTGTTACCATGTTACTCTGTTGTACCCAGTACAATGAGGCCCTGATATCAGCTGAGTCCACTGGTGCTACTGTAATATAAATGATGATGCAGGCTGTTGTTTATTCATGAAATGGCTACAGAATGGGTAGAGAGGTTGAAGGACCAAAGAGATGGCTATTTCCCTGTTCAATTCGCTGGTTCAGATCCAGCCCTGGTCAGCTTTGACCTAAAGTTCTGCTTATCTGACAGCTGCTGAGGGGCCAATGTGAACTGAGTTGGGGGTTTCACTCTAGTTTCTAGTAGACAGGTGTCAACATCTCCACAAACAGCCCCCTCTTCTGACCGTCTGTGTAGCAAGGCAAAGGACAAACTGGGCCATAGAGACTGAGCTCTGTTCTCTCACTGACGGAAGGTGTCCCTCCAACTTTGGACAGGCACTGAGGAGGCAGTGCGAAAGGGAAACTACCTCTGCTGCATATAAACGGGGCTCTCTCAACTTTGTGGAGTTCTTCATCTGAGGCAATTCTCATGCAAAAAAGCAAGCATGCGTTCGTACACATAGCTCAGTGTCTGCTAAGGCGGGTTCTGGGACAAGCGACAGCAGCTCTGCGTGCATTGGCCGATTGCTATCTCTTGCTCTGCAAAATGGTGCCCCATAGCTGCTGGCACTGCTGGACTTCTTCACTGTACAGCTGCAAGAGACAATGTAATCAGGATGGAAACAACCGCCACCACCCTGAAAAAACCATCTCTGTGCAGGGACGAAGCCCGTAATTTCTAGATGGCCGCTCTGTAAGCCTTCCATGCTATTGGCTGCAGCACCAATAGAGCATGTTTTCAAGCCGCTTTCAAACTCATTCCACTGCTGACCCTCAGCCCTGTTAAAATGCCTGCTTTCTAGGTGTCATAAAAGAGGCGGTAAAAAGGGCAAAGTCAGCACAAAGATCCTCTAGTGGATTAATGCTGACCATCGGAACACACTGGCAAATGTTAACTCCACCAGACTAAGTGGCATGCCACTTGCTGTGCACCTCCAGGTCTGCCAAGATTGGAGGGGAGAAGGAAGGGATGGTCTAGGACAAGCTATATCCATTTTTATCATATGGCTCTGCTACACATTTCTTTGCCCACAGGGCAAATGCATTTTGTTTTCTTAAAGGATAACGACCCTGCTGCTGGCAGGCTGCATAATATCTGCCTTTGAGTGCGCAAAGCACAGACAAACAAAGGAGTGGGAGGAGGAGGAGGAGTGCTTAACTTTCTGAGACAGCAGGAGCATCAGTAAAGGGCGATGGAGCTTTAGGGTACCACTTAAAAACAACCAAAAGGCCAATCAAACCCAAGGCACCAGGGCTACCGTCAGCCTAAACTGAGCACTCATTGGGTTCTGGACCAGTAACATGTTAAGAGGTTTTACTTGTTTCCTTTTCTTTTAAAAATTCTCTTAAGATTTTCTGCTGCCTTTGGCTTTACAGTAAATCAGGGAATAGTATCGGTATCTCCCCCCCCCCCCGTGGGAGAGACAGAGAAACACGTGTGTGTGATATTTACAAATTAGAGGCCTTCTTCCTTGAAGTTCTGAGTGCCCTCACCACTCAGGATCAATAGAAGCTGCATTCAGTACCGCTCAGGATTGGTGTTGTGTGAGATGGAGCTAGCACTGCATGCTGTCAGATGGTGAGAAGTCCTTATTTGCTGTCTTGTTTAGTAGGTGCCTAAAATTCCATGGTTTATTTATCTGGTGTAAAACTGAGCATTGGCAAAGGAGGGCGGGGGGGAACTTTGTGGTAGTTAGGTGACAGCAGATGGTGTCAGAATAGCCCCAGGCACCCCCTGTACATAGATCATGATAGACTGGATTCTCATTTACGCGAAGGACACCAAGTACTGTACTAGATGTGCAAAGTGGCATTTAAGTGGGTGTGAATGCCTGCACAGTGTAAAAGGGTCTTCGTATAAAGGAGAATCAGTCTCTGTGTTTCCTATGGATGTGTGAGAGTGCATAAGTGTGCCTGTTTTTAAGCTAATGCTGGTGAGACTGTTCCCATGATTCCCTGTAAAGCAAACTCCTGGATTCTGTTCTAGGGCCTGACCATAAACTCACGCACACTTATCTGATGTGGGTGCAGCTCCATTGGAATCATTCTCGAGCCGCATCTATGGTGAGGACAGAATAAGCTCTCGGGCGGTTGTTTGCATGGGTGCTGGTAGGCGCGTGCGTGTGTACAGGATCTTTTAAGTATAGCTTGTTTGCTGCATAAAATATTTAGACAATTTTATCAGCCATTCAAGTCATTAGCTGGGTGGAGCCTGACTTAACATACAGAGAGGTCACTATTCATTAATATTTATTACCCCTGATTTGTTTAACAAACTACATATCAGGCTTTTTAAAGTAGGGAATTTCTAAGAAATCAAACTGCAGAAGACGATCGCTGTAAATGATGTGTGTGGAGTACATGCAGCCTATGGAAATAAAAGGCTAGACAAATACATATAATGTGATGCTTCAAAGACTGGAGGGACCCACTGGTTAAGGTGGTTGTGTTTATAAACCTGTCCTGTCAGAAAATATTGCAAGTAAGGTGTCGCATAGCTTTATCTTCCCATGCTCCTCCCCACCCAAGATTGTCTGTCACCTCCCAGACAGATCACTTGATGCACCATATCAATTGGTTAGTGACAATGACATGGAGGGAGCTGTTGCTCACTGGGTAACCTCTCATGGAGCAAGAGTGCTGTGAGTTAAAGAAGGCTGAAGGCTGATTGGCCTGCTTGTGTCTGCAATGCCCAGGTTGTGGATGAAGGAAGATAAATAAAGTTACGATGTTCATTTGAGAGCAGAGGTGAATTGAACATCATATGATTAGGCTTGCTTCTGCTTCAGTACCCAGAACAGACAGGGATTGGAGTGGCTTTGTAATATAACAACTACAATCATCTCAGCTATGTGACTTGCCTGCAAAACAGAAAATATCACCATATCCTAAATGACCCACGAATGCTGTGCAAGTACTCCTAGGTGTTTCCAGTGAGTGATATGGATGTTTGACAGGAGGAAAAGAAAGGTGGCTTCCTTTATATTGGTTAAATATATTAGGCTAAGCATCAGCCCTTGTGTAACTATTTTCCATTGATTCCACTGTGTTTAGTCCTATTCTTCTATGTTCACAGGGCAGTTCCAGAGTATCCCTGGATGCCTCCATCACATCCAATGCAGAATGAGTGGCGCCAGTTATTTCAGAACCAGTCTCAGTGTCTATGAACTAAGGAGGGGCCTGAACCAAAATTCCTGATCAGGCCGCCCCCCAAGAAGCACATGTTTATACATTTCTATGCAAAGAGGTGTAGTGAAGTGGACTATATTCCATATAGAGATTGGTTATAATTGCAATTCACAATGAAGTGCAGCCCATCTGAACATGCAACAGGCAGGAGAAATATTGTATTTGTGGTTTCCATAGTAATTTCCGGGCCCGGTGGGGGGGGGGAATCATAGTTATATACATTTATTTTCCAACAGCATTTATCTTTTTAGTGTTATTCAAATGAGACACTGCTATTAAGAAATGGAAAGAATTCCAAGATGTGTATTATCCCATAAGTATTTGGGAGGGAACCTGTTCATAAAGCAAACTTTTAATTTGATCTAGAGAGTTTATTTTCCCCGTTGCTCTTTTCCTCTGGGAGCTAGATTTATTTTCTTTAAACTGCAAAAAATTTCACAGCAAACAGGTTTTCCTGAGCTAGCAAGTGACAGTCTAAGGTGAAGGGGAGAGATTTAGCAATTCAGAGGGCTGCTGTGGTGGAAACGCCTTCATTTCTTGGGATGGGCCCGTGGGTTTTCAGAAAATATAAGCAGAGCCGGGACCTTCACATTCAGATCCTGGCAATATTTTGGAGGTTCTGATTTTTTTAAAATCACTTTTGCTGACAGCTCTACATTTCCAGAGCTTGTGGCCAGGACTGGAAATGGAAACATTGTGGGCAGATACTTTTCTGTAGCATATCGGGGCTGACCCGAAATAGGAGGTTCTGGAAATCTTGTCAGCCAATCTGTCCCCATGAGATTTCTAGCTGGATGGAGCAGACTCAGATAATCCTCTGATAAGCATCTGAATTCTTATCTGAGCCTCTAAACCTTCTGAGATTGGGCCTTTGCTAACCCCTCCTCTGTGTATTTCAGTACTGCCAACTCCAAATATTCAGAAGTCATGAGTTGGGCTTCCCACCCTCAGGACATTGGCTTGCAAAGTATGAGATTTTAATAATAATACATGATGGTGATTTTGTTTAATTTGCTTGTGGGTTTTGAACCATTAGGGGTTATGTTTTCTAGCTTTTCTCCACAACATGAAGGATTAAATGCTTTTTGAAAATTACATCCAAGGTTCTTTCATAATAACATGATTCCATGAGCTAGGGTTTTAAAACACCAAATATTACAAAATTTGCGAGAAAATTGTGACAGCAGGCAACAGTGGTATCGTATTCCTGGCCTGGAGTTGTTTTATTTGCTGAAAGCCAGCACTAGAGCGATGGATTCAGTTCATGGGAGTTTGCATCACTGCAAACTAAATCATCTATAACCTAATTTCACAGATGAAAAAGACAGTCTAAGGCAAGGTGCATAAGGCCAAATTCTTTGTTAGCAGGGAGATCATGTTATCCAGAGCCCAGGGCACTACCCTGGGAATCAGGCAACAAAGTTTCTGCCACTAGCCTGCTGTGTGATCTTGGTCAAGACACTTGCCCTCTTTATGCCTGTGTTTCCTTTCTTATTGTGTTCATTCTGTGTATCTAGATTATATATTCTTCAGGGCAGTGACTGTTTCTTACCATGTGTTTGTGTACAGTGGCTAGTACAATGGGGTCATTAGGCGGTACTGTAATTATAATTAGTTACAGCTATCATACGGATGAAAGACCAATGACATTGACTGTAAAGTTTACTTTAAAATTTGAGTATAATTGTTGATGGCGCTTCTAGGGCAGAGAGATCCTTTCTGGGGGACATTCCACTTGGTTGCATGTAACTTACACACACACACAAAATAAAACAGGTACAGAAGTAGAGTCAATATGGCTGGCAAGGCACTTGAACAGCTAGAGCTCAGGAATGGGAGGCTGTCTCCTTTGTCCTATTCCTGGCTCTGCCACTTATTCTGTGAGTGATCTCCACCCACTTACTTAGCAACCCTGGGCCCCATTTTGCCGACCTGTGAACGGGGAAGAAGAGTTACTTACCCTCTTGGGGGTGCTGAGACAATCAGTGCGTGTTTATCGAGTGCTTTCTGGAATGAAAGAAGTGGGAAGTATTATAGCAGAAACAACAATAGTGTGGTGCAGAGAGAGTTAATAGGGGAACACGCTCACGTCCCTCAGCCTTGGTGTCTGCTCCCTCTGCACTGCAGTAACACAAGGGCATTTTTGGTGGTTGCATTTGTGTTTGCTCATTGATTTGTGCTGTTTAAGATGATAGGAACTGCAGGGCTGCCAGACTGAAGCATGGGCTGGTAAGTGAGGAACTAATCCTACTGGCCTCAGGGTACCTGTTCCATTGACCCTAAATCGCATTTAGGAAACCTGCTTTCAGAAACAGCGTGGGACATTGTAGCACAGGAGAGGTTGGACCCTACTTCTCAATAGACCTGTATCCTCAGCCCCATCCACCCATCTTTGCTGGGACCTCACATCTTATCTGAAAGAAGAAGGTAGGCTGTGGTCTACCTAGCCTGCTCTTCACGATCAGGACCCTGGAGAGCAAAATACCCCATGCATGAAATGCTGTTTGCAGCCTTCACTCCTCGTAGCTACATTCTGCTGCCCTTTTGCACTCTATCCATTACCTTTCTCCATGACTAGAGTGGACAGCCACAACTCACAGAGTAAGATGCTGCTCAGTGTGAATAAGAGTGTCAGAATTTAGCCTTGTGAAATTATACTCTTTACCAGTGCATCAGCTCAGCAACTCAATCCCCAACTCTGCTCTTGGCAATGCGCATTTGAAAGTCTGAGGGACACTTCGTGAGCTTGGCAGCACAGCCTGGGCGGTGCAAGCACCTTCCTTTTGCCGAACCAGTAAGAGTTGGAGATGGTGACAGCTTTATTTGTATTACAGCTATAGACCCCAGGTTGCACCATGTTTCAAAACAAGAAAGAAAGGGGAGATAAGGGGTCCAGTAAGTCTTTCAAATGTGACACATACAGTAATTACTTTGTTTGAATCCAGCATATATCTATTGATTTTTTCACTCACTACCTGTCCCCAACCACATAAACATGCCGAGATTGTGTTTTACTACGTGTTTTGACCACAATTGGACTGATGGCTCGATTAGCTCCAGTTAAGATCAAAGTGGCACTTGGTTTAGATTCTGGCCTAATGCAGGAGATTAAATTCTTTGCCACTGGAGACTTGGGCCATTTCGCAGCCTCTATCCTCACTGAAGTGCACAACCAGAAACAGCTTCCATGTTGGAACGACATCTCCTGCCATTGATCTGACAGGCAAGGCAGATGGCTACAGTAGTGCTGCACAGAGAAACAATAAAAGGGTGCTTTGGATGCTCTGTATGGTGCAACATGGAAGGAGATGTGTCTAGAACTAGAGAAATATGTCTAGGCTAGAGTGCATGAATTCCTCAGTGTGTCGGTACATGGTACAGATGGCACAGCATTCCATGACTGACAGGGAGATTTCTGTTCCAATCTCACATCTACCCCTGTGGTACCATAAGCTCTTCAGAGACTGTGGACCTGGATTTGTGAATCCCTGAATGTTTGTGGGTGCTTGGATTCAGATTCAGCATGTTACACGTTCTAGAACCAGCTGTGAAATTCAGATTCTATTGTAAGCTCTGATTTCAATTATCCACTCAGCCCCAGCGGTCCGGTAAAGAAGTATTTAGATCTGGATGGGGATGGGCTCATCTCTATGCAGTAGCTCTTCAGACCTTCATTACAACTCCCAGAAGCACACAAAAACTCACTTTTAGTAACAAATCTGAACCTCACCCTGGTGTTTGAGGCCAGGTTCTGCTGAGAGATTTTGGCAGTTTCAGGGAGTAAGGAGGAAAGATTTAGGGTTTCATTCAGACGTGCAACTCTTTGCACAGTCATCTAGGGATGATCCAGAACCAAAGCCCTGCATGCAAGCGCTTTGACCTAAGGGGATGCTTGGATTCAGATCTGAACTTTGTGTTCAGGCCCAGTTCCTAGACTCAACCTGAAATTAGAGAAAACATGGTGCTTTAGAGTTTGTTTTAGTCAAGTGGAAAGATAATCCCAGCCTACCTGGGACTAAAGAGAAGATGCATGCTAACCGGAATAGCTTAGTTATCCACAGAAAACCTGCATGTCTTGCCATTAACCCACTCTCCAAGGGACTTGCTTCCCTTTCACATCCCAGACCAGACAAATTCTATAATCACGAGATAATATTTTCCTTTACTCTGCACAGTGATCTCAGATCCCATTAGCATTTATCACATTGACAGAAATGTCCCCTTGCTTTCCCAGAGGTGCTGACTGCACCAGGGGGCCCAGGGAGTCTAATAAGCATTCTTGCCGGCTAATCTGTCACCTGAGGCAAACACAAGCCATCTCCAGACTCCAAGCCAGATCTCTCAGTGCTAGATACAAGTAATGAAGCAGCTCGTTGTTGGATGAATGGTCTTAATACACCTCTCAAATTTCATTCTCTGCCTCCCCTCCCCCCAGAAGCTTTGTTTCTAGGCCTGGCATGTAAGTACAATTGGTCAAATTCCTTTCCACTGTAATTCTACGGGCTTTAATGCTGTCATCATTACTATTACTTGCACTACATCAATGCCTAGAGGCCTTTACTGTGACTGGGATCTGTATAGGCACAGAGTAAAGGGCCATTTGTGCCCCAGAGAGCTTACAATAGACAAGACAGACTAAAAGGATGTTATCTTTGTTTTAAAAATGGGGAAGCTAGGCACAGAGAGATGAAGTGACTTGACTAAAGTCACACAAGTAGGCCATGGTAGAGCTGGCAATTGAAGCCCGATTTCCTGAGTCCCAGGGAAGTACCTTAATTATAAGATCACACTTCTGCTCCACAGGACTTTGGGCTGCCAGTGGAGGGAAATAATAGCTAGTCATGACTGGAGCACTGGGAAATGTTCACAATGAAACAATGAACACATGAAATTGGTAGCACAACAGCTGCTTAGCCATTGTGAAGTCTTTTGTAGGAATCACAGCAAAGCTGAGCTGTAAGGAGGGAGCTGAAGGAGGATAAGGTGGCTTTGGAGACTTTTACAGGAAGTTCTACCCATGCATGATGGGCAAGACAGAACACAAAAGTGTCCCGTAGAAAACCAGACTGCTGGGTGATTAAGGCGGGCATCACTGGGCACAGCAGAGGCAGGGATCAAGGACTTGATTACATATTAGAGATGTTAGGCAGAATGGGTTAAAGCTGTTAAGAGTCTTAAAAGTGAAGACACAGACTGATGCAGGGGAGAAATGTAGTATATGTCCCTTGCAAAACACTCTGGTGCTATCTCTTATGAAACATGAGAAGGGCTAGATTACATGCACCTCTCATTGACTTCAATGGGAATTGTGGGTACTCTGCAACGTTGGCGATCAGGCCCTGTATGTAAGTGAGATGAATAATTTTTTTTTTGTTGCTATTTTTCCCCCTCTGGGCACACTTATGCCGTTTTTGGCCAGTGTTGCTAGAAAGAAAAGATCCAGAAAAGAACATGAGAAAAGCAGCCCTAGATTGAACTTTGACTGTCGCCTGGCTGTGCAAAAGGGTACATCTGGAAGTGAGTTTTCCCAGTGAAACTTCTCTGTTTCAGCCTTTAGCAGCCTGCAGCTAAATAGGAGAGGGTTATTAAAACTGAAACAGGCTCTACCTGGAATCATCGCTATTGTTATCAGGTATCTGAGGTATTAGCAAACAAACTTGGCCTTTATAGGGAAAAAAAACACAAGAGGGCAAAGCGGCACAAGGTCACGTGAAATGAAATTAAACCATCATATTGACCTTGACTTTTAACTGGCTGATCTCAATTAGTCATCTTCATGTGGCTTAAGGTTGCATGGGGTGACCTGCTTAAAGCTATGTGAACTCTGAGAAATGTGGTTTGCACAAAGGCCAATTATTATGCAGGTTCTTAAGACTTGGCGTTTGGTCACTGAACAAAATAACATGCGTAAGTACTGCCTGAGCCTATGTTACAGAGTCGGGCTGATTGAGAGGCCTTGGAAATAGGTTTCTCAGCAGGTGACTCCCAGTGTCTCATAAGACTTTACAATGACACCCATTACCTTCTGAAGGGAGACTGTAGTTTTGAGAGACTTAGGCAAATAGTAAGAGATGGGAATTAAAAAGACTTCTGCGAATTCCGAATGACATTTCAACTCCCACACGATCCAGGAAGAAGCAAGCGTTGGCGTTTCAGTCACTCCACTGGGGTAAAGCTTTCCAAAGAACCTAAGTCTCTTTACCTTTCCGCAGGTTGAAGACTTCATGTGCCAAGCTGGAGCCTCCCACCAACCCTCAATTCATTTTGGAAAAGATTATTTTAGGTATCCTTCCAGCTGTTGAGTTAAAACAGAGCATTATTTTAATTATGTAGGAGAAAAAATAAAGTCATATCGTAATGAGACTCAAATGCTGGCTTCAGGCACCTTCATATTCAAGGTCTTTAAGAACAATGAAGAAAATGTGCTATCTGTTCTCTGCTGGTACAAAACGGTCAATTAAAGAAACACTAAGTAAGCCAGGGAACACTTATGTTGTGGTAGCATTTTATTTCTGGCAGACATCAAGGTTCAGCTCTTACTTTTATAATATATTTTAGAGAAGGATTATGTTTATTAAAAACAAAAATCCTCCCATGCTTCCCTCACGTTGTTTGCTTAAGCATCATTCATAGCAGCTGGCTGTTGCTATTCCACACAGGTTCTCTGGAGGAGTAAGCCCACAAAGACCAAGGATTTAGGGTGTACCATTTGCCCCAGAAATATTAAGCCATTACATGTAATCAAGTCATTTTCTAAGGGAGGAGTCAATCTTCTACAACTCGGGATTTTTTTTTTTTTTTACTTTTGGGAAGTTAAAAGTGGAAAGGAAAACAGTCAGTTTGAAGTTCCACATTTGCTATTCAGCTCCCCTTTGCAAAAGGCACAGCTGTGTGAGCAAAGCTGCTTCCAACATGAGAGCAAAAGCTGTAGTCCTGATTCAGCAAAAAAGTTAAGCATGTGCATAAATTCAAGTGCGTGCTCCAATCCCATTATCTTCAATGGGCTGTAAGCATAGGCTTGCAGCATTAGTGCTTTGGTGCTTTGATGCATAGAGCTAACTTAATCACTACCACAAGAGGTTTGCTAAATTGGGGCCTGGACATCCTTGTCCCTCACAGTGGCTGCACCTATTACTCTGGGAAAAGACTGGTCATTCTAGAATCAATTTAGGCTGGATATAGGAGGCAAAATTATCTGTTGCCAGTGGAGTTACATCAGCAGACAAACCTGGGTCACAGTGAAAATCTCCACATCCCATTCTGAATTCCCTGATATTTCCAATTTCTGGCCTCAGGCAATTCTTAGCTGATATTTCAGAAGTGCTAAGTGTCAAGATGTGCATCACTCACCATCCGACTGGCACCACCAGCTGGCCATCTTGGGGATTAGCTCATGGCCAGCGCCCCCCAGCTGCAGCTTGCACATCATCACTGCATCTCAGCTGTCCGCTTGCAGCCTCAGGAACCAAAGCTTCCTCTTCATGGCTCTGCCCTCAGGCCGCATCACTCTCTATGTTCCCCCCTTTCGGGTGGCAGACTCTTGTTGCACCTTAGATTTCTTTCACTGCTGCTATGTCTCTCTAGCCCACAGCCTCATGATCTCAGCACCCTCTTTGCCCTTCCCCAGGGCATCTCCATCTACTACTCCATCTCAGCTCCTCTCTCTCACCCTGCTCTGCCCTGTGGCTCTTTTTATATGGGCCTGCTGATCCCTGATTGGCTGCTCCTCACAGGCCCTCCCTCTCAGCTGCTTTCTGCACCGCCTCCCTAGGGATCCATTAACCCCTTCTCTGCCACTGTGGGGTGAGCAACCCATCACCCTGAGGACCTGCAGCTCCCAGGAGACAGTGGGAGCTGTGGTTGCTTAGCACCTCTGATGGCGAGGCCCAAAGCAGACCGAACACAAATGTACCCCCTCTTGAAGGCCCCATTTCAGTGTAAAGGGGTCTTAATGCAAATAAGAATCTGGCTCTCAAGTTTTTGGGTTGACTGGAACCTGAAACTCATGGGCTAGGAATACCTCTCAACCACCCAACCAATCAAGAACCGTCTGCATGACATCTAAGAATTAGCTGAGTTCATGGAGGATAGGTCCGTCAATGGCTATTAGCCAAGATGGTCAGGGACACAACCGCATGCTCTAAGTGTCCCTAAAGCTCTGACTGCCAGAAGCGGAGACAGGATGACAGATGATGGATCAATAAATTGCCCAGTTTTTTTCAGTCCCTGTGAAGCACTTGGCACTGGCTACCATCAAAAGACAGGACACTGGGCTATGTGGACCATTGGTCTGACCCAGTATGGCCGTCCTTATATTTACCTGGGAACAAAACCACTGCGCTTCCCCCATTTGTGTAGCCAAAACCATCCCTCCGTGGCAACCAGATGCATCCAGTGTGTGTGTCAGAATATGTTTCTCAGTGCTGTTCCAGACAATGGATATATGGTTCTATTACTACATTTGTAAAGGTACAATCAACCTGCCATGAAACTTTAAGACCTGGACCTATCTGAAATGAATTACTGGGTGTGAATATCTCATCCTGCTATACTCAGGACCTTGGGCTTACATCTCCTATGGGAGAAAGGAAAAAAATCAAGAACATTCCCTGAGCTGTGTAATATCAGATCAACATCTCTGGATGCTGTATAATGTGCCTATTTGAAAATACTGAGGGATGAATCAGGATAGAAAGTGATTAAGTTACTGCATGCCTGTGCAAGTGATATGGATTCTGTGTCTATTTTCATTTCCAGGGCTGTGCTTTTTTATTTTTTTCTGACTAGCACACCGTCCATGTCTTTAAAGCAACTTAAAAGCGGTGATTGCACAAACCTTTCTATGTTATGCAACAACTATAGGTCACATGAAACAAAGCCTGGAGGATTGTTTTTCCTCACACACGCTGATTCTATCAGTTTTGTTTTTCCTTTTGAATCTAAAAATTTATTTTATTTTTATCCTACATTTACACATACTGTTGGGTTCCCTTGTCCCTTCCCCCTCCGTTCTCTCTCTGGGACAAAAATTCAATCCTCAGGAAAAATAATGGGGGTGGGGGGAAAGACAGAGCTTGGCAGTCTTCTGTTGCATGGATGTCTGTGAGAATGCGCAGAAGGTGGCTACTATTCGGGTTTAATGAACCATCTCCATATATTTCAGCTGTTTGACTATTGTGGCAAGGCGTGTAGCAGCAATGTTGGGGGAGGGGGTTTTTTCCTCTCCAATTTCCACACTTAAATCCATTCTCGCTTTAACTCTGCCCTCATGCAGTTATACACCTGACTATGTTTGATAGTCACATTGAATCCATACTATGATTTATGCATAAAAGCTCAGATACCCTGCAACACAATTGTGCAAATAATTTCCATAAACCAGACTTTAAGCACTTGCCAACAGGTTAAATTACCCTCTTGTTAAGTGTTGTATTTTGTTCTTGCTTCTTTCTTCTCTTGTGTTCACTCCTTAATATTGATAAGTGTTCTCCAACACAGGAGAACATTAGCATTTTTTTTCTCTAAATGCAGCCCAGTCAGGCACATCAAAGACTCCTTTTGTTCTTTCCCTGCTGCACTGTTTTCTTAAATTTAGAATTCGATTTGGAAGATAGGCATTTCCTTCAGCCCCGCCACATGCAGCTTTCAGTTATGCGCTGCATGTAACAGTGCTTGCCAATGAGACCCCTACCTCTGAGCCTCAGAGCTGTTCAGTTAAATACTCACAATGTTCTGGAAAAGCCTTTTTCTGCAAGATTTCAAACAAGCACCTTTGTGCTTTCTCACAAGCTGAACTTCACACATGGAAGGAGCTCCCTCAAAATACTGCAAAGCCACTTCATTAATGTCTTTCAAATTCCTCCTGAAATCTCCCTTTTGTCATGCCTACAGAAAACTTGACAACAATTAGGCAGCTCATGGGCTGGAGCCACCATTTATATCAAAACCGTCTCATTGTTTCTTGTACTCACCCATCTGTCTGTCTTGTCTCATGTCTTATAATTAGATTGTAAGCTCCTTGGGGCAGGGACCTTCTTTTTCTTCTTTGTACAGTACCTAGCACAATGGTCTATGACTGGGCTCCTAGGCACAGTTGCAATACAAATAACTCCTCCCCTGCTTCCTTCTTGGTCTAGGAGAGTGGGAGAAGGTAGGGGATCAGACAAAGGTGCAACTTGAAAGGGCGGAGTTTACCTCCTCCCTCCTTGTGCCTGGTCAGATACTCTGACTTGCAAGTAGGAGGGTGGGAAGGACAAATTGACGGGATGGAACCAAGTGTCCCCTCCCTGCCTGCTCGTTCATGGGGGAAGAACCTATGGAGTAGAAGCTGCATTTGATGCCAGGATCAGTGTAGGTGATACTTACAATATTGCCAGCCACAGATATTAAAAAACCGTGAGTCAGGCTGCAAAAAATCATGGGATTTAAAAAAATGCTAATCCATTTTTTCCTTTGCCTTCTAATTTCTGAGCCTTTAAGGTTGCACTCGAGTCACATTTTTAAGTTTTGAGGTTTGTTTAGGGTTTTTTTTTGGAACAGCAAGAGGTAGAATCCCACTGGTTTTAAAGCTCACTCCAGGATCTGCGGCTTTAAGTAAAGCACCAAATATCATGAGATTTGTGAGAAAACCTCAAGAGGTGGCATCATTGTTTACCTTGGGCTAGGCAGGGCTGCGTGGTCGAATAAATCAGGGGCACAATGCAGCCTTTAATCCAAAGTCCATTGAAGTAAATGGGTACTGAAGTCCCGGTATTGACTCCAAGGGCTTTGGGTCCTGCCGTCACTGTGTACCTGGCAATGAGAAAACAATGGCAGAGAGAAAAATAGATACATTTTACAGGTCATTTTTCTTAGTAGTCATTTGTATCTTTCCTTTATTTTTTCCTCCTCTTCTCCTTGGTCACCTCAAACTTAAAGGAATTTTCTGTATGTGAACTCAGGCTGGGAGGTGGCAGAATGGAAGGTATGAACTGATTGTTCTTCTCATTGCAAAGCATCTTTACATATAGGGACCAGTACAGTGTCATCATTCATTTCTGTTCCTAGTTTGTTTCTCCATTAAGCCTACCCAGGGACATGACCAGGTTACAACGTCACACCAGCTAGTTGGTGGTCAGCATCTAGGTTAGACTGACCTTGGTTGTGTTTGCATTATTTCCTATGGCATCCTATCATCTATTTGTCTTCTACGCTGTCCCCACCATTGTAATCTTCATGATCGTAGCTAATCCTGTACCCTGACTTCATACACTACTCTTCTTCTAACTTCATTTTTAAAAAATCATTCCACTTTACACCATCTATCTTCCAGAAACCCTCATCTCTGCTGCCTCTAGCATTCTGGTGTCTGTTTCATTTAATGCAGCTGCTTCCAGAACATAGAGTAATACTTTTAGAACACTGGTGTGATAAATTTTCACTTTAATACCAAACTTTTTTTTTAAAATCAGTCTATAATTTCATCAACTTCTGTACAGCACTTGTAACTAAAGCACATCTCCTTTTAAACTCATCCTTGATGAAACCATCACCATTGATCAAGCTACCTAGGTACACAAGATTTCACTTCTTCTATAACATCACTGCTGTTGTATTTCAACACTTCATCGATTGTCCCTTTTCAAAGATTCAACCCCTTCATCATGTTGGCATTTATTGCAAGCCCAAGTTGGTTACACCAATTTTCCATGGTAGCAAAGGGTATCATCATTAATTCGAAATGTGTCTGCCACTTGTACAAATGTCATCTGCATAAGCCAACAGATTGTTGGATTTGTTCCAATCATGGTGTTAAACAACCACCATGAAGCACAGTTTGGATTCCTTCCCCTTAAAATTAATTTTGACAGATCCCAGACACAGGAATTGTAGATCAGGGTGTGCTGTTCAGGAGCTGTTGGAGAGACTCCAGAGGAAAAAGGTCAGGTTTTGTGTAAGAAGATTTGAAGCAATGATCAGGTTTCTGCTCCAAGTAGGTTTGTTGCTTAAAAACTTAATAAATATTAATTCAATATTAGTGGTATGCTAATATCATTTTGTGAATTTGGTTCTTTACAATCTAAAGGAACAAGGGGGGGGCGGAAGGAATTAAACTCTTTTTACAAGTAGTATTCACTGTAAAGCAACCTTTTACATCAATTTCATGTTTTTCTTATAGTTCTGAAATTCAGATTTTATTTGAATATCCAGCTGCATCCACTCTACTTCCCCTTGATTGCAAATCCAAGGCAGCAATGGATACGCAAACTTGATAGGGAAGAAACGGATAGGAGATCCGGAGTCGATTTCATAAAACCACCTTCCAAAAAAGCATAGTACTGCATCAACGGGTACACATTTCCCATTGGTGCAGCATAGTGGAGACGGTGCACAGAAGGAATTTAGGAAGTTGACTAAAGTTACTCCAACTACTCTGTGTAGCTTGTGCAGCTCCCGTTGACTGCCACTGAATTTGCCTGTCAGTGTAGACCAGGCCTGAAATGGAAATTTGGCTTCACGTGCATCATGTACTAAGTTGCCTGTAATGAAAAGGTTCACTTATTTAACACCTTTGATTAAAGGCTCCCGGAGTGATTCACAAACATTCATTAATTTGTCTGCGGCGATCCTTTGAAGTCAAGGATTCTCTCTTTCACAGCTTTTATTTTATATGCATCTTTTGGCAGCTGAGGAGTCCAATCCTTGAGCTGCAGACTCGTTGGTGGACGTTGCAGATGGCATTGAGAGGCAGGATTGGGCCACGACTGCAGCACGGCAGTTGTCCGTCCTTTCTTTTCTGGCATGAATTAATTAGCACCATCCTGTCTGGATAGTTAAGTATTATTGTCTCCATTTGATAAATGGTTAAACGGATGTACAGGGCACTAATGTGACTTACCCAGGAGCACATGGCAAGTCAATAACAGATGACCTGAGAGCACAACTCAGCAGTTCCGATTCCCATTTCCTTGTCTAACTGCTGGAAACATGCCCTCTCCTGCCTGCAGGAACTTCCTTAATAAATAGAAATACTAGGAGCTGCTGGAAGTATGATGCAAAAAATAAAATCCTAAAGGTATTTGAGATGTTCATCTTAAAACCTCCACATGGAGAATGCTGTCAAATGAAGCTTCATAGCCACTGATGTGCCAGTTGCATTCTATTTACATCCTATTGTAAGCTCACAGCCCATCACGTAACCCTGAAAGATCATGCCTATGCCCTGATTTGGTGAAAGAAAGGAAGAGGGCTGATAGCACAGAATGAAAAGGCCATTTATAATTTGGTGCCCAGTGGAGTAGGGGCTGTGAGTCTATTTGGCAAGGCTTGGGTGACTGCAAATAAAGAGAATGATTTCCAAGCACAATGAGGAGCCCAGCATAAGGTCCCAATTAATCAAAACAGTGCATGGACACATTTGCTCATCTTTAAGCACTCGTTTAAATCCCATTGACGTTAACAGGATTTAAGCAAAGGTTTCCAATTAAACACGTGCTTAAGGAATGGGTTACCTAGGGAGGTGGTGGAATCTCCATCCTTAGTGGTTTTTAAAGCCTGGCATGACAAAGACCTGCCTGGGATGATTGAGTTGGGGTTGGTCCTGCTTTGAGCAGGAGATTGGACTAGATGACCTTCTGAGGTCCTTTCCAATCCTAACCTTCTTTGATTGTATGATTAAGTACCCTGTTTAATCAGGGTCCTGTGCATTTCAGCCTCAGTTCAGCAAAGCACTTAAGGATGTGCTTTGTTTTAAGCATATAAATAGTTCCATTGATTTAAATAAGACTGCCTATGTGTGTCAAGTTAGGCATATGTATTAACTCCCTTGCTGAATCAAGGCACAGATAGATAGTCCTCCCTTTAGACTGATTCTCAATCACAGAAATTAGAGATGGAAAATTATTTTAAGTCATCCACTCACTCCTGGCTAATGCAGGATTGTTCCTTTTAGCATCTCATGCTTTGGTCAGCCCAATATAAATTACTCACAGTCAATGGAGCTTCCACCATTTCCCTTGGGAAACTCTTTCACAGTCTAGTGGCTGTCAGTGTTAGAACTTTTCCCCTGATGTTCAGCATATCTGTCTATTTTCATAATCTTATCCCATCAGTCCTGGTTATATCCCAATGCAATGCTTCTTTCTTCTTCATGTTTACATCCTCCAAGTGCAAGAAGATGGATAGTGAAGAATTGCAGATATTTACCTGTTGGAATTTTGGGGCTCAACCTTTGCTCAAATGATGGTAGTCCTCTGAAAAGAGAATTGTGCGTTCTGGATTGGATATACAGTATATTTACACTTACACAATTGGATTTGATAATCTAGATACCCCTTAGTGTTTTACGAAGAAGTTAAGGAAGAATTTGTATTGCCTTGAAAGCAATTCAGGTACAACTTCTTTATAGAAAGAAAGGTCTTAAACATGAAACAAATGCCCTAAGGCAGCAAGAAGAAACAGACGGGCTAAGGTTTCAGTTTACTTGCCCAAGAGCTTATCAGTAAATATATTTAAGGTAATGGGATCCAGAGTGATTCAATGTAATATCCTAGCTATTTTAAACATGTGGCACTGGCTTTAGTTCATCCTTTCAGACAGCAGGGAAAAAATGAGCACATCTTTTAAAAGCATTTAGTTTTTCCATTACTCTTGACCTTAGCCAAAAAGCAGGGTGGGGGCAGAAGGTGGGGAGGAAAGACAAAAAGATGTGTGAAATTGATGGGATCATGTTCAATGCATCATTTTAGTTTGTGGCCCATCTTCTATGGCTACTGCCTTTGCTCTGAGCAGACATGATAGACATCTAATAGTTCTGTTCAATTGTACAAATCATAAAACACAGAAGAACCTGCATCTTTTAAATCACTGCTTACATTAATGAGCTTAAGCTCTTCATACACCTAGAAGAAAATTTGCCTGCCCTTCGCCTCCACTACACATTACCTGTGCAAACCCCATTAATTGTAGCAAAGTTGCATTTACCCTTACCTCACTGCCTTTATTATTCTAGTTCAAAGAGAACCTTAGCTTTATCGCTTAATGTGATTTTCTGCAACGTTAAGGAGGCTGTTCTTTTGCAGAGGATCACAGAGCTGCCCATTTGCTAAAAGCTTTTGGAATGCATCCCATCTTTTAAAATGAAAAGTGCAATATGTTTGATCTTGCTAATTCAAACTGGACATTAAAAAAAAGCATCCTGTCATGTGATAAGAAATAACTTTGATCAATTCCATCTGAACACAATCAAACTTCCAAACATGCTATGAATTACAGTCGGAGTTGATTGTAACATGCAGGAACTTTGAATTATTGAGGTCTGAGTACCGGTCTTCATGACAAATTCTGCGTCACTGAAGACACTGCCTAGCACCAAGCAGGACAGGCTGAACCAACCAAGACAGCAGGGGCCACAGTACGGGGACCAGATAGCAAGAGTGAAAAATAGGGACCTGGGTGGGGAGTAATAGGCGCCTATATAAGAAAAAGCTCCAAATATCGGGACTGTCCCTATAAATTAGAACATCTGGTCACCCTAAGCCAGATATCCGAATTGAAGGCACGTCTACATGTACAGTGCTGCAGCTGTAATGATACTGCTGCTCCATTGCACCACGTGATGAAGATTCTCTATGCTGATGGGAGAGGGGCCAAATGTGGCAACCACAAAGCGCAGACCATTGAAAAGCCTCCATTCCACCCCAATACTAGGAAGAAAGGCTGACGGAGAGCGTTTCCTCACCCTGTTCCTCCCAAAAAAGCAGGGCTATTGAATTCCGTGCAATTGGATGGAGGAGGATTGCAAAAATAGGCCTGGGAGCAATGCGGTGACATCTTGGCAGAGTTACAGGGAGAACCCACGGACGGAGGCAATTGAAACCCCCATAAAAACTTAGACAATTTAGAACTAAAATGTATTGTAGTTCATAGTATTAGTTACAGGATTAGGATTATAACACGACACCCTAAACCACAGTTGTCCGCACTTCCCCCTGATACTTCCTTATTCTGAATTTGTTACTGGAATGGACATTTTAAGAGCTACCCTCTCAAACCACATCACTTCTCATTACAACAATCAAAACCTTTAAAAGATTACCGGCAGTGGAGCTTAAAACTCATGGCCATCCAAAATTTAACACAGTGACACTTGAACAGATACGTGTTTCTGTTCACATCATCTCATTTCCACGTGCCCGGGGGAGCTGCAGCTGCCATTTCCCTACCCGCCTCTGGTTATTGCTCGTTAGCAGGAACAACCTTGTCAAGTGTCCTCACTGCAACTGAGTCACTATGTTTCTTTTGCACTGGCAGCCTTCGATCCCCCAGAAAGGGACCCCAGCTGCAGAGTGGAAGGCTTGCTGCAGCACAGCAATAGCAGCCCAGGTCCCCAGCGTGTCTTGGACCCAGGTCTGAACACTCTGTACGTGCAGGTCCCACATTCTGTACAGATATACGGAGAAAGAAAACTTAGTGGACAATATTGCTTGTTTGGCACAAACACAATTTGTAATAAGGCCTTTCTGGCACCATTTTCATTACTACTTTCGTGTGCCATGGTACAGCAAAGCTAAAGCGTTTTACCAGCAAATATGATTAGTTTGGTATATTTTCAGAAACAAACGGCAATAGTGCCATGCTAATTAATGGTTGCTTAACCACCCTAATATGGCCCCATCACAAACTGGCAACTCTCCAGAAACTGATGGCTATTGGATATTACAGTGAATATTGACTTTGCTGATGTTCTTTCCCCCTGTTCTCTGACTTTCCTTATCTTCCCAGGAGTTTTCTTTTCCTTTACTTTATTTTCATCCTTTGACAGTCTCAGTTGCCTATGGCCAAAAACAAAGAATATGTGGCATCTCCTGAAGTTCACACCAGAGTTGCTCTGAGAGTCAGCAGAGAGGGACCAAGGAAAAGGGGGAGGGAAAATTGCCACTGGCGTTATAAAATGTCTTCCCTTTCTCATGGAGATCAAAATGCAGTAAAACAAAATGCTTATCTTACCACCATTATGGACCAACAGAGAAATCTCATCTGACCTAACTCACAGTTTAAGTTTAATCTCTTTTCCTTCTCTGGCTATTGGGCCATATGGATCAAAGAAACGTAGGGCTGGAAGGAACCAAGTCATCAACCTAGAGAAGTCATCAAGTCCAGCCATCCTCAGCTGGTGTAAACTGTCCCAATCCCTTTGAAGTGAAGTGTTGAGAGATACATATAAAGAACTAAACACAAGAGACCATCTGCTAGGCAAGCTGAGTATCTGGCCACCAAGTTGTTCCCTGCTTAACCTGTTGTTCTAGCTCCCACTGATGGAAGCCGATGAATATACTGAGGAGATGTATTGCTGGGAGCCACAGAGTGGACTAAAATAACCAGCATTCACATTTTATGGTGATTAATTAGCCAGTCATTTAACTCTGGTCAACTGGACTCCCACCTCAGAGCAAGAGAGCATTGGCTCTCCAAAATTAGGACCACCACATGCACCTAACTAGGGAAAGTCCATTGGCCTACCCAGGAACTGAAATTCTCATTCAGATACCCAAGTTCTCACTGGGTTTCACTGAACCTTCCTTTGAAGCAATAGAGATTGCAACTCAAATATTCAATCCCAGCTTTAACCTCCCACAGAACTGGCCTACTATGTCAGGGCCCTGTCTCTGAAAGGCCCAGAGCATCAAGGCTCACACTAGTTAAAAGTCACTGCTAATGATGCTCTGAGTAGCATCTCTGGTTTTATCTTTGGCAGGGGGCTGGAAGGCAAGGCGTGCCCTGTGGATGGTGGGTCCTCTTTAAATATTGATCGCAGCATTGTTAAAACTGAGGTCTATTGACTCATCTGTGCTTTTGCAGTCTCCGTATTTTGCTGAATGCTTTCCTGGAGATGAGAGGAAAGCTCCTTGAGTTATGATGTTAATAAGAGAAGCACAGTAGGAGTCCTTGGTGTTCAAACAGCAGCTTAAGAAAGAAAATTTTTCACAAGCAGCAGCCTCTGGATATCCTGTGATTTTTAATATTTATCTATCAGCTGAGCTGACGAGCCTCTGAAACAGGGGCTTTAGAAACTAGTTAATTGTGATTCCTGGAGCTATCTCAAGAGCATGTTTACATTGCTGCTTCAGTCTCAAGGCGGCCAGAAATGCTGCAGCTATATATAGAGAGCTGCGTAGTCTGCACATTCCAGGGGTCTTTCTAGTCCATATGTCCTTCATGAAAGCACTGATCCAGCAAAGCACTTAAGCATATGCTTAACTTGAAGCATGCGAGCCATCTCTGACATTAATGGGCGTATGTGCATGCTTCAAGTTTAGCATACGCTAAAGGTGTTTTCCTGGATCAGGGCTTTAAGCAGGCAGTGCTTCCCATCACTGTATATAGCCTTCGGTTCTCTTCAGTGGCAGAATTTGGAGTCAGGAAGGAATTATCCACAGGTCAGATTGGCAGAGACCTGGGGCAGTGGATCACCTTCCTCTGCACTTGCTTGGTTTGAGTAAAAGCAAATCAATAACTGGAAGTCTTTAAATAAAAATGCGGTCTTTAGTAACTCAGCCGGAGGTTACAGGCCTATTATGGGATTGGGTGGGTGAAGTTCTGTAGCCTGCGATACGCAGGAGGTCAGACTAGATGATCATATTGGTCCCTTCTGACCTATGAGTCTATGAGTATATCCCTTCTGGCCTTAAAGTCTATGAGAATTATTATTAATTACATTGCTGTAGGGTTGAGATCCCCACATTGTGTTGGGAGCTATACAACTACATGGTAAGAGAACTCCTGTTCCAGTGAGTGTGCAATCTAAGACAAGGGAACCCAGAAGGGTCAGGAGAGGGAAACAGGCAAATACATAGAGTTTTATATATGTATTTATATTTGCTTTTTTATCATGGTTGTAAATAAATAAAGCAAGAGCCAATTATCCAAAAATGCTCGACCAGGCCTGGAAACATTGCCCAGGGTTTTAAGACCACCACAATAAAACATATAGCATGGAAATAGAACTGGCCACCATGGGATCAGACCAAGTTCATTATCTTGCTATCAGCTAGGTCCAGGGCATGATGCTTCAAAGCAAACAAGTCCCCTCCTCCCACTCTAATGCATTTGGCTACTATGTAGTGCCCTGCCTGGGGAGAACAAATCTTTCCTGCTCTGTGCTGTTTAAACAAGTTAGATGCTTCAAAGTATCCTGTAATCATATTTAAGGGATGAATCCAGCCCCACCTCTGCAGCTGCAGAAAAGTGTCAAGGGAAAAAGCAAAATTAATTATGCACTCAATTTCAATTAGGATGGAGTGATGTCTAGGGGTTACAGCAGGGGACTGGAAGTCAGGACTCCTGGGTTCCATTTGTAGCTCTCTGTGGGAGTATAATCTAGAAGGCATTAGCAAAAAAAACAGGGAATCCTTGGTTATAGTAATGCCTCTAGCATGGATTCGCTGTTCTTAAGGCAAGTCACTTAAACTCTCCATTCCTCAGTTTCCCAGCATATTAAACGGAAGTAATATCATCTACCTCTCAGAGAACTGTGAGGCTTAACGCATGTGTAGAGTTGCAGGGCTTTGGATGAAAGATGTTGTTCAAGTGTCAAGCATTCTTATTGTGAATCCAAAGAGCTCTACTGTCAGATACCCAGACACAACCTAAGAGATTTCTGACTACTCAACCATTTGTCATACCTTGCTTCACTTACAGGAAGCAGTAAACTATGCAAGGAAGGTCCAGCCACCTTCTGTTTCCAATCATAGGACAGGATATTAATTTTTAAAGAAAAATAAAGCCAGGCTTTTCTCCCCCCCTTCAATCCCATTTGTTTGGTTTTTTTTCAAGAATAACTTAGGGCTATTTAATAAAAGCAAAGTCTCTGGTAATTTTTCAGGAATTGCTGCCAATCCACACAGGCTGAGGTCGTGTCTACGTAGTTTTGGGTTTCACTCCCTACACCTTCCGGAGGGTAAGAATAGTTTTTCCTTCATTTTTACCAGAGTTGGGTGATGACCCCAAATCATTTCCGGTGAGCATTCATTCATGTTAAAAAAATATTGCTTTTCCTGCATTCATATCCACTTTGCATTCTCTTTCTATGTAGTTCAAGTGAACAAGTTTACCAGAAGCAATTTTTTTCAGAAACAACTAATTTTAAGTACATACTGAAGGCTATTTACAGATTTCAAATTAATCATGGCACCTAATTTTAAGGATTCTTCTCCAGTCAGGGTGTAGGTATAAAACATGTGACCTAAGCATCCTGTGAAAATCTCTTACATTTTGGAATATCCATTATACTCAAAAAACCTGCTTGTAAATGGTCTGTGGATGGAGAATGCTGCACTCTATACATGCTGGGAGAATTCTGAGTCAAATCTCCAGTGCCTTAAAGGACGGATCAAATCTTTAATTATTAAAAGGCAGCTAAACTGCTGGTGCTTATCTTGCAAAGATAGAAGATGAAATTCACCTGGTGCAAAAAGAAAAGCTCCAGGCCTATGCACAATTCAGGAGGCCTGTTCTGGGGCCTTAAATAGTTCATACACCTTCAAGGAACTTGAAGACCCTGTACCTCTCTGAGGTAGGATTCCTGCTGCTGCTCCCACTCAACTGTCCCCACCCCAGAGTGACTGTTAAACACCACAACGTAGCCCTAGCTTTTTGAAAATGCTGCTCCCTTCACAAGGCTCTGCGCGGTCAAGGTGGCAAGAACAAAATACTCGTTACAGAGTCCAGCATGGTTGCTGTCTGACACAGGTGAGTTAAATGAGCAACCTGCTGCCTTTCTCCTCCCATAACTTTTCCGCGAATCAGAAAGACGACAATCAACAGTGGCTGATGGGCACAACCTTCGTCATCTGTTACCCCCCTATTGGAAGGCTGTGTCCAGTTCTGGTGCCCACAATTCGAAGAGGATGTTGATGAAATGGAAAGGATTCAGAGACAAGCCGCAAGAACGTTCAGTGTTTCTGGGAAAGCAGGTCTTCTAGCATAACCTCAGCAGAGGGTCATGAGGAGAGAAAGGCAGAGATTTATAGTTTTTGACTGGGGAGAATATCAAGAGAATATAATTTGATCCAGATGGGCAGGATTGCAAGGGCTGTGAAAAAGGAATGGATTGGTCTAATTCTGCATTGACTTTCACTCTGTGGAGTCATTTACACCATTGCAGAGTGAGTGCGACATTGGTGTACGACGTCACCAAATCAGAACGGATGTACTCACTTTGTGCTGTGGTTGACTGATGACAAGGTGCAAACCACTCAAAGTCTTCAGTATTACACTATGTAATGAGATTTCTGACTCTAGCATTACAAACACCATTGAAAATATTTTAGAATGAGTTAGAGAAACAAAATTCAAGGTCTTTCCTGGGGATTCTACCTAGTTGTTTGTTGGTGCCCTCAGTTCCTGGTGCTTGTTTTCTTTACACTCTAACTACCATTAGCTTGGAACAAATCTCCTGAAGTTTATTCATCAACATACCACTTTAGCTGTGCATTCTTTTCCAAGGGGAGTTAACTTTAATGGGGATGGAGATTGAATCATGTGTCTGGGGACACGGGCAGTCAGAAGAAAACAAAGGGTACGTTTATTTGTTGCCCTAAAGTCACCAGGAATGTTGCATTGGCTATACCAAAAATTGAAAAAGAAATAAATAGTTAGGGCAATTCTGTACACTACAGAATTACTTCTGTATAACCACATTGCTCAGGAGTGTGAAAAATCCAGATTGGTGCAGTTATATTGACCTAAATCCCCATGTAGGCAGCACTATATCAGCGAGAGAGCTTTTCCCACCAATATAGCTATTGCCTCTCGCGGAGGTGGATTAACCATGCTGAGGGGAGAGCTCTCCTCTTGGCCTAAAGCATCTTCATTAGAGCTCTACTGAGGCCCAGTCACATTGGTGCAGCTGCACCAATGCAGTGTTCTAAGTGTAGACCTACGCTAGACTAGTGGCTCTCTTTTTATCTATCCTTGTTTTCTTCCCATCTCTTAAATTCTGTGGATACATTTAGTAAAAAGGTTGAAGCTACTTCCCAGCTCCTTCTAATAGTTGCTTGTTAATTGTTTGTGGGGTAAAATTTAGCTCTGGAGTAAGTGAGAGACTCTCCACTAGAATCAGTAGAGTTACATCTGCTTTTCCAGGGGCTGAATTTGGCCTTTGGTTTTCATAGGTCTTAGAATACTTCATTCTGCTTTTACTTCCTTGCGAGAATGAGCCTGAACTAAACCGTGGCTCTAAACACACCCAAAGCTTTGGTTTGAATCCAAATCACACTCAGGTAACGTGTACTTCTTAGCAACATACTGTAGGAAACAATCCTCTTGCATGGTCAGGGATCTAGGCCAGGTGAGTTAATGGCTCTTAACTCATTCTGTGATAAGTTATGAAGGGGGTGGGGGTAAATCAGAGTACAGCATGACATTTCTCCAGTAATAGAAAAAAGAAAGAAAGACAAAGGTTCTCTCTATCAAATGCGAAATTCCAGATGTGCAAATATTACACTTGAGATTTGGTGGATTCACTTTGCATAGGGGATCATGCGGCCACCTTCTTTGGTTTCAAATTTGCGCACTCCAACTCATCTTGCTTCAAGCTGTGGTTTCTGATGAACTCCACAAAATCATGGCATCTTTACCTCAGGGAAATGGGTTGAACAGTACTGGCTTCTCTATCTCAGAAAGGTCTTTCATAGGACTGGAAGAGATATCCCATCCATAAATTTATCATGCTCTATCTTAAAACTAGTTAGGATGTTTGCCACCACTACCCCTATTGGAAGACTGTTGCAGAACCTCACTCTTCTGATGATTGAAGCTAAGTTTGATCAGAACAATGACCTAAGCTAAATATGATTAAAATTGTTCACGCACAGCATAAAGAAGTCAAATTTTTTTTATTATTGTAATTATTTAGCAGCTCCGATCAAGGATCAGAGCTCCACTGCACCTCAAACTAATAAGAAAACAGTTCTTGTCCAGAGCGCTCACAATCTAGGTTTATGATAAGACACAAAAGGCAGATGAAACAGGCCAGCTGAGCAAGCTAGAAGGTGTGAGGACAAGGTATAGGGTGACAAGATAACAAATGTGAAAAATTGGGATAGGGAGTGAACTGTAATAGGCGATTATATAAGAAAAAGCCCTGAATATCGGGACCGTCCCTATAAAAATCAGGACATCTTGTCACCCTAGCAAGGTACCAGCAAACAAGTACATTGTTGCATTGTAGGCATTAATTTCAGCTCACAGCCTGCCTAATCCTAGGGCTTCCCCTTCTCCATCTTTGCATTTTACTTGTGGTCACCTGTGGGCCACACCACACTCTTAACTTAAACACACAGCAACTCATCAGAGCTGCATTGCTGTACCATCTAATTAAAAACCCCTGAAGAGCCCCCCCCCCGTTTTTTTGCACACTTGAGATGTGTATGACATTCTAAATACAACTTTCATCTCAGAAACTCAGACTGTTGCCATAGAAATTGTAGCAGGGGAGTCTTTGGGATGTTCGCTTTTGCCCTCAGGGATTACAAATGCTCAGAGACCTTGCTGTTTGCCATGCTCCCTGCCATTTGCCTTGGGAGAAACACCAGCTGGGCGAGAGTCACGCACACAAAGCAAAAGGCAACTTTGTTGGTCTAAGAGATGGGTTGTTCTCACAGAGAGAGAGAGAGAGAGAGAGAGAGAGAGAGAGAAGGAAATTCAGAGTATTTATTGGCACAGGGAACCATGAGCCAGCTCTGAAAGAGCATGTCTAAGGAGCTAAATGAGTGTTTAGAATAATAATCATCTTCATTACTATAGCAGTCTTTGCCTGAGGATCACAAGGATTTTTATAAATACTAATTGATGAAGCCTCAGAACAGCTCTGAGAGACAGGTAAGTATCCTCACTCATTTTAGAGGTGGGCTACACCGAAACCCTAGGAAGGGCACACGGCTCATCTTCAGCAGCAGCAGACATAGAATCTAGGAGGCTTGATGCCTGATGCCACCTGCTCTTTCCACCACGCCACACCTCCTCCCAGAGCCAGGGATAGAACCCCTCTGTCCTGATTTCCAAGCACCAGCTTTAATTGCTAGAAACATTGGCTTTTTCCATAACATGTTACTGAAAAATACAAAATAAATACATAGGGTTGGAGCTCAGGAGAGCTGTGCCACTTTCCAGCAGTCAGGATCCGGCCCACAGTGTCAAATCCTCCTCTCAACGGGGAGTCAGTTGGATTGCACCAGCATAACTGAATGTAGCAAGGGAATTTGTCTATAAACTCAACCATCCGCTCCTTTGATTGATCTGACATATTTCCCTTTAGAACATCTTAGCTTCTGTGTGAACTCGTCTCTCCTGAAAGGTCAGGGCACTACATAGTACTTTGCATTATCTCATCACTGCTTCCCCTGCTCCCCCACACATCCCCTGGAGTAATCATCCCTTCAGCACTTTTACCGCAATGCTTTGACACTCCCAAATCCAGCAGCGTCTTCTCTGGACTTTAATTAATGAGATAACAAAAGGGAAACACCCAAAGAGCGAACCCCCCGAGTTGAAGACTTTATCTGCTCTTTGCAGCTGCAGCTTCTTTTTTTTTTGTTGAGCTGCATTCCAAGTCCCGTCAATACCATTTCCCATTAAATTAAATAGCTTATTGACTGGTGTGAGATGTGGCCATGAGGCTGATAGGATCCGAGCACAGTACTTTCTCAGTGAAAACAATCACAGGTCACTGCACGGTAAATCAGTTGGTAATGGAGTTTGAACTCTGAGAATCAGTTCTGTGTACCCTTTTTATTTGTTTTTAATTTGTATCAATGGTAATTCTGTCGGGTTCAATTTATGTGATGGTCACCGGTTGTGGAGCAGGGGAAAGACCATTTGTCTTCTTGTTAACCATTGACTACATGGTATAGTGGCAGCCTGGTGTTCCAAACGCTCTGAGGTGTCAAAAGATTTCCTGGAAGCAACGAACTCCAATCCCAGTTTGTTTTCCCATTTTTTCCCCCTTAGTGACAATGCTGGGACTAATGCCTGTTTGTAAATGCTAGCCTGCATCAGAACAAGGGGTTGCACAGTCCAGCCCATTGGCTTCTTGCTGCCATGTTGAATTGCAAAATCATCATGAGTTTAATGCCCATAGGCTCCATTCAGCTCTTGCTCAATTCTAGGCCTTGTCGCCACAGAAGTTTTTGCACTGCTATAGCTGCACCAGTGAAAAGCCCTATCGGAGACCAGCTGAAAAGGTGTCAAAAGTGATCTGCATTCATACAAACTTACTCCAATTTCAGTGCATCTAAAAAATGGTCTTGGAGTGGTGTGATGCAAAAAACCTCAAAAACCCAGTGTGGAAAAGACATCACTAGCATCTCCCTTTCCATCAATTTTCTAGGTGCTTTGCCTTGCATTCACCTGCGCTCTAGTAATGCCAGGTCCCATGTTATTTGTGCATAGGAAATATCCCCTGCTCTGTTACCACTCGTTGAGTCCCGAGCTCTTTTTATAAAGAAAAACATTCCCTGGATTAGCAGTGGCAAAGGTTTGCCCCTTCATTGCTCATGCATCTGGCTCCTGGAAGCCTTTAGTTGCTTAATGGATTCATTCAAGAGATAATATGAGGTGATTGTATGTCAGGATGTTAAAACAGTGATAAGACATTGCACTAGAACAGCATTATCTCCACTAACTGCTTTATAATGGTCAGGGAATGTCAATGGAAGTACATATGATAGTCCCATAAACACCAAATGAATTCATAGTGACTCGGTTAAGTCATTTAAAGTGTTGCCAAGACAAGAGGTAGCATTTCATCTTTCTGGTGCCTATTTGCCTCGCATGGCAAAGGGAGATGTGCAGACAAGGTCTGCCTGTAAAGTCTCTCCCTCCCACCCCCAACCCCCAGCTTCTCTACAATATTTTGAGAGTCTACACAGAATTGTTAGGAAAATGATTATAATGTCATTAATCATAGACTAGAATGGAACCAGCTTGCAAAAACATGGGCTCTTATAAGTGCACCAAGCAAAGGTTTGCTTGGGAGACACATAGGAAAAGTATATTTGAAATAAATATTTATCTCCCTAGGTTCTTACATTCTTATCACCATATCATCTGAGCATCTCAAAAACATCCTTAACTTAAGTTCACAAACAGCTTGTGAGACAGTAACACTTCCCTATCACCACATTACAGAGGAGGAAACTGAGGCAAAGACTATCTAAGGGCCTTATTTGCCAAAGGGATGAGCAGCAAGCGTGCATGCAAAGTGCTGAGCTGTGTTATTCATTATTATTATTATTACTACGGTAGTACCTAGGAACCTCAATCGTGGATCAGAATGCCATCGTGCTAGGTGCTATACAAACAGAACAAAAAGATGGTTCCCTACCACATATTGTTTACAGTCTAAGGGGGGAAGACCAGAGACAAGTAGATACAACACAGGCAGGGTAAGCATAAGGAAACGATGAAAGAATACTGAGCAGCATGAAAAGCTGTTGGCTGCAGTAAACCAGCTGCCTAACCACAGTTGATTTTTTGAGAAGTGTCATGGCATAGGAGAGTTTAAAGCAGGGATTTGAAGGTGTCAGTGACCAGGCCCCGTGAATGTCTGTGGGGAGCTCCTTCCATGTGAGGGACAGCATGGCATAAAGCACAAAATAGTCTTTTAGAAATTCTAGCTCAAATGACTTGCCAGCGAGTCTGGGGCAAAGCCAAGAATTGAGCTGAGATCTCATGAAAGCCCATCGAAGTGCTTTCACCACAAGACCAACCTCAGAAGTTGAGAGAGGCTGAAAAGAACAGGTAGGGATTCATGTTTGGTACAGACCCCAACACTTGACTGATCCAGCTCCAATTTCATGAAGAAGAGAACCTAATTATCTGATCAGATGGCTCAACTGCTCCCCCCATTCAGAAGCATTAGGATTCCCTCCCTCTCCCCTCCCCCCCAAAACCGTTCACAGCACATCTTGTAATTCCTGATATCCTCACCTAACCTGTTTCTAACCAGAGCCCTAGCTGGCTAACACAGTCTACTGGAACTTTTGTTTAGCTGGAGATTAGTGAAGGCAGTATAGAAAGGGAGATTAGGCTAATGGAATCCTGAAGGCCTATTAGGAAATAATTGATCAGAAAAGAAATTCAAGGAGTTTGTGTTTCTCTCATATTTGGGGGGTGGGGTTTGTTTCCCTTGCCTTCTTCCCGACCGCTTCAGAAGCACTCTCAGCGATGCACTAGCTTTGCATCAAGTCACATCACACTGATTATGTTCTGTGATGCAACTTAATGCAGCATGATGGTTCCAGCCCTCTTTTGTCTGTCAGAACATGTACGTTTCCAGCAGCAGGAAAGCAGAGATGGTGTTTGGTGAGAATGGCATTACAGGGGATTTGCAGGGTAACTTCAGCTCCATCACAGTTCTATTTGCTCACGAGGCAGATGCATATTTTTGGCTCAGTTTGTGTAAAGAGCATGTCCAGTATTTGGGTCACACTCTGCCATCAAGGGAGCTGGGGTAGATGCTGTGTGCACAGTTAATAGAAGCAGAGCACACAGACTAATCATGAAATGTCACACAATCTCACCCACCGTCTCAACCTCACATGCTTACAAAAACACAATCTGGGTGCGTGTCTCTCTCCCCGCTACAAAAGCCATGTCTTCATTAGATAAAACAGTATTTAAATCCCAGTGTAGACATGTTAAAACTACAGTTTGCCAAGTGCCAGCTGGCTGAAGTAAATTCTAGGAGTGAGGAAAGAGTTTGATTTGACCAACTAATACATATTAAAATTACAATTTACCTTGGCTACACAAGCATTTTAACACATGCTAAATGCACATCTTTCGTGCTAGTGAAGAGAACACCCCTCTCTCTTCCCCCAAAGAGTCTCTCAAGTACACTGACAAAGAACTGTGTATTATTTCTGCCAGTCGTTCAAAAAAAAAAAAAAATCAGTCCAATTCAATGCAATTCACAAGATGGGTGTTTGGCTTACAGACCTCCCAAGGAGCATAAACCAGAATAAATTCTTCTAATAACTAAATACAGCTTTTTCCCTCTCCCACTTCTTCTTCCCCCTCCAGCACAGCAAATTGATTGCAACAGAACAACAACAGTAGCACAGAGAAGAGAAGCTTTATGGAGTCAGAATGGGGAGCCATTGATTGGAAAGGGGGGGGGGGCTGGGAAAAACCAAAAAGAGAGGATAAAGAAGCATTTCAGCCAGTCAAAAGGCCCAGGAGAATCCTAGGATGCAGACACTAGACTTTTTCCTTGAGCCTGCATTTAATTAACAGAGAATATAAGGCAGGTGGAGACTTCTCATGGGGGTTTGAAGTTTACAAGAAATGTTGCTGTCACTTAAACTGCAGGTTCCATGAGTAGATTTTACTCTAAGAATATCATATGGGCAGGACTGTAATCTTCAAATGCAGCCCAAGCACAGGGGTGGGAACTGGACTGGGACTCAGAGTCCAATTTGGTTCCTCTGTCCTCTAGCGTAGCCATCTGTCCAGATTTCCCCAAGTTCAACCTTTTTTTTTGTTTATGCGCTGCCCCAGGAAACCTGAAAGGGGGATCAGTACACACTGCCAACTGTCCAGTTTTACAGCCTCAGGATCATTCCAGATGTGCCAGGTTTCGTACCTCTCTGGTGGCCATCCTCATGTCACTGTTGCTTCAGTGTGAATGTAATCACTGACAGGAAAAGGGATGGCTCACGTTCTTTCCCACTCTGCATCTTCTCCAGTGCACTGACCAGCCTGTTCATGGAGTGGAGCTAAGGCTCTGCCAGCCCTCACCTTTCCAACCCCCTATGCGCCCACCACCACCCCATGGCTGTTGCTGTCTTCCCTGCAAAGACTCCAGCAATGTGAATAGCCTATGGAAATGAGCAAGGGTTTACTTAAAGCCCATTAGCACCTGCATGGGGGTGCTGTGGGGCTCAGAACCGAGCCCTTGAAGAGTGAATATCCGACTATTTGCTGCTGGGGAACATGGCATCCCCATACGACAGGGTTCGTCGACTTTGGGATGTGTAAGTATTAAAATGCTCTTACTAAGCAAGAGCAGGTCATCAGGAGTCATCCCTGCATTGCAAAACGTGCTGTGAGGGTGGAGGAAAAACCTAGCTCGGTATGACTCGGCATCAAAAGCGCTCGAGTCGGAGATGCTCATCTGCCTGACTGGGTCTGGCAGACAGTGTGGATTTCACCCGAAATAAAGCCAGTCCATCCAGCACCCTACCCATCGGCCATGTCTCCAGGAGAGCTGTGTTTTGGTGCTGCTACACGGACAGAATTTCAACTTCTGGTTAAGATGAGCAGCATGTACAGGCACTAGCGGACAGGTTTTCCAAAGAGCTCAGCAGATTGGGTGCATGGTGGGTGCTGAATCCTTCAATGCAGCTACCTATGTTGATGGGAGCTGCTGGGTGCACTTCGGAAAGTCTGCCCCACACCCCCTCATCACACCTTCAGATGCGTGTCCCTTTTCTGTGATGTACCTGAGGGTGTGGAAATCATCCCCCCCCAGCATCTCTCTCAGTCCACCACACCCCACTTGGAAAAAAGTCTTGTAAATATTTTTTCTGCACAGGTGATAACACAATATCGTCACAGCTCCGTCTTCATGAATTTGGTTCCAAATGAGACTTAAGTCACTGGTGCTAGTCACTAGCTCCAACTCTGGCAGCTGTGAACTTGCACCAGGACTGTCTTTTGACTGACAATAAGCAAATAGCCTTCACTTATATGTGAGTAATAGTCAAGATGGGATTTACTCAATTTAAACTAAGATTTTCTGTAATGGTGCCGGAGTCTCCAAACAGCCTGAAGAAGCTAATAGATTTTTGTGATCACTTCTATTACATAGCAAACAATCACGGGTCACAAAACTATAAATCAGAAGCTAATGGATTTTCAACTATGTACTTTGGCCCTTTGTACATTTTTTAATTTGCATTTAATTTGTATTGATTCTTCCCCCTTCGGCTTCAATCTCTCTTGTGTCAGCAGGTTAGAAAGTGAACTGCAGCAAAATCAAAGCGAAACATGCAACATGCACACACACACCCCTTACACAAAATGATACAGTCTGCATGGCAGGAACAGCAAGAGCTCATCTGACAGACCGCTCGAGTTAAGGGCTGCAAAAGCAGGACTCTGTCATGCCAGCGGAAAAATTCATAGTTGGGGCAACTCACCACAGCACAGAATGCAAGTTGCTTGGCCCATGCACCTTACTTAAGTCCTTTGCATAGGGATGTATTTCACCCAGACAGCAAGCATTTTGAAGGTGCAGGAATAAAAAAGAACCTCTTCATTTAAAAATTGAAGTCACTGTCAATCTGGCACTTTACACGAGAATTTAATAGTCACTATTTTTGATTTGGCTTGTTTGCACCACTTTATTACTGGCTGCTCTTGATCATTTTTGCTCATGATCATCACTCGGCTGGTGTGGATGTTCGTGTTTCAGGCTTCTAGCTGAGTTTCTTTTAAAGAAAGGACAAAAAGCGTTTAGTTATTAAACAAAATGTGTCTTGAGTGGCAGCAGTCCCAAGGTTTGATCATCCAGGGAAAGAACATAGCTTATTCAAGTCAATGGGCATCCTTCCCTTGACTTCAATTGGCAATGTATCAGACCTACTATCAAGGAAGATGAAGACTGTCAAATGAGTTTGTGTGTTTAATTATTTGTACTATACTAGCACCTAGGAGCCGCAACTGAAATCAGGGAGCCTCTAGATAGTTAGGCCATACTAACACACAGAATCAAAGCAGATAGGCAGGGTGGTCCAGTGATTAGACACTAATTTAGACTTTGAGAAACTTGGGGTCAATTCATAAGAATGTCACGGCCATACTGGGTCAGACCAATAGTCCATCTAGCCCAGGATCCTGTCTTCCAACAGTGGCCAATGCCAAGTGATTCAGAGAGAATGAATACAACAGGTAATCAGCAAGTGATCCATCTCGTTGCCCATTCCCAGTGTCTGGCAAACAGCAATCCCTGCCTATCCCAGCTAATAGCCATTGATGGACCTAACCTCCATGAACTTATCTAGTTCTTTTTTTAACCCTGTTATAGTCTTGGCCTTCACAACAGCCTCTGTCAAGGAGCTCAACAGGTTGACGGTGTCTAGTGTGAAGAAATACTTCCTTTTGTTCATTTTAAACCTGCTTAATCATTTCATTCGGTGACCCCCAGTTCTTATGTTAGGAGGAGTAAATAACACTTCCTTATGTACTTTGTCCACACCAGTCATGTTGTTATAGACCTCTGTCATATCTCCCCTTTGTAGTATTTTTTCCAAGCTGAGCAGTCCTACTCCCATTTTTCTCCCCTCATATAGAAGCCCTTTTATGTACCTTTTCCAATTAAAATATATTTTTAGAGATGGGGTGACCAGATCTGCATGCAGTATTCAAAATGTGGGCATAACATGGATTCATAAAGAGACAATACAATATTCTTCTGTCTTGTCATCTGTCCTTCTCCTAATGATTCCCAACATTGCTAGTTTTTTCGAGTGGATGTTTTCAGAGAACTATCCAAAATGATTCCAAGATCTCTTTCTTGAGTGGTAGTAGCTAATGTAGACCTCATCATTTTACATGTAGAGTTGGGATTACGTTTTACAATGTGCACTGCTGTGCATTTATCAACATAGAATTTCATCTGCCATTTTGTTGCCCAGTCACCCAGTTCTGAGAGATCCCTTTGTAACTCTTCACGGTCTGTTTTGGACTCAACTACCTTGAGTAGTTTTGTATCACCTGCAAATTTTGCCACCTTACTGTTTGCCCTGTTTTCCAGATCCTTTCTGAATATGTTGAACTGTACTTGTCCTGTTCAGACCCCTGGGGGACACCACTATTTACCTCTGGCCATTTATTTCTATCCTTTGCTTCCTGTCTTTTAACCAGTTACTGATCCAGAAGAGGACCTAAACCTATTTTGCTTAAGAGCCTTAAGGGTTCCTCTGTGACCGTAGCCTTTCTGTGCCTAGCTCTCCATCTGTAAAATGGGGATAATAGCACTGCCCTTCCTCACAGGGGTGTTGCAAGGCTAACATTTAAAATTTGTAATGTCCTCACATACTCTGATAATGGGAGTATATGATATAGACATACCCTGGCACAAAGACCTTATAATCTAAGTATATAAGACGGACAAAGAAAGTGGTATCCCCATTTTACAGATGGTGAATGGAGCCAGAGTCCGTTCATGGGGAGTTGCCCAAGGTCACATAGGTAGTCTGTGGCAGAGCTGAGGACTGAACCCACATCTTCTAGCTCCTATTCTAGTGCCTAAGTACAAACTAGCTTTCTTCCAACAAACCTAATTAAGTAAATCCTGGATAGGGAATAACTGGTTGATATCCACTATAAATAGCACCTATTCAGGGGAAGTAACTGTCAAACAATTGTAAACAACAAAGAAATTAATAAACATTTACAAACAGAAGAAAAGTGCTAAATTCTTTAAATAAACTGTTCACAACAAACAATTGAACCAGCTTATGGCTGGAAGTAGGAAGATTAACAGTCCAATGTAATTGTTCTCTTAGCTGATATAACTGCAGAGGCTACTGATAGTCATACAGAAGCCTAATCCCCTAATCTAAGCCTTTTTTTTGCTTGTGGTAAAGCTTTGCAGCACATGCTCAAAATTTCTGAGCAATGGAATTATCGATAATTATTGCGATGGAGAGGAGGGTCTCAGAACTCGTAATGCCAGACTTTGGCTTTCTTCATGAGATTTCTCTTCCGAGTAAGAATGTCAGGGTGAGAATTTCCAGGATAATTTCAGGGGTTTTTTCCCCATCTCTATTGTCCAAATACCTCCAGGGTCTCGTAAAGGAATGATTAGTTTTCTACCCTAATTTTTAGAAATCTCTATCACGTTTTAGAAAGTGTTGCTCTGTCATTCTGCCAATCACCCTCCACTACCTCAAATGATGCAAACGTATTGCTTCCATTAGTGTAGAGATTAGGATATTTTCTATACCACATTACAATTCTCCATTGGAAGAGAAAAAAGCGACAGATTCAGAGGTGTGCGCGCGCACGCACGCCCACCCCAGAATGAATTTCGTAGTCCTCAGTATGGGAAGAAGGAGTCAAAGCAACAAGTAGAAAATTGATCACAAAGGTCCATTAAATGGGATAAAGAGAAAGCAAATGGATAAAGAATGGGGTAAAGAGAGTGGGAAAACAGATTTAATGTAGTGTATAATAAGATTTCTGGATAGCTTGACTCCCTCTTTTCTCAGAGCCCTGCAGAAATCACTTCTTAATTACAGCACCCTCATCCTTACCTCCTAATTCCTATGCTCACTTTTATTATCCTGTATTGACCAAACAGGTGCAAGCACACAAGCAGCAGTCCTCCACACTGCCTCCTGCCTTTGCTCTTCAGGACTAAAAGGGAAATACCATAATCAGCTGGGAGAACATGGTCCACTCACCATGCTTTGGCCATTTATGCTGCCTGGGGCTTCTCTGCTGAGACTGCCTACAAAGGAGCCAGTTACTGTTAATTAGGGTGGCAGCACAGTCTAGTGTGCAGGGGACTGAATGCAAAGAGACCTCAGTGTATTTCATGGCCTGCCTCTGACCTGTGCAATCCTGAGTAAATCACTTCCCCCTTTCTGTGCCTTGGTTCCCCTCCCACCTTTTGATTGTCTGTTTTATTTATGCTGCAAACACTTTGGGACAGGGGCCGTCTCTTACTATGGGTTTGTACAGGGCCTAGCACAATGGGCCTCCAATCACAGTGGGGACCTTTAGCGTTACTATAATAAAAATAATTCTGGGGTGAGGTCACTAGAAGCCAGACTAAAATTCTATAAATTCTTTCCATTATACCCATGAATAAACATCGCAGGAAAACTGCTTTCAAGAACCAGTTTGAAAACAATGCCCTAAAGGAGAAAGGCTGTGTAGCCCATTAGCAATCCCCTGAGGCAGTCAGGTCCCCCACTAATTTTTATCTCGAAAAAGTAGCACATTCCTGAGCAACTTCTCTGGACAATTAGACTTTTGACTCGAAGATGCTATGGTTTTTTTTTTAGAAATTAACTTTTCACTTGATTTAGAATTTAGATGACAATCCACGTTAAAGAAAACAGCATTTTTCAGGCAAAGGGATAAATTCTGCTGAGAGTTGCAATGGTGTAAATCTGGAGTTAACGTATTGACTTCAGTCAGCTCACTACAGAGCAGAATTTTGCCCCTTATCTTCAAAAAAGTCACTGTTTTTGGTGAATATTTCATTCTTTTTAATAGCCTAAACAAACTGCCATAGCAATAGATTTTTATCTGTGTTGTCAGACGAGGCTGTTCTGTTATACTCGCTCAGATGCTTTTTTCATATATTAAATCTTTTGCAAATACCAGTTACATTTTTTGAACTTTCTTTTTCTTGCTTTCTATATTATGCATTTAGCTTTACTTCTATTAAAGTGCGGTTATGGCCAGGAAGACAACACCACTAGCATCTGGAGTTCTCCCTCACCGACTTCCTTAGCAAATTTACTCAGTAACGCAGAGAGACAGAGAGAGATCCCATTAAATGCTGGAGGCAGCCCTGGAGAGTGAATTTTTGTATTAATCCAGAGAAGAAATACAGCAAAGGCATAGACAGTTTGTTCAATTTCATACAGCAAATTCACTTATTTTCTCATCTCCTGTTTCTGTTGCTCAAAAATAGCCAACCCCAAACTTCACATTCCACTCTGTCCCTGTGTTTTGGATGCTTTATTTGGAGGACTGTACGGTTCAAGGAGATTGGTAATGCAGATATACAGCTTCTCTCTTTTAGGTCACTAGTTCAAATCCTGCCTCGGTTGGTTGTAACTGGAAGTTATTACAATCTGATGGCTGCTCAGTTTCTTAGAGGAATACAATATTCTAGTCTCATTCTAGTTGCTATAGGACATCTCCACAATTGTTATTAAGTGGACCCCTTGTTGGCGGCTAAGAAGGAGACAAGATGCCGAGATGGAAAATCACTTGGTAAATGCTTTGCTTTAAGCATGTTCTAAAGTCTCACTGAGGACAGTAGGACTTAAGCACCTTAAACACATGCTTAAATCCAGGAAACATTCATATTCAGGAAAGCACATCGGCATATGGTTATATCTAAGCTCAGCTTATGCTTTTCTGAACAGGGAAGCTTTTCTGAGTTGGGTCTGAATGAGCCATTGATGCTGAACCACTATCTTATCTCATGGGACAATCTGTCCAGGTACAGGCAGTGCAGTATTGAGTGGAAGGGGTTGACAGTGCCTGTTCTGTGGATAAATAGAGGTCTTTCTTCTCCAGAAATGTCAATCTGGTACCTTTCTTCAGGACCAACATGATACGTCTAGGTGGGTTTTCAGGACCTAGGTGTCTTAGCTCAAAGGCAGAGAAGACTCATCAACCTCTTTATGACCCAGCCACTAGAGCGGAGGAGAGGGGCATACTGCACAAGTGCAGATATGCTATTCTTCTCCTTCCCAATGAAGGTTTTATTCTGTGTAAAATTGAATTCAAACCTGAAATTATTTCTTCACATGATGTACAAGGCCTACAATGCAGCCTTTCTGAAAGCCACATTGATGTTAGTTACCGAGGGTCACTCACTCACACTTCTATGTTATGCATAAAGATGCAGGCCTATCATTTTAGACACACAGCCACTGTCTGTTCTTTAACGGGGGAATTGTTTTATTTCTTTGCTTTGTCTCCCCCTCCCACCACACTCACATATGTAAAGGTTACAGACCTACTTTACACAGTCTGGCTAGTTAAAATGGATGTGTGCTGCTGTGATAACCTCCCTGAAATAGCTTTATTGAAGCCTACATCCCCCCCATTGATAGACTTATTAACCAGCACCAAGGAGGGCATGCCTTTATCAATGCCAGCATCTGAAACATTCCTCCTTATCAGGCCTGAATGGAGCATGGATAACAATCAGGGACCCTGATAAAATTAATTATAAACTGTAAATTAAAAAAATAAACAGGAAAACACTAGGACAGTTTTACTGGTGTTAAACCCATCATAAACCTAACCAGGAAATGGCTCATGGGTAACTAGTCCCTATGTTGGTTGAGCTTGAGGGAGGCCAAATCAACTGTTGGTATTTATCTGCTGCTTGCCAGCCATGTCTGACATAGCGTATTGCATGCAGGTCTAATGCATGATGTTACGGGGATGGGTGTGAAGGACTTTGTATTCCGAAGGTTAAGGATAAGGAAACATGTAATAAATAGGAAACAAATGCAATACCTTCCAGAAAGGGACAGTGCATGGGAGTGCAGGAGGGGAAGAGATACTGAGTAAGATAATTGATAAAGAAGGGGGGACAGACTGGATTCAGAGCAGTACTGTGGGAGCGGGTCGACAACTGAAGACGAGAAGCAAGGACTTCTGGTGCTGTGCCCTATGACACAGTTCAAATGGACTTGAATGGCTGGAACATGCCCAAACTTGAGTCATTAGCATGCAGCTGGACAGTACAGAGTACACGAAAAAATGATGGCCTTGACCTACATTGGGTAAGCTTGATAGCTGGTGCTGGGAAACCAATGGCGTATGGAGAACCATTAAGTGGATCCTAAGGAACCGCATGCTGCGGAACAACCACACTATGAACACATGGGATGGAAAGGATTGAAGATCCCAACTTTCCTCTAACTATTAGAGGAGATCTAGATTTAACCCCACCTTCACTGACTTACTCAGAATCTTAGGCAAGACAATTAGGTCCCGATTTGCAGTTATGTTGAGTGATCTAACTCCACTGGAAGTCAGCAAAAGCAGAACGTTCTCCGTACCACTGCAAAATAGGACCTATAACATCTCTGAACCTCAGTTTCTTCATCTGTAAAATGGGGAAAATAATATTTATAAAGGAAGGGATTTTCAAAAGCATCTAAGGTTAAGTCTCCTAGCCCCAGTGGATAGACTCAAGCTAGCAGTGTGGAAGTTGTTGTTCGGGTGGCACCTCAGGCCGTCAAGCTGACCCACCTGACCCTCTGGCTTGGAGTGAGCCAACCCTGAGTTTCTGCCAGAACTACAACATCTGCATTGCTAATTTTAGCACTCTAGCTAAATGGGAGGCTCATTTCCAGCAGCAGTGTAAACATAGCCTATGTTGTTTAAGAACCCAAGTCCCATTAATGATTACTTAGGTGCTTTTGAAAAAAATCCCACACACAGTTCTTATAATGTAAATGATTTTGTATGAGTAAATAAATACAAACGTATATAATCAATACAACCAACACTCATTAACCATTATGGGAGTTACACACCCGACAGCAAAATCAGCCCTTGCATCACTCATTCCTGGCTTAGGATCTGGCAGCCAGCCTTGTGAAAACAAGAGCAAATTATTTCTTTTCTTTTGCTGTTCCATAAATCAAATATTGCTCTGAGGCCTGAAATAACGTTCTGAGAATTAAATCTGGAATTTGGTCTGCTAACCTGCTACACGCACAAAATTTCTGCCTGATGTGATCTGGAAGGGCTGAGACAGAGGAGGCCTGGAAAAAAATCCAGGTTTCTGACACAAGAAGGAGTAGAAAATCAGTAACACTGCCGAGTTGGGCTTTGCATAGCAAGAAGGTGACATGTTGCTGGGTGGTGTGCCACTTTTAAATGCAGATTGTCACACTATCAAAGCATGGGTTTGTGGGGTTGGTTTGGAGGGTTATTTGGTTTGTTTGCCTGCTGGTTTTATTCCACATCCTAAAAAGGTATCAATCCAGCCAAAGGATTAAGTGCAAAAAAGTCATTTGCCCCTATTTAAGATACAGCTTGGCAAAAGAAAAAAAAGCAGCAGATAAAACTGCTCACTGAAATAAAGCTACATCACTTAAAAATAACAGATCTGATTTATATCTGGGCTGAGAGTCTGTAACCCATGTTACACCTGGATGTGCTCTCCAAAATGGCCAAGTTATACCCACCTGAAAAGCAGGGGTTATGAAAACACTGACAGACCTTTAACGTGAGCTGTGTAAGCACGGAGTGATTAGAATAGGCAGAAACTGGGTTATTTACAAGAGATTTTTTCTTAGCATTTATTGATGTGTCAGATGCTCACAGGAAATAGCAGGAGAGCCAACAAATATAATAAACAGGTCAGAGGAGATGCTGATCTACCCTTACTAAACAGTCCTGCAGAAGTTATTGTGGGTATCATGGGTGAGCCACAAAAAAGCACCAGAGAGTTGTCTTGTACACTGATTTCGGTCAGTCTAGAAATCTCACAGAGTTAGGTTCTCTCATGAGAGTACCAGTACATTGTAATTCGGGCTAGTCTGGAATAGCACAAAACTAGTTCCTTGAATGGCATTCTGAGAGTTAACAATTCTGGCTGCCCAAAAGAAACCCAAAGTCAGCACAGAAATAGGTTTTCTTAAAAAAGAACCAAACAAAAAGAGAGACGATGGCGCTGGGCCATTGGAGTGCTGTTTATTACATTACCATAGCTATCTCACCGCTACCTTGTGCTACTCTCGCTTCTGTCTCATAACACAAGCACCGGGACACATTCAATGAACTGAAAAGATGGGAAATTCAAAATGGAAAAGAGGAAATATTTTTTCATGTAATATGAAATGAAACCATGGAACCCATTGCCACAGAAAGTCGTTGATAAGACTGAAAGAGAGACTGAACGTTACATGGCTATCAAGGATATCCAGTTATCATAATTAATTACCACAGTGTTTTTGGCAGGATATTAAACCTTGCAATTCAGGGCTCTCTAGTTACTCTCTGATTATTACAGCCCAGGATGAGATTTATGTGGTAAGAAAACTCTCCCTCATCCACCTATTGTAAGGCTCTTACACTCTCCCCTAAGGTGAACCTTGGGTCTGATCAAGTATGGTTGGTAATTCCTATTCACCGACTGTCAGTCACCTGATGTTTAACTTACAAGCTCTTTGGGACAGGGACCATTCTTTTGCTTTGTCTGTGCACAGTGCCTCGCTGAATGGGGCCCTAGTCCCATATTGGGGCCTACAGGTGCTACCATAATACAAAAAAGGAAGAAGAAAAAGAAGGCCAGCATGTCTGGATGTGGATGTCCTTGTACCTCAATAAACCCATTGGAAACTCTCTCAGTTTTGCCCAAGAGCTTGTGATTTTTGCAGCCTTGCTGGGAGCAAATATTGCAGCTAGCTGAAAAGCAAGCTTCCCATTAGAGAGACCTTGTCAATGATTTTAACCCTCCGACCTGGAGTGAAGAGAGGTAATTCAGTCACCATGGTAACTGAGTAGCAGACCTTTCCTGAGCTGAAACTGTCACTCACGTTAAATTGGGCTGAATCATCTGTCTTGGTTTGGTGATATGGACAAGACATGGATAACACAGTCCATGGAGGAATAAGCTATCCTTATACATGATAATGATGCATGACAGCTTCAACTTTGGGTCACTCGCAGTGCATGAATTGTCAAATAATGTGACAGCACAAGAAACTCTCAGCACCCTTGCACAAAGGCAGATGGAGAGACAATATCTCTGCCCATTCTTATTATTCTCCCTCTACTAGGAGCTCAGTAATGCAGATGTTCTTTGTGCAGTCTTAGATGCTTTTGTGGGAGGACACTCACAAAACACATACCCCCCAAAAACAGAACATTATCTGGGCAGGACTGAAAGCTTGGCTCCTGGCCCCAATTCTTTTACACCTTTGTGTCGTCACTTATGCCATTGCAAAGTGAGTGCAAAAAATGTTCTGATTTGGTAGCGTTTTACACCTACTTTGCACTAGCATAAATGGCTTCATGAGGTACAGGGCAATGGTGAGACAAGTATTGTGTCTGCTTTTGAATGACGGCCTCTTTGGTTTGATTTGAAGGCTGGCTGACAGGCAGAGTGACACTGTTTTGACAGAAGGGGTGATTTCAAATGAATTTAATTGAAGTGGTGCAAAAGGTAGGGGTGGGCTCTTATTTTGATTCATTGGAGGCTTATTTGGGTTCAGTTTAGGACAGCTGGGAATAAATCATAGACTCATAGGGCTGGAAGGGACCTCGAGAGGTCATCTAGTCCAGTCCCTGCACTCACGGCAGAACTAAGTGATATCTAGACCATCCCTGACAGGTGTTTGTCTAACCTACTCTTAAAAATCTCCAATGATGGAGATTCCACAACCTCCTTAGGCAATTTATTCCAATAATTTACCACCCTGACAGTTAGGAAGCTTTTCCTAATATCCAACCTAAACCTCCCTTGCTGCAGTTTAAGCCCATTGCTTCTTATCCTGTCCTCAGAGGTTAAGAACAACAATTTTTCTTCCTCCTCTTTGTAGCAACCTTTTAAACCTGAAAGCTGTTATGTCCCCTCTCAATCTTGTCAGGCTAAACAAATCCAGTTCTTTCAGTCTTGCCTCACAGGTCATGTTTTCTAGACCTTTAGTCATTTTTGTTGCTCTTCTCTGGACTTTCTCCAATTTGTCCACATCTTTTCTGAAATGTGGTGCCCAGAATTGGACACAATACTCTAGTTTTTGGCAACAGCATTACACTGTTGACACATATTTACCTTGTAGTCCACTATGACCCCGGATCCCTTTCCGCAGTACTCCTTCCTAAGCAGTCATTTCCCATTTTCTACATTTAAAACTGATTGTTCCTTTCTAAGTGAAGTACTTCACATTAGTCCTCATTGAATTTCATCCAATTTACTTCAGACCAATTCTCCAGTTTGCCTAGATCATCCTGCATTATAATCCCATCCTCCAAAGCACTTGTAACCCCTCCCAGCTCGGTATCATCCGCAAACTTAATAAGTGTACTCTCTATGCCATTATCTAAATCATTGATGAAAACATTGGGCCTCAACTGGAGTCTCCCAGTAGTACAGGGTTGTACTCAGAACCATGCTGTAAGACATGAGGATCCCATTACTTTTCTTGGGTGGGCTAAGAGAGGGAAACATTCATCCACCAACTTTTCAATAGTATCAAGTTCAATCATAGAAGATTAGAGTTGGAAGGGATCTCAGGAGGTCATCTAGTCCAACCCCCTGGTCAAAGCAGGACCAACCCCAACTAAATCATCCTTGGCATTCAACCTAAATATCCTTATGTTTGCATCGCATTAATCTCAGTTATTCACTATTTTATAAAGCTGTATTATTTAAGGTTATAAATCAGAACTCTCTCTTTCCTGTATAATATCTAAATAATTCCTCTCCAGGATACTTCTTGTGTATGTCCTTCAAGTGGCACCAGCTTGTTAAATCTGTCGTTTCCTGTATCCCAGTAGTAGTTAGCTGCTACTAAAGAATGCTGCTACAAAACTCTTTGAATTATGCAGGAGTTGTTGTTTACCTTGTCCTTCAGTTACTGAAGTTCTCTTCTAAGAGAGAAATTCTTAGGGCAACTTTTCCAGTACCATCTGCCTTGAACTCTCCTTGTCTCGATACAGTGCATGAATCAGTCAAGTGTGGATCCGTTATCAGAGGCATGGAGGAGGGAGAAGGATTATAGCTAGAGCCGGTCAAAAAGTAGGTATTCCCCATGGAAAATTTCATAAAAATGAAAAATCTATAGTTGTCAAAAGTTTCCAATGAAGTTTTTTACTTTTCGTTAGAAAACCTGTAAAATGATCCCCCCCCCCGACTGATATTTTCCAACAAAAAAATGAACATTTTCGAAGAAAGCAATTTCTGAAAATATCTGTATAACTGGAAACCAAATTTTCCATTGATAAAAGGTTAAGATAGAGAATGCTGAATGAGCCCTATCTGTAATGAGTCAGTTTGTGAGCACAGGATGTAAACTACAAACAGGTCCCTTCACTGGGGTGGATGTGTCATAACTGCTCAAGCGCTCACAAACTTCTTGCATTGAGTGCACCATCAAATTTAGAATCATCAGCTGAGATCAGGGCTCCATTATGCTAGATTCCCTACATACACGTAGTAAGAGACATGTCCTGCCTCAAAAAGCTTACGTTTTAAATAAGCGAAGAGTAGGGAAAAGGAAGTATTGCCTATTTTATACATGGGGAACAGCAACCCAGAAAAATTAAGTGACTCACTCATGGTCACAGAAGAGGTCCGTGGTAGAGTTGGGACTCGAACGCTGATCTCCAGTAATTGACACACAGTCAAATCCACCATCTCAGTTGTAGGGGTTCTACTCCTCCCAGCCATGGTTAAGCCTTAAGGAAAGCAGTATAAAAAAAATCTAGTCATAATGGTACACACAAGGTAAAGATGAGTCAAACTTCATCCCATTAGAACACTAAACATAATATAACACCAGTCCCAGGTCAACACCTGTGGTCGTGGCAATGTTTCAAGCAGACTTGCTGGCATGCACATCCTGTATGAGCTGCAGTGACTCGGGTAGCACCTTGAAATTACAGGAGCGAACGTTTGCTTAATGATTTTTAATTAATTTTAATTGCTTACAATTTTTTTGAATGGTAGCTTAGCTTTGCTGAATCCAGCTTCTCTGATCACTCTGGGACTTCTGCCAACTTCCTCATTAGATATCAGCTCCCCTAACACTATTTGATAATGAAAAGGTCTTTACAAGAAAGGGACATAGGAAAATATCAAATACTTTTGACAGAACCCCTGGGAGTTGGGAGTGGATTATGATGTGGCACAGAGATAAAGTGATAGTTCAAGGGTTTGCAGCTTTATGAATAAGGTATTTCTAAGTATGGAAATATCTTGCTTTTAAACAGAACAAAGGTATGTGTCTGCCAGGACTTCCCACCTCCATGGCTTCTTCTCTTAGAAGGCTTTCCATATGTAGATTAGGTGAGCAACTGAGACTTGGGTCAGGCTGCACACAAAAAATGTCCTCATGGCAAAACCTTCAGAATTTGAAAGGATGATGTCCTCTCTGTAAAATTTTTCAACCAATCTATGGATTTTACATCAGGGATGTTCTTTCTCCATTAAATTCTACACAACACCTTGAGTAATTTTTATTGGTTTATCCCTATTAAACGCTATAGGATTCATTCATAAAACGAGCACGGACTGTCATTTAGGAAGAGGAGTAGTACACATGGTTTTAGGTGATAGGAGTGGTTTTTCTGATTATATTTTTTAGTACAAACTGTCCTGGCTTCTGATACAAACTGCTTCCCTGTGGCTCTGAGCTCAGCTCCAGCTCATCTCATCCCCAGGAGCACTGGGCAAACTTCAAAGGAGTTGGTGTTTGGGTTGGCAAAGGAAACAATCTACAATGTTGGATGCCCTACTAAAGCTTATCAGAACCGCCTTGCAGTCTCTGAAACCGGGCTGCAAATCACACAGGAATAGGTTTTCACTGCAGAGCTGTATAATTTACATGGCTCTGAAATACAATGAAAACAAATCTTTGTATGTCCTTATGCTACCACTTCTGGTTCCAGAAGAAAACTGCAAGCAGAAGGGCATAAAGAGTGGAAAGAGACATTTATCACAACATTTCAAAGCCTTAAAAAACAAACAAAAAGTTACATATGGTCACTTTCACAGATCTCAAATCACTTTCCCCAAAGGAAGGAACCGTCAGTATCATTTCACCAATTTGACAGATGGGCAACTGAAGCTCATAGAGAGGCAGTGATTTGCCCAGGGTCACAGAGCAAATGCAGTTTCAGAGCTGGAACCCAGGACTACCTTTATTCATTCAGCTCTAAACTGGAGTCAAATGTTTTTTGGTTCAGTGGTCAAACCAAAAAAATGTAGAAAAAAAATTCAGTTAGTTTTGACCCAAAACTGAATTTCTTAGGTTTGTTGCTGCTGTCACAAAAACCTGATAAACAGTTGAGTGAATTAAACAACATTGTGGCAAAATGATTTGTATAGAAAATGTCAAAGCGAACCATTTAGATTATTTTCCTCATTTTTCATTGAGCCAAAACTATTTCGCTGAACTCCACCCAAACTTGCAAATAGTTTGACACCCCAAAACTGCATTTTTTGGTGAACTGTAAATTTGCCAAACAAATCTCATCCACATCTAAACCACATTTAGACCCAAAAGCTCAGATTTTCAACACATCATATTTCTCCATATCCAGATTTCCAATGGATGCTTTTGGCCTAAATGATTTTTATAACAGATTAAGAAAATAGCTAAATAACAAAAAACAGCCCTGAAATCTCCATGAAGGAGCACAAGACATGCATTTCATCTTTGAAGGTCTGCACTGAAGTGGAGACAAAATGATTGCCAGTTTTTGCAGAGAGCACAGTCCTTAGCAAAGTAAACATTCAGACACCGAGTCTAAGGCATAAAGATAAATACACCACAATGATAAGTGAACAATTTGGTGCAGGGGCAACAGGGAAAGTGGCTGAGTGAAGGTGAATTTGACAATGGTTTGAATGTGGAACTGAGGCCATTTCTTGTCTCCTAGCCATTCAAGGCATGTGCATAATTCATAGACCATAGATTGTATATATCATATTCATGAAAGTTTAAACAGACTGGTTATTACTATTGACCATTAAAAGGCAATTTTTCCCCATGTGCGACAAATAGTACTGACATTCTCACATCCTTGAAGAAGGGCACTTGATATCTTATGACTCTCACAGCCCTTGTGCATGCAGGTTTTGAAAGATACCAGCTGTATAAGTGAGCAGTGAGTCCAGCACTGTGGCTGGATTTTTAAGACAGTCTGGATAATTTTATGATCATGAATAACATTAAGAGCTATGCATGATAAAATAGAGGCAATCAAATCTCATGCTTCAGGACATACACCGAATGCCAAGGAAGTCAGAAAGGAATTCTTTCTTCCCCCGTAGCACATGGGCACCACGACACTATTACCTAGGGCCAAATTCTTTCGTAGTGTATGTCTGCTGAATTCATTTCCATCAAGTATGGTGGAATTTGACACACTATAGCTACGTTTATTTTCTTGCCTTCTGCTGAAGATGTACTTATATAGAAATAGGGTTCAGGACCCTTTGAACCTGTGTGTCAAATCATAATACAGAGAAGCACCAGACAAGAGCTGGAATATCCCATGACCATTTTCAGGATTTCAAACATTTTGTTTTAATTTGGGACAGGAAAAAAGTTAAAATCTCAAATTTCTTTGCAAACTGACAATCCCATAAATATAAGTTTGGGTCAATCAAAACACTGTTTCAGCAATTTTGCTACATTTCCTTGTGATTTTGACCATTTAGGGGTTTAGAAACAGTTTTACTTCATTTAGCTTAAATTTCAAAACAGTCATTTCAAACAGGAAACCTGCTTTTTTTTTTGTTTTGAAAATATCACAACAGGAAAAATTCCTAACCACCTTTAGAACAGTCTCCTGGGAATGCAATGTGACACTAGTCAGGTGACCCACATTTGGGTGTGTTCACAGCATTCTGACTGCTTTGACAGTAGCATCTGGGAGCATTGCAGAAGTGATGCTTTTGAGTATCAACAGGGAAAAGCTAATGCTGAAGAAAATATTTTTTCCTCCCCTCTGCACCCTTTAAGAAAATGAAATTCATGCCTAGTGGCCCTAAATACACTCAGCTGCATTAAAGTGCAAGACTGAACTAACACACTGTTGATGTTCAAACAAGTGCTTGCGATATTCCGGGGCCAGTCTAGACAAGGATCCAAGCTTTTTCTCTCTCTTTGGTGACTGTGTGTGTGTAAACTGATGCATCAAACAGTGATGGTTGGAAGGAAGCGGCGGAGGAGGGAAATATTTAGCCACGGCTCAGAATACTCTAGAATGTGCAGCAAAGGCTGAGAAGATGCCTGCAGAATTGTCAACCCTCACCATTCAAAAATCGTGAGGTTGGCTTAAAAGCACGAGTTGTTTGTTTTTTAATGAAGCTTTTGAAGGTTCTTTTAGTTTGGTTTTCTTTTTTGAGCTTATTTTTTTCCACAGCACTACAAACTTATTTTTTAAATCACTTGTTCCAGGAAATGGGGCTTTATGGAAACCACCAAATATTGCGGGCTCATCATAAAATAGCGAGAGCAAGCAACACTGAATACAAACACAGGGGATTGTATATTTACAAATGTAGAGTGGGGAAAGATTGTATTTCTTTGCAAAGCCTACTCAGGCGGTGTATTAGGAATGGAGGATCTAGGTGAATGGAGGGAGAGGGTTTTCAGATACCTCATGCCTTGGATCAAGGCAAGACAACAGTGTATGAGTCACTAACAGAAAGAGAAAGCCAGGGTAGGTGGCTCAATGGTCTAATCCATTGCATAGTAAAAAATCCAGTGCTCCTGCTTTTTAGCAGATGTTCTCACCCCGTTCTGAACAGAATATGTGCACAATGGATACATTCCAAATTTGCCTCTTGGAGGAGTTCTCTTTTATTGATAAATAAAATGACATTAGCCTAAACCTTCTCCTCAAACTTGGCTGTTCCTGCTTTTGTTTTTATCCTGCAGAATCTCGGTCCTTAGTCCCCTGGGCCTTAAAGAACAACTCCAGCCGTTATGTTCCTTGACTGGCGCTGATCTGCCACACTTCGTCTAATCTCAGAGCCACTCAGCCAAAATACCTCTCTCTCTAAACAGGGTTCCAACACCTGGTGACAACACAAATACTGCATCCCAATGTAGAGTCCACAGGATCTGCCACCCCGTGTCAAATGAAACGTGGAACCTAAATGCGGAATGTCAGTCTGTTGGGAGGGCTGGACAGTACTACGTTCTAGTGTAAGTGGTTGCACACACTGATTTATTTTGGCTGAATATGGTCTAGTGGCTTTATTTTTCCTTAAGTGAATTTAGTGGTATGTTCTTTTTAAAAGAACAACTTGACCTTGGTTCCCATCACATCTGGAGACCATTTTCTGCAATGTGCAATTAGGGTGTTGCTTTTCCCAACAGGAGATTTGAATGTTTGTTTCTGTGCCAGGGCACATGAAGTGAACTGAGTTGGAGCGCTTAGAGTTCACTAACGTATTGGTAACGTGTTTATTTTTCTGTGGAGAGAGTTTTGTTCACTTATCTTCAAGGCTGGGATAGTCTATTTTTTGTCCCAGTCTGAATTTCTCGGTCAAGGTGTAGGCAAGGTCCAGATGCCACAGAAAAAGTAAGTAAAAAGATTTGGGGATCCATTAAAAAGCATCTGGCTATCCAGATTTGGCCCATGGTTTGCTACTGATTACCCCTGCTTGAAACAAGAGGCGTAGGAAGCTTTCCACATGCTTTGCTTGTGTAGCAATCAGAGCACTCTAGAGGGAAGAGAAGCAGGAGAACTTTAACACAAACTAAGAACTATGTCAATGCGCCATTGCAGTGTGGAATGGGGAAATATAAAAATGTGGGTGCACTCAACCACTGGAAAAGAGAAGAGTAACAGATGGGATCCCACCTCCCCAAGGGTAGAATTTTGGCCACAGGTCCCCTGCATGGAACTCCCTGCTTCCTGTCTCCTTGGTTACCTCTGACAACATTAGCTGCTCCTAGTTTAAGTACATCAGGTACTTGGCATGCTCATGACTTTCCTCATCCACGTTCCCCATCAGACTGGCTTCCAAATTTTTTGGCAGGCTCTTGGCGTGAAGCTAATGGGGGGGATAACATTGCTCTTGCTAACCCTCGGAATTAAGGAAGAGGGGAGCTTGATTCTGAACCATGAGTCAGTGATGCTGAAATTAAGTTTCCCTTTCTTCACCATGAAGGTGGAAGGGTTTGCATAAATAATAGGATAGATTTTCAGTGCAGAAACCACAGACGCTGTTGATCTGCTCCAGAGCCCCATCAAGGACACTGGAATTTACATCTCTCTACACATGTACTCCTCTAAAGTGCATGTTGACATCCTATCCCTGCTAGAAGGCCCCACATGTAGGGAGCAAATTAAAGCTTTAGTAATGATAGCGATTTCACAGCTAGCATCCCTGTTCAGATCTCACCAGAGAGGCCATGATTTGAATGGGCCTTTGAGACTGACCTTTCTCTCTTCTCCCAGAAGTCAGGACTCTGGCTGGATGACAATGCAGTGTTGGGGAAGCATGCTTAAACAGTAGACCTCAGCCTCACAGTTTGTCAACCTAACACTTTTCATCAGCACCAAAAATCGCTAACTTTTCCCCTTGGCTTTTCAACTATCAGTTTAAAATTTACTGTGTAACTTCAATATTTACTGCATGGACACGCACACGTACACCTCACCAAGATGTTTGTTGTCTTGCAGGACAGATGTATTAACGAGTTCCTTTCCTTTCACTGTGGAAACCATCTCTGTGGTAATGCAATAATACCTTGTAGTTCTCTCCTGATGTGCATCCAGCTCAAACATCTGGATGATTACTTTGTATCACCTAAGACATTTAATATATGAATACGGGCCATCAAAAAGATGGACAAAGACTGACACAACCTGGTGTGAAGGGAAGGGACTTGAAAGGTTATTAGTTTCATTTCTTTCTCCAGCACAGATGGGAAAAATGATGCTTTCCCCATCTGATGTTTACACAGAGTGAATCAAGAACAGATGCGAACTGGACATTGCCGACTCCAGCAGATAAAAGATAATTACAAGCAGAAAAATGGAGTTGCTGATAACATGCAGCTTTCACTCAGGATGTTCAGTTTAGCTACAGGGGGAAAAGGAGGGAAAAAGGGGTGGGGGGAGAAAACGGAACTTTTGACAGCAACCATCTCTCACCATAGACCTGCTATTTCAAGCATAGCGCAGTTCCTCACTGAGATATACAGAAATGTTAGAGAGGCTCATTTGGAGCCATTTGTTTTTCATGTCTGAGCCCTCATTAAAATAATCTGATCTGATTGTCTGAGAGAGTTATTTCTGGCTCTCCTAAATGGCTCCAAAGGCAGCACAGATTAGAACAGGAGAATCACCGGACCTGATAAGCCAATGGGCTTGTCAAATTCAGACTTGTGTCTCCTGCAAGGAGGTTCAGGGGAAGGCAGGAACCACTCTTAATTCACTTAACTTGCACTATGCTAAGATAGACAAGGCCAGTACCTGGTTCTCAGTGGACAAAAGATAACCCAGTACAACTGCTCCCTTCACTGGCACACGTGTGGAGGGCTGCAAGATCTTGCTTGTGAGCTGTGGAGGGAGGATGCATTTGGAAACATCTGGCTCTGGGTCTAGAGCCTGCCACCTAGAAGTTATAGGCAGGCACACTTGAGGAAAAGACTCTGCCAACTGGACTGCATTCTCATCCGAGTTATTCCATCTGCCTGCATGCACCATGAGGTACAATCTTTTCCTAGTCCCAAATCGTTGAAGCATGAGGTGAAATAGTAGAGGTTTCTCCACTCATGGCTGATATAGCACTGGGGAAGGTTGGAGAGCTGGAACTGGTCCAGGTTCTCATCTTTACACAGTCAGAGACGGTGTGTCAGATTTCATGTTACATGCTCAGGGGCCAAAAGGAGTTGTAAACAGAAGTGTAACATGCCCTTTAACCTTCTTCAGTTAGTTGCTTTCTTGCTGAAGACCTCTCTCCTCAGGCCACTTTGCATATAAATCACACCAATTTGGATTCCCTTTAGACTCTCAATACCTTTGGATCAGGCCCAGAGATTCAGAGTTTCTAATTAAAAGGCTAGATAGTGCAGCCTGAACTCACCTCAGCGAGCAGTACTTGAGCAGTCCCCTTACCACCATTCCAGCATCCTGGCAGATGCAGGTATAACCACAGAAGCCAGCATTGTCAGAAGGGCTGAGCACCCGCAACGGAGGCCAGGTTTCCAGGGGAGCTTGGCTTGGCACATCGGGTACATGCAGGGTATTGAGCACTTTTGAAATTCTGGCCCTAAGCGGGGCAAGGAAAGCATGTCCTCAACATGTATTACTGCCTGTTTCTCTGCTTCTCACTGTGACTCATGCAATTCACTCCTGGGAGTGCACATGTCAGAAAATTCTCACATGGCAGCCAGGACTTCCAGGCTCTCCGTGGCACTGTGTGTGTGACTGAGTGCTCACCGAGGTGAGGGAGGGGTGCACAATCCATCTCCGTGTCTAACAGGCACCAGTTGTGCCCTTCCACCCATGAAGAGGCTTGCTGATGCCTCTTATCACCTGAGAGTGCTCCCTTTCCTGGCTGAATGATCAACCAGTACCACATGTCCAGGAAACATGCTCATTTCAATGAGTTGAAGTCCTTTTGAAAACCCCTTCTGGAGACCTATATGGGTTTTGCCAGTAGCAAAGGGACAAATTATGATGCACATTACTCTCTCTCCCTCGTTAATTAATTAGGTTTGGCTCCCTCTGACTTCGTTACAGGGAAACAAAAGACATAAAAGTGTTATTTACCTTCCTGGTCCCCATGCCTCCCTTCCCCTGGGTCCATCCTTCTCAATCAAGCCGTAAAGATGCCTTTTGTTTTAGTGCTATGGTACAGTGAATCTCTCTGTTCTTCGGGCATTTAAATATTCCTATCACTGACACGTTTAAAGCTATGAGAAGGGATTTTAATTGGCTGAAATGCTGATCGCCATAACAACTGGCTAATGAACCATCTGTTAGCATATGTAATATTTATTTATGAATTAAAAAGAAAAACACACCTACAGTTCAAGGCTGGTATTTTTTTTTAGGTCAGTGCAGACCCCCTCACCTCTGTGCAGAGAATCAAATGAATGAGTTTCAGAGATTTCAAGGCCAGAAGGGACCCTGATGATCATACAGTCCAACCTTCTTCACTATACTGGCCAAAGACCTTCACCCAGTAATTACTGTATCAAGACTAATAACTTGTGATATACACTGTCAAAGAAAGAGGTGAGGTTAGAATTCATGACTTTCTGCCTCCCAGCACAGTGCATCTTTTCCTAAACTGAAGTGGGGTATTACAATAATTGTGATGAGAAGAACAGAAATGAAGTGTGTTCAGGATACCAGGGTTCAAAATTTGTGGATGAAATGGAGTTTGGTGGACGCCAGAGAAGTTGTTTGCCATTTTCCCACACCTCTTTTTATTACTGGGGTATCTAGTATCCTGTCAAGCATACACGGAATCACAAAATGGGACATGGCCTCTCTGGACTCATTTCTTGTTGATGTGCCCCTCAGTTTGCGTGCAGGACTCGTGCATCTTCATTTCTAGTTCTCGCCATCTTCAACTTTATTTATGTGGTTGCAACATCAACAACAGGAGTGACGGGATCTACTGCTTGTGGCTGCTCTGTCAGAGCTACACCACCTCAGGAGAATAAGGTCTCGCATGAAAACAACAGCGAAAAGCAATAGCTCTAAACAAAGATGAGTCAGGAATGTTCCTTGAAATTACGTATAAGGAACATGTCCAGCGTACAGGTCAAAATGCCTAAAATTGGGATTTATTTCCTCCGTTTAAACCCCTAGTATTTTGCTTGACAGACAATTAAAAGGAAACAAGGCATATATACTCAAACAGATATGTCCCCATTTTATGCCCTCAGAATTCTTATTCTAATCGGAACCTAAACCAGTTAATATTCCTTCGTCTGTTACCCTCTGTTGGTATCAATAAAACTTAATAATATCTTGCGAGTCCAAGCATTTGCATGCACTAATCAGTGGCAATAGTCCGCTTCTTGAATTGAATGGGAGGATGCGTGAGGTTTAATAGGAAGAAGATATATTTTTAGATTGTTGTTGGGGGAGGAAGAAAAAGGAATGAGAAAAAGCCCCTATTCCACAAACGTCTCGTGTATATGCAAAAGCAGCCTAATTGCCCTCTTTAGAAACTCATCATTCTGAATTTTACAAGCTACATTATAGAACCCGACATGCTTATTTTTTCTTTTATTATGTTTGTAAGCAGTGATCCTTTTGAAAAGAAAATCAAATCCTATTTTTGTCACAACCATCCCCTTTTTCTTGAAGACATTTTTAATTTTTTTTCCTTTCTTTCCATCAGTTGAATGGAATAGCCTTTCCATGTGTATTAATTGCCCTGTAAAATGCACTCAGAGTCATTAGATTTTCCCATTCAAAACTATTATATTGTGCCATTATATCTTCACATTATATTTATTTAAATGTCTCTTCTGAATTAGCTCATTTTTAACAGCTAGCCATGCTTGAAATATTGTTCCAGTCCAAACTGCTCTCAAATCTATTTTTTTTTAAATTGTACCTTCATAGTCGCTACTTGATGTTTTATCCTGAGTGAAATCGTAGTTTTTGTTTCCTAATTATCCTTTTCTTTCTCCCTTTCTGAGGAGAAGTACAAATGTTACAGAACTGGTTTGGTAAACCTACAAAACTATCTAGTAAGTTTGCTGGATGTGCAATAGAAGCTTGTGTTAATAAACCCTTTTTCCTTCCTGCCATAATTTAAGTACATGCTGATTTCAAGGGTGATTACAAAAGATTTTCCCTAAGTAATATCCCAAAGCCTACCATCTGTGCTGCAGGAAGAAAAATCCCCCAAAAGATTAGGTACCTTACATTGGGAAACCATAGGGCCAAATTTTTCACTTAAAATTGAGACTCAATTTTCAAAAGAATTTCACTTTCATTTAGGCAACTAAATTAGATAAGATTTCCAACCAGTGCTAAGCACCCAGAGGCTCCCATTGTGAAACCTTCAGCCAGATTTTTGAAAAAATGCAGAACTAGAGTTGTCCAGAAAGTAGGGCTTCCCCCCCCCCCAAATGAAAAATTTTGATGAAAACAAAACTAAGATAACAGAATAAGGAGCAATGGTATCAAGTTGCAGTGGGGAGGTCTAGCTTGGACATTAGGAAAGAGTTTTTCATTAGGAGAGCAGTGAAGCACTGGAACGGGTTACCAAGGGAGGTGGTGCAATCTCCATCTTTAGAGGTTTTTAAGGTACAGCTTGACAAAATCCTGGCTGGGATGATTTAGCTGAGGTTAGTCCTGCTTTGAGCAGGGGTTTGGACTGGATGACCTCCTAAAGTCCCTTCCAACTCTAATATTCTATGACAACTTTTGTTGAAAATTTTCTGTTAAAATTTTTCACGTTTTGTCAAAAAGATGAAAACCTGAAAACAGACCTTTTTGTTTTTGCACCAACCAAACACTTTCTTGTGGTGTGTGTTTTCAATGAAAACTCCATTTTTTTAAAAATTGAAAATGAACTTTTTTGTGGAAGGTTTAGTGTTTCACAAAACCCCATTTTATGATAAAAAAGTTTTTAAAAGGTTAATGAGTTCTAATCTGAACCGAACACACATAATGTACTAAGCCTTTTTGAAAATCTTATTTAGGTGACCCAATGAGAATTAAGCTCTTTTGAAAATCTGCTCCTGCTGAGCCCTTTTGAAAACTCCAGACATAGAAATATTCTATTGAAAAAGTGATTGGCATCTAATGCCTATTTCCCCCTCCTCCAGGATCCTTTCTTACCAGATATTCCCAAATGGACTGAACACAATTTTCAAAGTGAAATTTTGGACCCATGATGTTCAGATCACTCTTATAATAAAGAATACAGCTGTAACATAACATCATCCATAGATCCCCCAAATGCTTCACAAATGTGGGCTAGGATCATTATCCCCATTTTACAGTGGGGGAAATGGAGGCACAGAAAGAAGCAATGCAACCTGCCTTAGGTTATATGTCAAGGTCAGCGGCAGAGCTAGGAACAGAACCTAGGCAACCTAACTCCTGGTCCAACCCCCTTGCCAATAGACCAGCTAGGCAAAATGAGCTTGACCCATTCTTAAGTTTTCTTTATCGTTTGTCACCAGAACTAATGGTGTGAATAAAAGTGCTGGATTGGCAGCCCAGGAAATAAGGGTCTCTCTTTATCCCACAGAGAAGCCATATCACAAGAAGCAACAGGATAATCTTTGCCACTTGTTTGACTCAAAGCTGATCTGGAGGGATTCCATCTTGGGGTTGAAACTCATTCAGCCTTTGACCTCTCTGCGTAAGCTGCCAATAAGGGAGTCAGTTTCTCCAGCCAGAGTGTGATCAGCCTATGATATTGGCACTTGTCCAAAAGCAACTCAGCAGATAGATCCCCAAAGTAATAATGCATAGGTCACCAAACAGCTAATAGGTGCCAATACTTCTGTTATAGCCAGCGTGGGCTGCTCTGCAACGTGGTAAGAGAGAGGTTAACACTACCTATTGCATAACTACTGCCCGAGTCATCCATCATCCCCTACTCACAGCACATTTCTTCATTCCTATGCCTCATCAAATCTCTCTTCTGCTAATATCTGCCCCAGTTCACACCATTTTCATATTCTAATTAGATCAGCAGTTCTGTGTCTGTCTTTGTTAACTGACACCCATAATTACCAAATACCTGACTGTCTGACTAATGAATCCCACAGGAGACCTGGCTGCAGCTCTCTCGTCCTGCCGTGCCCCCGGCCCCCACTTTTGTGTTTTTTGTTTAAACATTCATGATAGCCCCTCTTCTGCAGCAGAAACATTCACGCCTCCAATGGACTGAACTGTCATCCCTTTGGCTACACAGAAGGTCCCTCCTATCTACCAAACTGCACTGCTGTTTTGTTATTTCATCCCCCCGAGAATATTCTTCCTTTCTTCTTCCGTCACATAGCTGGCTGTTCCTGCTGAATCACTAGAGTGCTCTGCATTAACCTGTGGTCTTAATCCAGTTACTTCCCTATCTGCCTCTCCTGACGATACTTTATGCTTTGGGAGATCAGATTTTTAAAGGACTAAACTTCCCACTCAGTATCCCTTGTACTTAGTTCAGTCTAAAGGAAGTGGGGAGGAGAGCGAAATGACTCCCTGACTGGGAAAAGAAATCCTATTCTGTGCTACTGAGCACGTAAACACAGTCCAGCAAAAGGAACAAAAATTAAGCACTGCTGCCGTAGCATTTAAAGATCTCCTATGTTCAGTTAGGCCGGGACTAAGTTCTGAAATGCCCGAGTTTGGATCCAGGTGCAAATTTTGCAGTCGGGTCCTGTGCCCAATTCTTATGCAAAATGAAGTGAAATGTGGAGGTGTCTGCTGAATTTTGCTTGGACGTGATGGGTTTATTCAATTCTGGAACTCAAGGAGAAGTTGAGGCGACTATCACAAGTCCCACTTTCTGGATATTTCCCCCCTGTTTCTTCACAAATAGGGTGACCAGATGGCAAGCATGAAAAACCAGGACAAGCGGTTGGGGGGCTAATAGGCGCCTATACAAGGCGAAGCCCTGAATATCAGAACTGTCCCTATAAAATTGGGACATCTGGTCACCCTGCACACAAACCTTTGCAAGTTTTTTGTGTCCCCAATTTTACTGACTTACTACAACTGTGATGTCCTTTGTTTACATAAAATTTATACACTAATTGAAATGTAAAGAAGCCCACACTGAACAGTCTGAAATAGATCAGCAGGAATGTGTATTTCAGCACAGCTGTACTGTAGAATATAATATACTCCTGAACAGTCACCTAAATGCAATAGAATGAAACATTTTTTAAACATCTTTTCCACTGAGCAACAGCAAAATCTCTACATTTTAATCCTGTTGCTCACAAACGTTTTTCAATATTTAAGCAAATCCATGCCCAGATTGTGTGTGTTATATCCTCCATTTCCCTGTACAGCGTTCAAATAATTTGGTGACCCATATGGGTCCATGTAAGTCCAAAGATAGACATATACTTCTGATACCAACAGAAACCCTTGCTCTATCACTATCAAACCTTCTCCCATGGCCAACTTGAGTGGCATCTGCACTAGCCAAATAGGGACACTACAGATTTAACCCTTAAGACACTTGATTTTTCCTGTCTACCAGCCAGGAATTTTATGAGGTATTTGAAAACTGGTATGCACTCAGCAACCAAAGGTTTACAGGGATGCTGATGTAAAATTATTACTCATCATATAGCATGACTGGACTGTGGGGTCAGATGAATCTTGCTGACTAGAGCCACCGAACTTCTCAGCTTCACAAGATGAAAATTTTCTCCACTAGGTGGTGTCTGTTCTTAAAAGCTATTTAACCACTCTGAATATTGCAATATTCTGTTTGCACTCAACGTGGTATCAACAGCAGCTCTAGCAGTTTTAACCGTCTAAGTTAGAGGTGTCCAGGATTTGCAGCGCTAAGGGTGGGTGATGTTGGCAATTTTCTAGGAGCCCAAGGTCTGCACTGAAATTGCACTCACATTTGTAAAATCAATACTAAAATGTAACATGGATATAAATGTGTGCTCACGGTTCTATCTTTTTTGATAGACCAGGAGAAACTGCTTGTTGGTTCAGCTCAATACCAGTACAGGCATGAAACTGATTAGTGGTTCCTGACCCTGTGTTTACAGAGTGAGAGAAGCCACAGATGGCATTGCAGGACTGAACAGGATGCGTTTAATAACTTTTTAGCAGAGAATAGGACACTCTGGCCACACTCAATGTCCAATTTCAATCCACTCCCCATGCCAGCAGCAGGGACCCAAGCTGATGTAGAGTCCTCTGCTGCCAGCCTGAAACCAGCTGGGAGACTCTCTGAGCCAGGGGTATTCTCAAGTGGTCTGCTTCTTTGACTTTTAGGTTGTCAGAACAGTGTAAAAGGGCTTTGGTGTAACGTAGAATCAGGACCACCAGAGTCACAGAAGCTGTAACAGAGGGCACAAATTTGGCTCTTAATGAGTGATTTGAGCACATTTCCTAACTGCCCCATACTAATTACATTAGAAAAGTTCCATCTCCTTTTTCTCTCTTTTGCTGAAAAGAAATCACCTGTTTTCCCTAGGAAGCAAATGGCTTTCTTTGGCATGGCATTATCATCAAGAAAGACTAACTGCTCCCTGGGAGGAAAATTGCTACTGTCACCTCTTTTTTTCTGTGCTACATGATGTTTTGTAATATCTGCCTAGGTGACAGCGTCTCCCTCATTTAATTCTGCAACACAAGCAGGCTGTGAGAAGGTCTTGCAGCACTTGTTGAGTTTGTGCACTAGGTGGCATAGGACTAACCACTTTTTTAATTGAGTGGCCCTGAAAATTTTTTCTCTGAAGCATTAATATAGAAGGAAAATGATGTGTGGGTAAAGGGCAAAGACTGAGAGAAAAGTCAAAGACAGATACAGCACAGAGTGTCTCTATTCTAGGATTATTCACAAAAACAAAGGGACTGATTCTCCTCTCTCTCACATTAGTGTAAACCTGGGGTAACCCCATCCAAGTTGTTGGTGTTACAATGAGGAGACAGAGATCAGAATCAGCCCTGAAATTTTTCCATTCTGCTCATTTTGCACTGGAGTCTGGTGTGCCTTGGGGCCAGAGGAGTTAAATTCAGTTTTATGAACATTACTTTAATGCTACTGGCAAAATATGAGCATGGTCTGGTGGCCACAAAGGGGTTAAAACAAGGTAAATTGCATTCCTCTGATCATGCCTACAGAGCTGTCCCAGCCCAGCCTTGTGCATAGGAGTCATCTACCCTAACATTTAAACAAAAATAATAAATATAATCCACATTGGGAAAGATATTGATCTGTGGATTTCACTGACATTTACAAATAAATGATGTATTGCAGTTTTCATTTCGCTGGCTGGGCTGACCCTAATGGCCTTTACATAATTTACTTTTGATTAAAGAAGTGCTTTGATACAGGCAACTAAAAAAAAAAATCAATACATTTATGACACCAACTTTAAAACAATGTGTTGGGGGGTGAGGGGCTGGAAGAAAAGTCAAACCCTATGAAGATATTGGAATTAAAGTGAGAGTTTTGAAGACATGCACATTTCTAGGGCAGTTACATTTTTTTATATGCCAAGAGGATCTTAGCTAAATACACACATGAAAAGAAATTCCGATTAAAAGAATTCAAGGCCATACTCTGGTAGCAATTGTGCCACCCACCCACACACACCATGGGGCTACACTGCTGTAATAAATCCAGAGAAACGCCCCTGGGGCAGATTCTCAGCTGCTATAAATCAGTAGGGCTCCATTGACTTCAGTGTGAATTATATCAGTAGAGCTGACAAAATTATTTATTGTGAATAATATTAACTCTGACTGGGAGGAGGGATTCACAAAGCACAAATGGGAGAAAGGCTCCCATCGCCCATTGACTTTCATTGGGAGTTGTACACCTGCTGACTTTTATGCCTTTGAAAACCTTCCCCTTAGCCCTATCCCCTTTGTTTGCAAAGAAATCCTGATTCTTGCAACTGGCGTCTACTCACTAATCAGAAAGTTCAAACCTGAGTACCTAAAGAAAGGCAGGTAAATCCACAGTTATTTATTAAGCTTTGAATCTTATACAAATTCCATGCCTAAGGGTGCTTATGCAAAGTTCTGGGTGCCCTCTACGTACACTTAAAAACACAAGAGGTACAGAATAAACATCTATGCAAGCTGCAGTACGAATTCCAATCCTCCTTCCTGCACCTCAACTGATCACTTGTCAAGTGACCCATACAGTTTTAAATCCTCATCGAACTTTCCCATTAGATGTTCCATCCTCAGCAACCCAAAGAGATGGACTTAGCAGTCTGTCCAGAAAAAAATCAAATCTGGAGTATTTCTATCCATGGGACTCTTGTTCAAGTGGGTGCAGAGTTACGCTTTCTCACAAACTGGTGGCAGCGTTTTTCATTCACTTTGCACAGACGCAAGTAACTGGAAAATGTGAAATTTGAGGGAGAATCAAGTGCTACTTTTCAGTTGCATATGTTTAAATATTTAGAGGTGAAAACCAAATAACTAAGGTGAAATATAAACAAATCAGATCTATGCTGGAACTATGCTGAAAAGAGAGGAAAATATGTATCTTATTACACAAACTGGGTTTTCCCATTAGCCATCTTATTGCCGTATGTTGTAAACTGAAACATGGCAACATGGAAAATGATGGTGACACTAAGATAAAGTGATATTCCCGGTTAATGATAGCCAAAAATATTTATTTCAGCTCCCCAACTGTGCACAACATGCATAATTGATGCACACATTTGCAATTAGCACGCCCTGGCATAAAGAAAATAATGACAACCAGTTTGCATTTTTCAAACATGACAACAAAATATTAAGATCTTTTATGAGTTCTTCTGATCATCTCAGCAATAGATACTAGCATATTTAATTTTCCTAGAAAACTGGAAGGGGGATCATTGTATTATTTGGGAACGTAACTAGCAGGGGTTGGTGGCAGATCATTTGCTTTATATTACCCCTTTGGAATAATGGTGTGCGCATTGCATTTCCCATTTTCTCCCCCATATTTCTTGAAAGTACACAAAAGAAAGAGAGAGTATAACATATTACTATTCAGTACATCATCAGCGTATCGTATTTCTTAATACAGAAAGCTCATTGTAGGCTGCGCCTTTTGTTTTGTTCATTTTACATTTCTGTCAGGCCCTAAATTCACTCAGCAAACACAACAAAGTCAACTGGGGCCTTTAAGTTATCACATTATAGGCAGACAGAGAAATGCCATCAAGTTGAGAGTTAGGCCTAGGGAAGTAAAAGGTCCAGAAATATGGCTCCAGTTCAAAATTGCGCCGTTGGTTAAAACCTGCCATCATCGTGCTCCAGTTTGTCTTACAACCCTTTTCCCAAACTTCTCCTCCCTCTGCTCATTCCACTTTTTTACCACCAGCTTCCTTTCTGTGGCACATCACAATTTTACTGCGGCTGGCTTGGGAGCCTTCTCCTTTGCAGCAGATGTTGTCAGGCCCCCCGTCGCTCCCCTCTGTCTTATGCTCTGTTTCTACAGCTCTCAACTGAAAAATTTAAGACAAGATCCTCAACTAGAAAAAAGCCTGCTTAGCTGCATCAACCTCAATGAAGTCTTGATTTACACCAGCTGAGGATCTGAGCTTAATTTCTCTGCCTACTTCTGATAACAGGACATATACATAAGGAAGAAAACAACATTGCAATTACAAATCTTTGCAATACATTTTAAGAAACCATTTGTGGGAGGGAAGCTAACAAACGTTGCATCCTAAGCCCCGTTCAAGTCTGTTTTCCTAAACTTCAGCTAGTGCTGTGTGCATGAAAATCAGCCTCATATGATAACCCTTGATAGTAACACCACTTTTCAGAGTAAAGGGTCCTTAAAGTGAAGATTAAATTTACAGCCACTTTAAGTTTCCTTTATGTCACTACACTGGTGGAAAGTGGCCTTAGCATAAATGAGAACCAGGCCCCATGTTATTTGTTTTTAATAGAGAAGTTTGCATTTTCCGTCTAATAATCCTTTGCCTACCACATTGTCTTCATTATCCCATGTATCAATACTGTGTAAGCCCTTCTCGGATATTGAGTTACCATACAGTTATACATAATTCTTCGGCACTCAACAGAAGTCATGTTTATAAAACAAAACAAAAAAGGTATTGGTAACTGACTGATCTGAGAAAACACAATCAGCTGTGTGTCAGTTTATACAATCTGCCTAATATAGGAAGTTTACAAACATCCTACTGATTATCCTCTGATTTTTTTTTTTTGGAAGCACTAAAAACAAACAATGCAAAACCAGTCGCTACTCAAAGTCTGAATAAATAAGAAAAATGCAATTCAGTAGGCAAAAGACATTTGGCGTAGATTCTTTCTGCGGGTTTTCCTGTAAAACTCACCAAAGCTTGGGAGTCTAGAGGCAGCATCATTAAAGTCAAGGGACAGTAAAAGACAGGGCATAAGGAAGGAAGAATTTTTGGGTTGAAGTATTTGAGGCTTGAACTTGCAAAGCAGTGAAGCCTCATAACTTTAAGCAGGTGAGTAATCCCATTGTAATCAGCTCACATGCTTAAATTTAACTTATGCTTAAATTCTGGATCAGAGACCTGAACCATTTATCTGTCTTGCATGCATGTCAACTAGAAAGCATAGAAAACTCAGCAGTGTTTATTGGAGAGATTTATGAAAAGCACTTGCTGGTTCAGGTCACAGGGGTCTCACCTCCCATGTTTCTGCTTGAATAGATCCCAAGACTTAGCCAAAGCTAGCATTCTCCCTCCCCACCCCAGTTTTAGGTTGAAAACCACCAACTCCAACTGTGACAAGGGACACTCACCTCTCATTGGCGTCTCATCTCGGTCAGGTGTGAACCTGCACTCTCTCTCTCTGCTCCTGATCAGCTGTTAACCTTGTCTGGCAGGTCTTGAGCAGCCCAGCTTCTGGCCAGGTTACACAATCTCTATACACGGAAGAACCCCTTCCAGGGGGAAAGTTTCAACAGAGCCTGTCCCTGTGCTCTTGGTCATGTCTTTAGCCCTGTCTCTGGGCTTCTAAACGAATTTGTCCCTTTCTCAGGGCTTTGGCCACCCTGCCAACGGGGGGACCCAATCCCATCCACTACTCCAGGTCCTAACCTAGGAACCCTACAAACAGAAGCTATGTGCTGCTTCCTTTAACTCCACTGTTACTGCTGCTATTCTCTAGGCCACTTCCTATATAGTCCTTTCCTCTTCACCCTTATTACAGAGTTCCCTGCTTGAGCAGGAATTCTCCACAGGCTCCTTACTTGGAGAATCTCATAGCCTTCTAGTCTAGGGTTACCAACAATCCCTTATTACAAAGAACATCCCTTATTTTTTTTCATACAACAAGTTCAGGAGTTACTGAGTGCTGCAAAAAGCAGTAAGAAATTTCCCTAGTGAACATAGGTGAGTACTGCTTATTATTAATAATGATATCAGAAGGAGACAGAAGTGCTAAGCAAAGCACCCCTTAGTTTTTAAATACAATGTTAGTAGCTCTGTTCTGCCTTTCCTTCCCCTTCTAGTCCCAACAAGTAACTGAGCTGGTCAGTCCTTGGAGCTCCTTTTATCTGAGCCTGCTGTGCTCAGATTGGCTGCTTCCCTGCAGCCTTTCTAGGCAGGCCTGGAGGACTCACCTTCACTGCTCCTTTTCCTTGGGTAGGGTGTGGCAGCACTGCAAGTCCCCCAGCAGGGGGCCTCTAAAGGCTTGGTACACTCCGTCACACCTACCCATTTCAGTGTTGATCAGGTATCTTTTTACACACTGCATCTGAGCTGATGGCATTAAGGATTGTTTTCTGTAAGCAACAGCCATTTTGGACTAGTCAGTTTGCAGCCACGGCTTAGAAAGAGAGCTGCTGCAAGCAGGAGAAGGAAAAATCTGAACATACTGCTGATTCTTTTCTCTCTCTAGGAACCTCTCTGATAATGAGGATTCTCTAACTGCAACACAGCTGATGATATTACTGATCATGCAGGAGGCAGAATTCAGTCCAGCTCACTCTCCCATAGACACGTGGGTTCTGGAGATCTAACAGGACTGAGAATGTGCACGTCAGTGAAGACAGCACAGTATATGTGATTCATGTAGAGCACATATGTTCTTGACTATAACAAGCTAATTCACCCATCCTCCGTAGTGACCACTGCACTGTGCATCTCCTCCTTGTTCCAAGACTATAGCATATACAGTAAGGCACCGTAGGGTCAATAGGGAGGGGATTTAAATATACTCACGTGGTGTTCTTTTAGCTACACATTGGCATATCTATTTTATGTCCTCAAGTTTTGAGGACCTCCATAAAATGTTCATTAAAAACCAATTGTCCAGACAGCAGCTGTAAATTCTGTTTGCTGAAGTGAAAACTGAGGAATAGTCCCTGCTCATAGAAAAATAGGATAATAATCTTCAGTCCCTCTCTTCTACTTTGACTCATAGGAGTACCTTATACAGCCTGATCTTCATCATAGATGCCTTTACATGGCACAAGAAAACAGAGAGAAGGTGGAGTCAACACTTAGTGTTAGTATTTATTAGAAAATTGGGATTTTTTTTCCCATAAAATAATCCATTTTCAAAACTTTCCAGTTGGGAAATCTTGGTTATCCCATAGGAAATTTAAATAATGGGGGAAGTGGTTTTCTCCCTTTCTTCCTTACTGCTTCCGACCTTTTATCCCAGTAAAGAAACAGTTTAAAAAGTGTAGGGGAGGGAGGAACTCTTCACTTTACAAAATAACACTTTCACTTTTAAAGTTTTAAACTTTTAAAAAACTTTTAAAGTTGGAAAACAGTCGAAGGAGAAAAATGCCAGTTCTGAAGTGATTTTTTAAAAATGTTTTATTTCCTGAATTCTTTTATTTCAGAAAGTGAAAGGAAAATGAAAAAGAAATTTTTTTAAAATGAAACTTAAAAGTAAAAATTTTTCATTTTCAACAAAACCCTACTTTCTATAGAAAAAACTTTGTCGGAAAATTGTTGATCAATTTTATTATTTGCTTCAGGTAGCGTCCACAGTGTACTTCAACTTCATTATTTAAGGGAGAATAAAATTAATGCAACAATGCTTTGAAACTAAGAGGTTATTTTCCACCAGAGTCTTCTTTGGATTTAGATTTATCATTGACTGTATGACTATTTGCAATTTACTGTCCAAATGCCTTTTTTTAAAATGATATAAACAGTTACTAGTTGTTGATTTTCTTGGCAGCTATTTAGAAAGCGTATCTGGCATATTGGAAACACATAAAATGTCCATCATTGTGCCATCCTTGCCTCTGAAATACAGTAGCAGCACATTTTCATAGAGCGGCAAACAATTCTGAGTGGGTGAAATTCACCTCTATGTGGGAGGCAACTGTCAATCACCCTTTAAGTCTGATTTAAGTCTTATTTTGAAAGCCTAAGTGGGATTTAAGCTTGGCTTTGTGTTATCCCTGCGCAGAGAGCTGAATTTCATCTTAAACTAGTGAATATTTTCAAAAGATACACAGTCAGGTGCCCGTCTGGCCTCTGAAACATGATTGTCTCCGCTACCAAGGCGCAGACACTCGCTAGTCAGACCCCTAGAAATATAGCCATTCAAAAAGCCTCTCCTGCGGGTCTTAGCCCAATCTTTGAAACAGGGAGGATGGATAGTCTTGTGGGTAATACTCAGAGGGTGAAACAAGAGATCTGAGTTGTACTTGTGGCCTGAAGAAAACACCTTAGAGGTAACTTGATCATGATGTATCAGTATCTTCACCGGAATACCAGGTAATAAAGGACTCTTTATCCTAGCAGAGAGAGGCAGAACGGGAATCAGTGCCTAGAAGTTGAGACAAACTCAAACCAGAAACAAGACACAAGTTTTTAACAGTGAGGGTGATTAACCTCTGGAACAAACTACCACAGGAAATCACACATTCTCCATTCCTTGAAATCTTTATCTCAAGACTTGGTACCTTTCTGGAAGATATGGTTTAGTCAATTACTCAACACAGGAGTAACACGGTAAGATTCTCTGGCCGGTGATAGGCCTGGTCTACACTTACTGAAAAATTTGATGGCAGTCGATGGGAGATACGCAAGCTACGTAGAGTCACTTGTCTATCTCCCATTGACTTCCTACATTCTGATTAGCATGGCATCCCCATTACGCTGCGTTAATGGCAAACGCCCTCCCGTAGACACAGAGTCACTCTTTTTCCAGGGTGGATTCATTCAATTGATTTCTGAATCAACTGAGCAGGTCTCCACTTCTGTTCAACTGATCCCAAAGAATCAGCCTGATGGCAGCCAATTTGCTGCCATCTGTGAAGACATACCCATAGACAAGTGGTCAGACTAGATGACCTAATGGTCCTTTCTGACCTTAAACATCTATCAATTTCTGGGTCTGCCACAGACCTTCTAGGTCACTTTGGGCAAGTTGCTTTACTCCTCTGTGCTCTGTTTAGCCATTTGCCAGAATCCGCATTTTAGGCCTGCGTGGAGAGACTTAACTGACGTCTGTTCAGTGCTCAGACACTGCTGTATTTAGTGCCACAGGAAAGCCTATAAATTGAAGTTTAAAAGGGAGTTTAACGTTGCATTCTTTATACGGTATAAACGGTTTAGCTATCACAGATACTCGCGTGGCCCCCAGCCCTGTAGTATCATGGCATGTCGCAAAACTATTTTATCCTCACAGCTCCCCTGTCAGATTGGGCAGTACTGTTCTCTCCATTTTGCAGAGAGGGAACTGAGGCACGGAGGCATTTAGGGCCAGATTTTTAAAGGTATTTAGGTGCCTAACGGTGTCGAAAGATGCTTTTGAAAATGCTGCTGGGTTCCTACCTGGGTAACTAACTCACGCTGCAATCCCACTAGGTGTCCATAGACCACTGAAAATCTGGCCTAGAGCGACCTGGCCCAAAGTCATCCAGGAAGTCTGTGGTGAAGCAGGGGACTGAACCCAACTCTCTGCGGGCCTCTGCTGGTGCCCCAACCACTAGGCATGGAGTAGCTGATAGGTGGACCCTGGCCAAATCCACACCGCCAGACACTTTCAAATGAACCCTGAAATCTCTTTATTTGCTTATCATCGTTCTTGTTATTTTTTAAACTATTTTCTCCGGAGTCTGGGCTTCAATTCTACCTTAACCAAGAAATTTGTGCTGAAGTTAGACAGCTCCTACAGAAACGTTCCATTGCCATCTTTATTCACCATTAACACATTTTGTGAAAACTACTCTCTTTAGTGCTAACAAAGAACATTCTGCTGGGCAGATCACAACAAAGAAAACAGGCCCTTAGGTGGGCTGTGTGTTTCATTCATTCTAACACCCACCCTGTGCATCGACCCAAATCCAACAAAGTGCATAAGCTCATGAGCAACTTTAACCTGATTTCACTGGAGCTACTCCAGTGCTTAAAGTTACTCATGAGCTTAAATGCTTTGCTGGACCACAGCCATATACTGTAGATGACCCAGCATTTACAGTAGGCTGTGTGCTATTCACAAAAGTTTACACAGCAGGGTAGTATTCTGATTTTCAAGGATACATTTATGGGTATAAGCATCTCCCTGGCATCATTAAACAACAAATTTGCTCTGGAATTCTTGCATTGTATCTCAGTGGAGATGAAATACAGTCACTTACTAAGGAGAAAACAACAATAAAAGGAGAGTGAATGTTCCCTAAGTGCTTCCTAAAACAAGAAAATCTGATATGCAGGCTGTGTACTGATGCAATTATCAGGCTTCTAGCTCTGATCTGTAACAGATGGAATTTTCCCCCCTCCCTCTCTCTGGTGATAAGGTGAATGGTTTCCCCAAGGGAAGAGTTGAGAGAGCTGCTGACTTGGCAAAGCTCATGCCAAGCAGCTGGCTGCTGATAGAATTATGGGTATTGATAGGCATTGCCTGAGCGGGAGCCATAAAGACACTTCTGCCTCCAGTCTTTTCTCAGGAAGAATTGATACAGGTCATGGATACATGGATGAGGGAATCTGAAATGGAAAACAGTTGAGTTGTGCTGCAAGGCACATAGACGTTGACTCAAAGTTACCTTTTATGTATTAAAACATTGCATATTTCTTCTGGGCCTGATTGCACTGCAGCTTATAAACAGCTCGGGTGTTTGATTCCTGAGACAACTTACAACCTGACAAAAGAGAGGCTTTGGCCAAGAAACTTGGGAAGAAACAAAACAATAATAATAATAATAGTTTTGTGCTCAGATGGTCTCATATCAGAGGGTCTAAAATTACCGTACAAACATTATTCACTCATGCTGCACAGTACTACCTGAAGTAGGTAGGTGTTATTACCCCGCATTTTACAGGTGTGGAAACAAAACCATCAAACATGTTAAGTGCCAGTTGCCATAACACAAGGCTCCAGGTTTGCACACCTTTTTGCGTGGCTATTTATGCACCTACTTTTGCATGTGCTATTCCCATAGCTCTGCATGTGTAAACCGGGCGTCCAGATAACCACATGTCTACTCACAGACCTTTAAACTTCTATAGTGCCTTGCATCTGAGCACCTCAAAATATTTTATGAGCATTAATAGGGAGATATCTTTCTCCCCCATCTCTCAGAGGGGGAAACTGAGGCACTAGGCAGAAGCGTGATTTGCACTATGTCAGTAGTAGAGGCAGAATTCTGACTCTGTCACCTTGCTGTAAACACAAGACCTGCTTTCTCCAGTGAGAAGTTGGAAAGCAGAAGGGTTTATATTCCAGGTGTTGCTTTCCAAAGTTGCAGATGGGGGAATTAAGCCAACTGAGATGGTTGCATACACTCGTTTGGAAGCAGTACAAATGGGAGGTAGGATAACCGAACTATCTCTAGGCCCATATGCATTGCAGACATTCCCTGCCTAAAAGAGCTTAACAAGCTAATCTCCTTCCTCTGCTATTCACTTCCTGTAGATTTGTTGTCTGCCACCATATGATTCATCCTCAGCATAACATGCAGTGTGAGGACATTTGTGCCCGGGCTTTGTGCCCTTTAGTTTCAGACTGCCAGTGAACAGATGCACAGTGGGGATGTCAGTAAGATGCAGAAGCAAAGTGGAGAATGGAAAAATAATCTGCAGCCTACAAGTGTATAGGGGTGGTGACCATCGCCAGGGGCCCTTGTCCTCTGAAGTAAGAGGCATGTAAAGTTGAGAGGGTCAGTTTTACATGGACAGATTCACTGGAAATACTTCTAATCTACTCCAGTGGTAGTATCGCGAGTCACAAATTCATTAAATGCTCCAGAAGAGCTTGCAGAGTGAAACCGCTTTTCATTATTGCTGCTGGAGAAGCACAGCCACATCCTGAACAATAAGAGAAAGAAGAGGAGGAGTTGTAGTTGGTTCAAGTCCCCTGCCTAGGTGAAAAGTGAGAGTCTCAACCTTTCCCATTCTGAAGAGGGCTCAGCCACAAAGCCACTTTGCAGCACTAAATCTTAGCTCACACTCAATGAGCAATGATGAACCAACTTAAGCTGCTATGGAGACAGCGAGTTTTGTTAGTCAGCCACAGCTGCCTCCTTGTTTATGAGTACATCAAAGCACCCTCCTTTGAAACCTTAATTTCCCCCCATTATTGATATTTTCCACACCTCTTTCTTTAAACCACTGATACTCACTCTGCCACTATAGCGCCGTCTACAAAATCTCTTTATTATCAAGAGTGTTTCAATAGACAGAAGACAGATGGTAAACCAATGCACTCAGACAGTAAAAAAGGCCCATCTGTGTTATATACGGAGCTTGTCTCAACCATTCAGGGCCATGAAATAGGCTATCCAGACCTACTGCTTGCTTTTTTGCCTTTTCTGTACATGTAGGGAGATAGACTGCATGCATGAGGTCTTTCTGGGATGGCATGCCATGCAAAGGCCTCTGTAATGAGGAAACTTTGGGATTATTTTAGCGTAATTCAAAAGTGTTTACTCCCTGTAATGATGGGGGACGAGTGGGTTGGATATATGTCTGACCCTTTGATATCCAAGGGTGACATACTGGCTCCATTGATGTCAATGGGAGTTCTGCTACTGACATCTTCAGTGGGGACAAAATTTCATCCTGTGTTTTCTGGGAAACGTTAGTAGAAAAATTCAGAAAAGATTTTGGTGGGGGGAAAAAAAACTAAAAAAAAGTTCATTAATATTTTTCAGCCAAGTTGTGAATTTTCAGATTTCCTCCACTCTATAAGCTAGTGGCAAAACAGCACACATAGGTTTGCAATTTTTTTGTGAACATTTTTTTTGCCAGTTCTGCAACGATACTGAGACTGGTTTCTTTTCTAAAGGAACTGGGTAGCAAACTTGGGAAACAATATAATCTGAGAGATGAGGGAGGCTAAGGAAAAACTGTATTTAATGTGTCACAGAGAAATAGTCCCTGTTTGGTGCTGACACAAAATGGCATGCTAAACCTACATTCCACATAATGACATTTTGCTTGCACTCTTTAGGTTTCAAGTACTTAATTCCCTGTTATTTCCCCTCATTTATTGTACTTCTGGGTTCCAAATAGGATGGGCTGTGGGAATACCAACACGCCACAGGAAAGGCTGTTCTCACAAGCCCTCAGGTCTTTACCTGAAGCAAGAACAACACAGAATTTGGTGTTTTCATAAGATTCCCAGCCCAGTTTTGCAAACTGAACAGGTTTGGATGCTTTAAATAAGCATTGGAACTTCCGAGTGCTTATCCACTCTGTACCACCCAGTCTTTGGAGTCTTGCCCATTACATGCAGTAAAGAAAGCCATTTCCAGAAGAAGGAAGCTGTTTAAAGAATGAAGATATCCTTCTCTTCCCAAATTTCCTCAATAGAAATCACAGTGTGCATCCAGAATTCCTATTATTATGAAGTATTCCCTGACACGGCGGCAGTGCAAGTCTGAATGGTCTGAGTTGTGTCTGTGGGGTTGGCACAAGTCCCAAGGAAGAGCTACAGCCCCTGACTATAACTCCTGACTACAGCTCCTGACGATATAACTTGCTTTGCTTACTTTTACCAAGAAATTGTTTATGGTCTGTAATGTCAGAGGGCTCTGCCCTCCATTCTTTTTGCAATCATAACACAGCAAAGCCATTTGGATTTCTGAAATGTCACTGTGTCTATCCAGAGACCCAGCTCAGACAAGGTAATTATCCCTTCCTGTCACCCCTTCTTGTAAAAAGAAAAAAAAAAGTGTTTTTGCCATGTCTGTCAACCAGTGTTTTAGGAAACGCTTCTGACTTCCAGCTCCTGCAGGGTAACAGAAAATCTCTTTATAAACACCCCAGCGACCTCATGCCCTATTGTTGTTCTTGTGGCCTAGCATACAGCAGGGGACTGAGCAAGAGATAGCCTATCATCAAAAACAGATGGAAGAGAATCAGGCTAGGATAACACCTAATGAAATCAGTCAGTCTTACCATCAACTTCACTTGCTTTTGGATCAGCCCCATACAGCCAACTAAAGGGACAAAAAAATAATTCTTGTCCTGAGGGGACTCACTTCCATGGGCCATTAAGTCCTTGGTCTATACAGCTGGGATTCTCAAAAGAAGCCTACGGGGGTTGGGAGCCCAATGCCTGCTGAATTTCAATCAGGTGTGGGTTGCTTTGAAAAACCCAGCCTGTGACAACAATTCTATTGCACATGGGACACAATGGTGGTTTTTGCAATGCACAAGCTTATCCACTAAGAGAGAAATTGAAACCCATGACTCATTTCACACACCAAACCATAACTCCTTCCAAACCCAATGCACATAAGTTGGATTTGATGCAGTGATGGAAACAAAAACTTTTTCCCACCCAAAAAACCCACAAGAGGAGCAATGTACCAGGCAGTGACAAGAGCATGAGTACATGAGTGACAAGAGCAATTCCTCAAGATTAAAAGCAAAGAGAAAAGGGAAGCAGTCAAGAACAGCAAGAATGCCGTAATGATTCCAGTTCTGGATGCACACTCGGACAGCCTTCAAGTTAAATTAATTAGGATAGTTAATAAGGTTGAGAAAATCTCTTACTTCTCTGCCTTGTAAGTGCTAACAGATATGCATATCAGGTGGGTCAAGTAAGAAACCCACTGTCCCTCTGCTGGTACCTTCGGGTGACCATTCATGCTGAGCATTATAGTTTAATGTATCTTAACCCTAAACACAAGGCTGGTTTTCTGCTGAAAAAGCTCTTTTTAAATCAGAGATCTTATCTTTCATTTTGTATAGATCAATTTTGCAGCATCTTGAAATATTTATAGTTTTAATACATAACCATCATTGCCCCCTAAACAAGGGATATTGCACCCTTAGATTACTATTATTTCTTTATTGCTCAACACAGCCATAAATTAACAGCTTCCTCCGGCAATAGTGAAAGAGTGCAGAATTAGGTTACAGTGTGTGTACACAAGAACCTATTAAAGCATTGCTATTCTTTAAAAGTCTTTCTAGTTTTCCAGTGCACACCTGTGTTTCAATTAAGAGCTACATGCTTGTCCAGAAATTGCCCTCTCATTCGAGAGAGGTTTTGGCAGTGGAAAAAAGAAAAGCAAGATTAAGAGGTGGAAAATTGGAATATAAAACATTAAATATGAAACTGCTATAAAAAGAAAACCATGGGTTTAAATTATGCTAATTAGAGATGTGTATATGGTTTTAACTCTTATACGCTGGCTACTTTAGTGAGACCATTGTTTGCTCCTCTGGTCAAACCATCTTCATTTCACTGTAATGAGTTCTCATGCTTCAGCTGTCTTGCTGGTAAACGGCAGCTGGAATAAAATGGTGTTTCTTTCTGAAGGCCAGTTACTGCTGTATCTCATTTCATCCTGGGTATAAGGAATTCTAAGTTCCTTGGACAAAAAACAGGATAGAGATACATTCTTGCAGATGCAAATTTGAGCACCCAAAGGCAGAGAGAGGTATTGTGACAGCATGTATAGGTTCTTCAGTACCCTTGGGAGAAGATCTTGAAATCCTGCACCACACCCATTCAAGAGGAAGACATGCTCAGCCACCCAATGGCTTGGAGTTTCGTGGTTAATTTGCAGCCCTGATTCAGAGGTTGCTCAGCAGGCCAGAGAACTAATTAAATACAGATGAGTCAATGTAAACAATCTCTTTAAAGAAGGGCATGCAGGCTTAGTGGGAAGACAGACAGAGTAGGAAAGGGGAATAGAAAACTAGCCAGAAAAAAGGGGAGGGAGCTGGAGAGGAACATGCAAGCTATCTTGTGCTCCTTTGCACTTCTGATTTTTCTGCTTGTACAACTGCAAGAAAAGAATGATCAAAGTGCTATTTGACTTGTGGCACTATCTAAGAGCTGAAATCATTGATCAGGACCCCATTGTGCTAGGTGCTGCATAAACACAGAACAAACACCTGATCTGAAGTATGTGTAATTATGAACTTTTGCCAAATGGGGGCCAATATGAATTGACCCTTCAATAAAATCAAACCTCAGGAAGGTAATTCATGTTCACACCTGACCTTCCATCTTTTCCACTCCTCTTCTTGTGTCCCTGAGTCCTGTGACAGCAGCTTATGAGCAGTACTCTGGTTTGGGTTTTGCACATCTGGTGATATCTGGCTTCCTAATGTCATTTAAGTCAGAATCGTCCCTTTCCTGATACCTTAGCATGTCACCTTTATCCTGCTGCCCACCTCCCTGCATCCTGATTCTGGCTTAAAGACCTTGAACATGCAAGGTCATGAAGAGGGAATTAATAAGCAAACCCAGCAGGTCAGTTTCACAGTCTCTCTTCTGATTGTGACTGCTCTTTATAACAGTCTCAGCTACTCTAGCAAACCTTAGTTAATTGCTAGTTTAGGGAGACAGAAAAATTGGCATGATAAAAGACTGCAGGGGGCAACTAGTATCTTTGATGTCATTTGACTTCTTATATCCCATGAAGGTTCTCTGGCATTGGTTACAGTTTCTTCAGCATTTTCTATACACAATTCTTCATAAATTAAACACCAGTGGTGTACAGGGGAGGGAAAGAAGAGAATGGGTAACACCTGATAAGCAGCAGACATTAATTAATGCTACATTACAATGGAAGTCAGACAAAATAATATATGGTAGCCACATTAATAGTAAAAGGAAATTCTTCATGGTTAATATTACATTGAATGTCCAAGGAAGCAGAGATGATTTGCCACTTAATAATGTAATTTAATTTAATCTAAATGTGATTTTGGTTGGATAGTCTTGAACATCCATATTAAGTAGAAACTGGTAGGGAAACCATTATTTGGTCCTGCCCGGGAACAATCTAAATTATTATTAACTTACCCAGAAATCCATCTGGTAGCTGGGGCAGCTCCTTGCCCTGATGTGATACATCAGAAATGTTAAGGAAGGAAGAGGCTGACTTTTCTGCCCCCTTTTTTAAGGCTGATCTTATTTCTAGAGAGGCCATGTGATCTGGGAGTTAGCACATTAGGAATCAGGAGATCTGGATTCTAGTCCTGACCCTGCCAGTTCCTTGCTGTATGACTTTGTAGAAGTCACTTCATTTCTCCGTGTCTCTTTCCCCCTCTCACACTTCATTTGTTCTTCTATTTAGACTAGGAACCCTTTGAGGCCGAGCCTCAAAGCAGCACATGCAGCACCCATTGACTTCAGTAGAAATTATATGTTTTCAGGGCTTCTGAAAAAATCAGATGCCTAAGTATGATAAAAATGTGGATGTCTAAATATGGATTAGCTATTAAAGAGACTGTGATGCTGATGCTGATGCTGATGTTCATGTAATATATGGGACTGCTAAAATGGCAATCAAGTGTACTTTCTCAAACTAGCATTGCCCATTTCTATTCTTGTCCATTTTAACTCCGTTAAATTTATGAGTGGCTTACAGGGCGCTCTCTATTTTTACTTAATGCTCTTATCTTGCTTCTTATTGTCTCAAATTGCAGCATAGCCCATGGTTAACTTTGCCCCGGCAAGGTAGGTAACTATTATTGTCCCAGTTATAAAGAACTATAAATAAGGTGAAAAGATTTACGAAAAGTTACAGGAGCCCCAAACTGCCACAATCTTTCTCTAACCACCAGCATAAGCTTCCTCCCACCCAAAATATGATCTGTCAGAATTTTTTTTCATATTTCTTTAATAAGCATGTGCTGCTCTTTTTGGGGGATGTAAAAACCTTTTCAGAGCAAAAACCTCCAACTATATTAGAAGTGAAGCATCCCTGCCGAAACTTCCCTCTGAAGACCCACCTCTTCATAAAAAAACTCCTGTGCGGAATTGTGTGATTTATATCATTGTTCCCCCACTCGATAAAGGGTTTGGTTGCAGTAAAAATTCTTCTGTAATAAAAACCTGTTCAAAGGGCTTTCCTAGCAACTTATTAATTTCTCCATCTGCCTGATACTACATCTTCCAGTATGAAAAATACAGTTCTGTAGAGGCTGCTCTGTATAATATTATTCTAACACATTGGAAGGCGTCATAAGTTCTCTTTTGAAATAAAAGTTATAAAGGGATATTTTAAAAAGTCTATAAATCAGTTTTCACAGCAGTACTATAGATGCTAATTCTTATAAATGAAATAATGTGCAACACTTGCAATATGTTTCGCTGGAGGCCCATGCAGCTGTTTTAATGCTGTTTTGTTGCTGAGATAAAAGAGGTGACTCTTTCATTAACTTTGGCTTACATTTATGAAGCGGAACACACTGCTGTATCTTTTAAAAGACTTTAAAATAATATTTATTTATTTATACAGTGCTGAAAGCATGCTCAGATTTTTGCATGCATGTAACGAGACAGGTTACCGCCTTGGAAGTCTACCCTCTAAACAGCGAACAAATAAACCAAATACATTTTTTGTTTTAGCCTCTCTTTCTTTTCATATGTTTTGTCTTTACCCCCTGGCCCTACAGTGTCCCCATGTTTTGAATTCTCTTCTCACGTACTTCAGTTTTACAGATGTCCTGACTCCTTTAACTTCAAATAGAGCTACTCTTGTTTACACTCTCCAGATTGAGAGGAAATTCGGGCCCATGGTGTACAGCATGATTAGCAGATGTAGCTGTTTGGTGACAGCCCCAGAGTCAAATTTACCTGTGAACTCTCTCTGGAAATACAAGATGGATGGCTGAATAATACCAAACTGTGGCTTCATAAAAAATGTAGGGCCTGATTGTCCACTGCTTTGAGCATTGTGTATTAATTTGCGCCAGTGCAGAGTAGACATGACACTATCACTGGTATAAACAAGTGAAGCATTCCGGTTTAGTACCATTTTACATCCTTTTTGCACAGGTATGAATGGCTACACAAGGGTCAGTGAGTGGAGAATATTCTTAGGAAGCCAGAGGTGGATCAGATACCATGGTGATGGGTGCGTTAGAAATCCTTTTCGGGATGGCTGGATAGATAGTCTTTACCAGCCCTTGGGTCAATTCTTCTAACTAACCTTTATGCTTCACACATTTGTTTCTAAGGTGTTCATGGAATTTTAAATTTTGAAACTTTTCTTCATTCTGAGTTGCAGAACAGTCCTTGCTGTGAGAAGCAAACCTAAGTCTCAGAGCTACAGGTTTGTCTAGGTACAAACTCCAATGGCACAACTTGTACCTTTAACCTTTAGGTTGAGCATACACTGAATTAGATGCCCGCGTAAAGATGACTAATTTTGTACGCATCGTTTGATAACTGTACGGACAGTTTTCTGTTTGATGTTACCCAATAGTTTTGTCATTAAGATGAACACACCAATTTGGTTAAATTTAATAATCAACATGACCCGTCACACAAAAATCAAATCATACCTTTTCTGAGGTTCAGAAGTACTTAGGTTAACTTTTTACCCATTTTCATTCATTAATGAGAGTTTTTTAATTTCTTGCCCCCATTCATGTTTAAAAGAAAATAAGGAAATACTGTGAGAGAGGCTGGTTTTATGGCAATTCACAGAAACAAAACCTATTTTGGGGGGAATGAGATTTCTAGATCATGTTGTTCAGAGCTTTCAGACATACATCCAGACATTTGGTTGCTTATCTATACTGAATAGCCAGGAATGCAATGTTTATCCAGCATTGCTCCTCAGATATGTGTGTCATTTTGTTCGTTCAATTTACACAGAACAGCCCCCCACACGTGCACATGCAACAGCTCAAAACAACTGCACAGTACAGATTGCTCATACACCCTTCCTGTGTAATAAAATTGCAATACACACATTCCATGGTTTGTCAAATCATCTCCCATGCACTGTTTTAAGTGCATGATTCTTTTCTCACTTACACCACTGCAAATCGGGAGTAACTCAGGGGAATTACACCAACACAAAGCTAAGGTGAGGAAGATCAGACTCTAAAACTCTAGCTCCTGCTTTTCAGCATGCACTGCCAGTCTGTATATAGGAATCAATGCAGTCCCTCTTGGCTTCTGTGCTGTGAGTTCATATGTGCAGACTACTTGCTCTACCATCTGCTTTGCTTGTTTAGTGATTGCTGCTAGCATGCTGGATTCTGTAGATAAATTATGGAAACATTAAAAACATTCCCATGCAAATGATCTCATATCTATATATGTAAAATTATATTTAGGATCTCTTTAAGAGGATAGCACTATTTCTATCCCGCAGCACATTTACACATGATAGTAACTGTTTTACCAATAAAAACTCTGATAGCAACATGGTTTATTACAATGAATATTGATTTTGCTATATAAATAGACTAAAACAAGAGAGAGAAAATATATTATTCAATCATACTTCAATTAGCTGAGGTACGCTATCCTGGAGATATCAGTGGTGCATAGAACAAAGATGAGTAATTTTTCAGCTCAGGTAACTAGCTTCCCAAAATGTTAATGGCCCAAAGACTGGATTTTAAAGTGTTTCCTAGCAGGCACAGTGCTATATTTGTGACAAAATTATACTCTGTTTACAAAACACACCTCCCGCATCCAAGGTCAAGAACACAGTACGTGGTGAACCCTACATCTTCTTCATTCAGCAAAACCTTATTGTCATTAATTTTATGGCCAGGAGGGCCCATTATGATTATCTAATTTGACCTGCTGAATAACATAGGCCAGAGTTTCCTCCAGTGAATCCCTGATTCTAGCCAAGAGCTTGTGGTTGAATGAGGACATATCATACCTCGTTCATTCTCATTCAAGTAGGGGAACCATCTTCAACAAAACAAGCAGAGTTTTTTGTAAAAAAAGGGTCATGTAGCAACTTGAATGAAACAACTGAAGAATAATGGTGAAAAAAGAGAGAGTTTGGGAGCAAATTCTGTGAGGTGTTAAGCATCTTCTCTGAAGTGCCTATCCAATTCAGGTGGTTCCAATAAAAGAATATAACTAACTCCTTTCATCAGGTGTGAAGAAGTTCCTTTTGACTAAGCTTTAGAAGACTATCTGAACTTTAGGATGCTTATTCAGGCCAAATCTGATAGGTGCTGGGAATTGAAGGAGCTCGTGTGTTCAGTACAAGAGGATGGGGTTGTTGGTTTGGATGGGCATGCAAAATTTTAAAGGTTTAGCCAGAAGCTTAGTCTAGAGGTCTGGCAGGATATTTTCAAAGAGATCATTAAACATTTTTAAATGTTATAAGATGTCTGAGGTGTTTCATTTCTTATCTAAACCCATTTGTCCAGTTGTGTTACTAAATATAATCAATGTGAAATCCAGGCCCCGTTGATGCCAACAGAGCCAAATTCACCCAGAATCTCCAAAGGATACAACATAATATTTCAAAAATGCAACTTGGTAGACTCGATAACTTATTGTTTGTTCTGGCTATTGATTTAGGCTGGGATTTTCAAAGTAGACCAAGTGGATTCAGCACCCAATTCGTATTTAACTTAATCGGATTCTGTTTCTTCCTCAAGCATTACAGGTAAAGACCACCCTAGTTTTAAGTCTATAAATCTGCCGTTTGCCTGCACAAATGTCACCAACCTACACCACTGTCTTCAATTCACCTCATCTGAAATCCTCAGACATATTTTCATCAGTTCTCACTTTGATGGCTGCATCTTGCCAAGAGTAGAGAAAGCTGCCCTATTTCAGCTGCAAAGATTCTCAAGGACTGAAACAACCTCTACTCATGCCTCTCCCCTGGCCAATGCCTACAACAACTGCTGCTGCAATAGCCAAGGGTTTCCACTATAGAAAGACGCTTGTGTTCATAGATTGTAAGGGCAGAAGGAACCACTATGCTCCCCTCCTCTGAGCTCCTGCAGAAGAGAGGTCATAGAATTCACCTGATGATTCCTGCAGGGGATGGAATTGTTCTTCCTTCCTACATATGTGAACATGGCCAAACCCAACAATTTGTTCACAGTGCTGTAAGGGACTCCCCCATAAGTGCCATCTCCTATCATTACTTACAAGGAAACAAATGATCCTGAATGTCCTATATTTGGGTAGAAGAGTACCCTTGCTTAAGAATTTTTCTGGCTCACCCGTCAATAGTCAGTGACATCTTTAATTTGCCATCTGATCAGGTCTGACTCTATTTAATGTTTTAAAATATTTACTAGCATCTGTGCACCAAGGTAATCTGCCTCTGCCATGTGCTCACAATGCAAATGAAGAATCATTATTTCCCCCCATCATTTAATTATTCCTGATCTTTCTTCTCTCTATCATTATATGATCTACAAAGGAAAGAAGAACTTGGTGTTCATAAAAAAAAGAGATAGAGACACTCTTTTCTTTGCTTTGAAGAAGCTAACAAGGATTGGGTGACATATATGGAATAATTAAAGGCAACATTGATGAGTCCGGCAGCCACAATTTTTCTTTTCAGTTCAAGAACCCTTTTAAATCTGTGTCATCTCTGGTCACCAGCTTTACAGCTGCGACAAGTAATTTTTACAGATACGCTGTTAGGGGTTGTAAACGTTAATGAATTTTTTCTTTTCGGGTCCTTGTTGTTCCACAGTTGTAATTAAACAGTGCTATGTATCTTTAAAGGATAAAAAAATTAATATTACCATAAAAATCATTGCACTCGTCACTACAAACTTTAACAGCCCTGCAACCATGGAAGCAGCTAGGGCCAACAATACAAGAGGAGTCATTATTGTAACTAAATTAGACCGTTTGTTTTCTTTCCCTCAAATCGAATTGTGTAGGAGCTGCTTTATTGCAAAACAGACATTAAAATTCCAGCAAGACCTCAGAGAGAAAGTAATTTCTATTTTATCAGTGCTGTAAAGCTGTCTTTATGTTCTGAAGCAGGAAATATTGCAGGGATATTTATAGCTTCAGCACCAAAGCCAGTTTGAATAGAAATGTTACTGCAGTCGGCAGAGCTGTCACACTGCTCAGCAGAGCAAGGAATTTGAGTGAATTTGTGAATTACTGTTTCAGTCCTGACAAGTCTTTCAGAGAGGCTGGTGCGTGTGTTTAGAGCTGTTTTGTGGTTTTGGAATAATGATTAAAAACTTGGATCACTTTAAGAGGAGAGTTAGATGATGATAAAGCTAATCAGCTAATCAGCTGCTGAGCCCCTCCAACCAAAGCTAGCGTTTCCAAACTTTGCTGTACTTAGTTTTCTGAACCTCAGCAGTGCACTTTCTCTCTTCCCCTCCTCTTATCTGCTGGCTTCTTTTACTGAGATTATTCACAACTATATTTCATTGTATATGTCCTGTGGCACAGAACAATCTCATTTTGCACCATGTTAAATATTATATTGGTACTTGTATAACATCTGTCATCATAGGGTCTCAAGGTGATTTGGTTTATGAAACCCTACCACACCCATTGAGGTAGATTTTATTACAGCCATTAGACAGATGGGTAAACTGATGTGCAGAGCGATCAAGCCATTTGTCACACAGCACATGCTGCAAGTCAATGGGAGAGAATCCAGGAGTCCAGACTTTCCTCACAAAGCCATGCTGCCATCAGAAATATCTGGACAGAAAATACCATCAACTAATTGTGTATAGTGTGATATTAATATTCAGAGTAATGCTAAGAGTTCTGCACATCACTGCCAGTGCAAAGTAATATACTTTCATGGTTTGCTTATTTCACGATATTATTATTCTATATATAAAACATCATGCAATTGATTATTTCATTGCGCTGCTGTACAAGAAGTGTTACAAATTCATTGCATAGCTTCATTTAGCACAGGTTCAGATTCTAGAGTTAACAAGATGGTTTCTATTTGTGGTAAATACAGCAGCATTATCCCCGTGGTTGCTTAGTAGATGCTTTGAGCAGGGTTGATTCCTCTATTACTACATTTGGCGCTGTGTTGAGTTTTGGTCATAGCAATTCAATGTTCCAGGAGCCTCAGAATCCCATCCGTTCTGCAGGAAAACAATTTTTACCGGAAGCTAGTTTATTCAATGAAATTCACCATGCAGGACAGACAAGCCCCAGCAGGACAGGTGTGCCTCTTGCTGCCTTTATTGAACATGGTGGGCCTATTGGCATTTCTATCCTATATAGCATATGTTTGATGTGCTACTGACACTGCCATCCTGCCCTAGCTTGCAGAAAAAACATCGGCTGGAAGTATTTGTAAAGAGTTGTCAGTCCGCAGAGGGAAGGCAGGAAATCAGCCAGCCCAATGCAGAGCTGCTCTTCATATCCACTTTAGTGTCTGTTACCGCAGCAGGGCTACATATGCCAAAATTAAGGTCTCTGAGTTATTTCCTTTACGGCTTTCTAATGATATAAGGGTCGCTGTAGTGCCATGTTAAAAGCTGCTCTTGGATTTCCTCACCGGCCATGGACACTGCTCCTTCTCCAATGCTGAAGGATCACATTTCTGGTGAGCCCTCTCCCTCCCCCCTCTGCGCCCCCCACAAGTACATGCCCTTTGAAGTAGTGCTGTCCAAGTTTCTTGGGATGATAGGGATCATGTATCCCCTAAGACACTTGAGAGTACATCTTTCTCTTGTATGGTCATTTCTTCTGCAGGCCAGAATCGCAGTTTGAAACGGCAAAGCACAGCTGTGCATTTTTAAAACAGCACAAACAGAGAGTTACTGTGTGTTAATGATCCCATTTTAATGGACTACAAGTTGAAGACTATTTTTAATGGTGCCTATTTTCCTCTCGTTTACTGCAGTGTAAATCATAAGTAATTCCACTAGAGTCAATGTAGCAAAACTGGTGTAAACTCCACATAAGATGAGAAGCCCATGTTTACTTAAAAGAATTTGCTTCTGTTTTGAACAGTCTTATTGACATTACACTCAAAATCCAAGATGGCTTGGCAGGGATAAGCTACTCTCTGTTTGGATAATTGTATTCAGTTGCTAGGCATGTGAGAAGGAAAAGGCTGGATGTTTAAATGCTCTCATCTCCAGTGGAGCTTTCCTCACTTCCTGTCTACCTGCTCTGTTCATGATATATCTGAGTTCTGTTGGAAGAGCAAACTTTGGCAGAGGAAATCAGCTTTCAAACAGCTCTGCTGTTTATCATTAACTCTTTGACACATATGTCTCCATCCCCAGAAGATAGGAGCTGTGACTTTTAATTTACTTTGATGACATTTTCTAAGCAACCACCCCTGTAGATTGATTCATGGAAGGTGGATTTGTCAAAGCCACTGACTTTGATTCACACACCGTCTGGACTGAATACAACACAGATGTCTTGACTATTGTGGTTGCATCAGCAAGATATGAACAGCCAGAGCTCCCATGCAATCAAGCTCAAACCACACATCACAACCTTTACTCATCATGATTTTGAATTATCCACTCGGACTCCTCTCCCTGTTGTTTTACGTCCAATAGTAATGACCGTTCCCATCCAAATGAGGTCAGTTAAAAAAACCCTAGATTTCCGCAGAAGCAATTATAGATTTATTTCCAAAATACGAGGGGCAACAGCTAATTCCGAATGTGACAATCATAACAGCTGATCATAGCTGTTTCTCTAGCCCAGCAAAACACCTAGATCCCTCATTCTTTGATGACACTGGGTGCAGATTCTGCTGTTGCTCATACTGGTGTAAATCAGGAGTAACCCTACAGCAGTCAATAGAGTTACAGCATTTGAAATCAGGATTTGAGATCGGGTTCAGGACCACTGTATCTACCTAGCTTGGTTTCTCATTAGATGAATGGTTCATTACGTTGAGGGTGGGGAGGGGAACCCAACCTTTGGCCTTCCCACATACTTTGCTTTTTATGTAGTTATGGCATGTTGGTTTCTGACATGGCATCATTTAATGGAAGTGGATGGTAAAGATCTATAAATGGGGATGGTTGAGGAAGAATACCCCATCCCACCAAGTCCATTAAGCCAAGGCCTATTCTATTCAGGTTCTTTTGGCACGCCCAAGAGTCTCTGAGCATTGAGCATTATGCGTAGCATCTTTCGTGTGTTATTCTTTCTTTCCGTCCTCAAATTCTTACTCCACCTCTGCTCAGTCCTCAGCCAGGCATAACCCTATTGAAATCAATAGTCAGTTTCAAAACACAGAGCTAATAGTTGAAGCAATAAAAATCTTCCCTGAGTTTCCATAGGACACTTGAAGTATGTGGAGGATCTATACACCCTTTATTGCCTAATATGAGTCCAGAGCCCTTCATCTGTGATTGTCTCTACTATAAACTGATGGGATTTTGTGCTCCATATAATTTTGATAGCATCACAGTCTCTATTCCAATGAAAACAGCTAGTTATAAAATATCCATACCTGTGTATGTTCTTTTTATAAGTGCTGTCTCATAGTCTTTGCCTTAGAATGCAGTTTTGTCATTTTAATACTTAATGTACTGGTGGCTAAGTGGTATAATTGATTTATTTTGGTAGTGTATGCTTTTTGCAATCCAATAGTCCCCTCTAGCTTGCATCTCATTTTGTCTAATACATTATGGTATCTTAATAGAGTGGTTCTCAGTCTTTGAACTGTGACCAGCTGAGAACATCCCTCTCATCGAGATCCTCAACATGGCAGGGGCCTCAGTCTCCCCAGTTCTCTGTCTGGGCACACGATACTCTGAATCCTGTAAGCTGTAATATTTTGGTCTAATTTCAATTGTTGCTTTTATTTGCTGGCTGCTGGCCTGTGACATGCAGGAGATCAGATGAGATGAACTTGTGGCTGCTTCTGGCCTTAAACTCTGCAGCTGTAAGATGGATCGAAGCAGGACTGCCTTTCCATTTAGCAATATAGGAAGTGCAGGGTAACTCTGAACTTCTGTGGATTGGGGTTCAGACTCGCAGGCTGAGAACCCTTGCTTTAAAAGGCTAGGAGACTGAAGCTATTTGTACACTACAGCCTATGTCGGCATAACTTATGTCACTCAGGGGTGTGAATAAGCCACCCCTTTGAGTGATGTAAATTACATAGATTTAAGTGCTCATGTGCACAACTTCCCCGGCTGACGTAGCGCCTGCCATTGGTAGAGGTGGTTTTATTATGCCAACGAGAAATCTCTCCCTTCGGCATAGAGTGCATCTTCACCAGGTGCGCTGCAGTGGTACAGCGGTGCTGCTGCAGTGCTGTACGTCTAGACATGCCCTCAGTCAGGGCTGCTGGGATTTAGTCTCAACTCCTCATGTGCCCGGTTGGGTGACCTTGGGCAACTCATGTAACTGTTCTGTGCCTCACTGTCCATCTCTGTAGAATGGGGCTAAATGACACTTGCCTGTCTTGCAGTGATTTATTAATGTTTGTGAAGGGCTTTGAAATCCATGGGTAGAAAGAAATAGTGGTTAAGAGGATTCTTTCCATTTTCTCTTTTGTTTGCACAGAAAGCGAGTTGTGAATTGATTTATTAGACTGGCCAGTCTATGGTCCCAATCTTTGGCTTATGCTGTGGTTGCCTCATGCTTAATCAGCTACTTTCAGATTCTCCTCACGTCTACAGCCAGTGTAGTCACCCTCCTCCTGCTTTCTGGTGCCATTACCAGCACTGGAGACATTACCGGGCTGCTGCACTCCACCAGCCCTCAACCTGCATGTTGGCGTCTTGGCACCAGAGCTCAAAGTTCAGTTTAGAACAGCCCAGAGGCTGCTGGATTCTATCCCCAGCTCTGCCACTGACAGACTGGTGACCCTGGGAAAATCACATAGCTGGTCAGAGTAGAAACAGCCTTTGGCTCATGAATAAATGTCTCATTTGCTGTCACCTTCAGAAGCTCCACTCAGAATATATTGGGTGGAGCTGTAAATCTGAGGCTATACCCTGGGTGTATATATAATGCATCTCTCCCCTTACAATGTAAGCCACTGCTTGCTGACCACAGGTATCAATATCAAAGTTAACTTCCCATTAAGTGTTTCACAGAACTGCTTTCTTGAGTTCATTAGTTCAAGGTAAAATGATAAGAAAGGTGCTCTTACAGGGCAAGAGAATTTACTTCAAAGAAAAAGCAATTTCATGTGGAAATCAAGGACACATTTATTTAGCTATGGTTCTAAACTGGTGTCCAGAAAGGGCTCTACAATGAGAGAAGACCTGAAGAGATAGCAGAGTGCTGCTAACAGCTCTTCTGCAGTCTTAGAAAAGAAATAAATACTTTAAGGCTTGGGAGGATTAATTGCTGGTAATTAGAAGGGTTCTTCACCCAGAAATGCAGCCTTGAACAACCCCTGAGCTCTGTTGTGTCTGGACCTGGATCTAAATTTCACAGCTTGAGCCCAACTTTCCTTTTTGCCATAGAAACTGAGCAAATGGGTTGGCTCCTAAAGAAAAACACCCCAGCACAGTAAAGCTAAGAAGAATGTATTAATCCTTCCTATCACAAAAAAGGCACAAAAACAAACCTTCACAAACCTATCAGTAAAGGTCACTATAAGCAAAGATATATAACTTTTAGGTCAGGATGTTATTGAACTCATTAACCAGCTCTGAAGTTCCCTACCTGACTACACTGCTTCTGAGGTTTCTGAGTTTTTATTCTATTTCCTGTGCCTCAAAGTTCCCATTTGCTAACCTGTTGCGCCTGTGTTTCCAGCAGAGCTTGGCTAATCTGGCCCTTCTGGTCACTGGCAGCCTGGCAACCAACAGCGTTAACTTCTATTCAGGAACATGTATGTATCTATCTGTACTTTCCATAGTTCTGTGAGAGGAAGAGTGGGAAAGACAGAAGGAAGCAAAGAAAAAATGCTGGAAAAAAGACCAAAAGAAAAAATGTACAGCCGGTCACTGTCCTTTCATATCACGTTCAACTGGACCTCAGAGGGGAGGAAACCAACTACAGCTCCCCACCCCAAACACTCTCTAAGCCACCCTTCCAATGATTATTATATTACTTTAACAATATGTATCTGTAGCACTTTTCACAGCCACTGACACATCACAGAATAATAAACCTGCTCAGCTTCAACCTCCAGACACTGGATCCTTTTAGACCTTCGTCAGCTTGATTGGCGAGCCCTCTATAATCAAATTTCTGTTCCCCATGTAGATACATAGACCAAGATCAAATCACCCTTTACCCTTCTCCTTGATAAGCTAAATAGATTGAGCTCTTTGAGTCTTTTAGTGTATTTCCCAATCCTTCACTCGTTCTTGTGTCTCTTCTCTTAATCCTCTCCAATTTTTCAAAATCTGTCTTGAACTGTGGACAGCAGAATTGGACATAATATTCCAGTAGCAATCATACCAGTGCCAACCAAAGAAGTAATGTCCCTATTCCTGTTCGACAGTCCCCTGTTTATACTACCAAAGATTGCATTAGCTCTTTTGGCCACAGCATTACATGAAGAACTCTTGGTCAGCTGATTTTCCACCTCAACACCCAAGTCTTCTTCAGAGCGACTTCTTCCCAGGATAAAGTCCCCCATCCTGCAAGTACGGCCTGTGTTCTTTGTTCCTAGATGTATGACTTTACATGTGGCCATGCTGAAATGTACATTGTTTGTTTGCACCCAGTTTACTACATGATCCAGTTCGCCATGTATCAGTGACCTGACCTCTTGATTATTTACCAGTTCCCTGATATTTGTGCCATTTGCAAACTTTATCAGTAAATGATTTTATTTTTTCTTCCAGGTCATTGGTACAAATGTGAAATAATGTGGGGCCAAGAATCCATCCCTCAGGGACCCCACTAGAAACACACTCACGTGGTGAAGATTCAACATGTACAATTACTTTTTGAGATTTATCAGCTAGCCACTTTTTAATCATTTTAACATGTGCCATGTTGATTTTGTATTAGTCTAGTTTTTTAATCAAAATGTTGTGATACCAAGCCAAATGCTCTACCGAAGTCTAAGTATATTACATCAACACCATTAGCTTTATCAACCAAACTTATAATCTCATAAAAAATCGATACTCAGTTAATTTGACAAGATCTATTTTCCACAAACACCTTTTTGATTTTTAATTATATTCTCCTCCTTTAATTCTTTATTAACTGAGTCCCTTATGAGCCATTCCTTTATGCTTCCGGGCATCATTATGAGACTGACAGACCTATAATTACCCAAGTCATCCCATTTACCCTTTTTAAATATTGGCACAACACTGTCTTTCTTGCAGGCTTCTCAAACTTCCCCAGTGTTCCAAGACTTATTGAAAATCAACATTAATGGTCCAGAGAGCTCCTTGGAAAGATCATTTAAAGCTCTTGATGCAAGTTATCTGCACCTGCTGATTTGAAAATGTCTAACTTTACTGGCTGCTGTTTAATATACTCCTGAGTTAGTGTTGGAATGGAAGCATTTCATCATCCTCTGATAGGAAGATATCATCTGACTTTTTTCTCAAACACAGAACATAAATATTTGTTGAACACTGCCTTTTGTGCATTATTATTGACAATTCTACCATTTCCATCTAGTAAGAAACCAGTACCATAGTTATGATTCCTTTAGTTCCTAATGTACTTTAAAATTCCTACTTATTGTCCTTAACTCTGCTGGCCATAGATTTTTTGTGTGTGTCCTTTTGCTTCCCTGATCAGTTTTCCTAGATTCTAATTTATATTGTTTTGCTATCAACTTCCCTCTTTTTTCCATGTGTTATGCATAGTTTATTATTATTATTAATAATAATAAATAAATAAAATAGGTGCTTTCACTTCCCCTGTGAGCCAGGCTGTTTCTTTAACCAGTGTAGACTTTTTCCTCAGGCGTGGAATTATGGCTTTTTGGGTATCTAATAAAATATTCTTCAACAGTTCCCAATTATCATTCATATTAAAATGGCACTGCTAATATTCCTTTAAGGATAAAATAACAAAGAGACCTATAACTCGCTGGACTGGTAGGATGATTTGGGTAAGCAAAATAGTATTAACCATGCTAAAATAGAGTCAGGGTACTGGGGTTATCAACCCTCCTCTTGCAAAAAGTGCCATCAGGACTTCTATGGCCAGGAGTTGTCAGGTCCTTCATTTTACATCGTTTCTGCAAGTCAGTAACGGCTCCATCTTTACATGCTCCCCCCAAGCACAGCACTGTGGAATGGACTTGGGTCCATACTGAATGAAAAAAAGCAGCACTTCCTATGACATCTCAAAGATTTCCTACTTGGTACTTAACATAACCCAATCTATGGAGGACAGCAGCAGTGAAAGTGTTAATGATTCACCAAAAGCAGTCCGCCCCAAAAAGAAAAAAAAAAAAAGCAACCAGAGGGCTGGATTCTACTTTCATTGGTGTCACTTGGGCATAACTGAGGGTTTGTAACTTCTGTTTATCAGCATAGGAGTGCAGCGTCTGTGCTGATGCAGTGTTATGGAGATAGGTTCTGCATATGATATCAATGTATTACTTTCTAATAATCTCAGGCAAATCTAAAAGAATATGAAAGGTATGGTATTTCTGCCAGTCGTAAATGAGATGCAGTAGCTCCCTCTGTAAGCTGGGATGGTTTATCCTTAATTGGAATTTGTATGTAGTGTATTTATCTCTCCCTGAAATCCATCAATAAGGCCAGTGTTTTGGCAATTACTGATGTCTGCTGTCATTTTGCAAGATTGGGGTTTTGATGAAGCACATGGTGTTATAGGCTAATATTTCTCCTTTCTATCATTCTCTAATTCTATTTCTGCATGGAAATATAGCTACAGCTTAATGCACACTGATTTGTTTTTCTGTTTTTACCCACTGGAGAAATAAAGGATGGGGGGGGGGAATGATCAAATGCTTCGGGTACTGCTCAGCATGCATCTCTTGGGGGCAGAGGGGACTTGATGCAAATCTTTTCCGGAGGGATCCCTAAATAAAAAGAGGCACTCTCCTCCTCATCACTCACCCTTGAGCCCTGGATGGGTGCCTCTGGAAAGATTTCATTGTCGCAGAGGAGAAGAAACCTTCAAGGAAGCACAGTTTGAGTCTCACGAAATATGGCACATCCCTGACCCTGCAGTGGGCTACAACTACATTTATAAACATTTATTCTGACTGGTTCCTATTTCCCTCTGTTCACTGATTTGATCTTTGTTTTAACTTACCCATTTCCTTCCCTTACCTCCTTGTTGTCTTCTTTTTAAAAAAAATCTTCCCATGTTATTTCTTCTTCGACAATTCTGTCCGTCATGAATAGGTTTCTTTTCCTTCTTTCCCTGAACTCAATTTTATGCTGTAAGCAGTAGCACATCTCCAAACCCAGATTTCACCTGCTCCTTCTTTCCCAAATCACACTCACCTCTCAAACCTCCCTGCCAGGCAGTTCATCACCATCCAGCTCTTCTTCAAATGTCTTCTCTGGCTGCCATCCCCCTTTTTTGATTGTGATATCGATTTGTGCTACATTCGGTTGCTTGTGAACTGCGAAGGTCCTGATCTAGCTCCCACTGAAGTCAATGGAAAGACTCTCATAGCTATTACTGGGAACTGAATTACGCAAATGTCACCTTCAGAGCCTCAGTGCAGTGCTTAAGCATGTGCTTAGGTCTGTCACTATTCAGCCAACTGTTGGGCTTTTGTGCTTTCCTCAAGGCTCTCAAAGCAACACTCCATGAAGAATGTTATGCTCTTGGTTATAGGGCTGACCCAAAAGATGTTGTTATGCTATTGTTTTCCGTTCCTTGCAGGCTGGTCCATAGGCCACCAAGCCTTTGACTAAGCCCCACTTATTTCAACCTGCAGAACCAGTGCTGAACTTGATAACCAACCAAATCAATCCATTTCCTGTTTGGAGACACAGTGACCAAATTCAGAATGGATCTCTGAGAACTTTGGACAGCACTTGCAAGAAGCGCTGCCTATTTTGACATCGGTAACTAAAGAGGGACACAGCAGGAAGTGAAGATCTGGATCAGAACTTCCCCAAAGTTATGTTTGCTTCTGGGATCTTGCTTTGTCCTGCTGCAACAAACGGCAACCATATAGTTCCAGTCAGAATCCAAATCTAGGGAAAGGGAAAGGGCATTTGGGTATGGGTTTGTAGAGTTTAAAACAACAACAGTTAGGGATACTTAGTTTCCATTGGGGAAACCTTATGCAAATCACTTAGTACGCTCATTTGCATATTTGCACATATTTTGTGTATAACCATACACTTCCTTTAAAACAATAAGTTAAAGATTGTGTATAGATTTAAGTGCTGGTGAAAGGTGTCAGATTCACAACCCTTGTGAAAGAAGTCCTTTACAGCAGGGCAAATTTTCCATACACACTGCCCTGCCAACTTGCTTCAACCCTGATCTACAGGTACTTCCTCTAGAGGTAAGAAAGAGAGTTTAGTCTCCATAAGTCATGCATCTCTTGGCTTCCTTTCTTGGTTTGTTTTCATTTTTACTAGTAATACAGGCTTTTCCCCTGGAATATGGTGTCAGTTGGAGTTGAAGGCTCTCAACACGTCTCAGGGTTAGGACCACCTTTGCTCCATAATTAATATAGTATTTCTCTGTGAAGGAAATATAGAACTGGCAACTTCTACTGTACTGGACCTAGGCACATGTCCTGCTGAGCCAGATAATAATTGGTTATTTAAAAAGAATTAGCAGGCCTCTCTTGGTGGGTGTGTCTCTTTCTTCTTTTTTTGCTTTGCTTCATGAATTTCTCTTGTGTTTAGCAGGTCCAGTTATAAAATATAGAGCTCTATTGATTCCGGACGAGACTGTACATTAATATACTCCAGCGTCCACACTGCCAGAGAAAGATTTATATGAGTTTTCTGCATAAGCTGCTGACCTGCAATTGAGTCGACAATCAAGCCACATTAAATTAAGCAGGGATCTATTTCTTTCTGTCCATGGCCTATAAAAGACTATGATTCAACTTCATCCCTGGAGTAAGAAGGTTCAACTTCCCATTCTGGTCAACTGGAAATGAACCTTCATGGGCCAGAGCTAAATTTGCAGGGGAGGATGAAAATCAACTGGTTCAACCCAGTTTACTACCTGGATCTAATACTTATTAAATGCTAATAGCTATTTAATGCTGTTTCAAGGCTTTTGAGCCAGGGCCTCATTTTCTTTTTTTTGTTCCGACTGCTCCTCTAGATATCCCTGCATAATTGGATAAACTATTCATCTTTAATTATGACCAGCAAGTTTCTTTGCATCCAGCAGGCTCAATAAGACGCCATTCCTAGGGAAGAGCTTTGAAGAATGATATATGAAAGATGCCACAAAACATCTCAAGATCAATTGCTGTAATTATCCTTTGAATAATTTTTCAGCCATTATTCAGACCCTGCATATTGTACATGAAAGGCTATTTTCAGGACAACCAGAAGCTCTCCAGTTCCAAGATTTACAACTCATTGTGCGAAAAAGATTTAGCTGTGAACCCGTAGGAAATTTGTCTGTAGATTGTTGAGAAAATACAGAAAAATATAAGTTCCTTTAATCTTAATATTCCTTATACACTACTCATTACTGTTCAGTACATTTTCTAGTAAACCTGTGACAATGCTAGACTTGGCGGCTTACAGTGATACAACTTCTTTTTCCCAGTTGCAACAGCAACTTACACAAAATGCCAATTGCCCCAGACTTATGTGTTAGAAAATAGTTGTTCATTCTCTCTGTGAGTTCAGAACCTCACTGAACTGCCAAGGGAAAGGGATAGCAAAAGGTTCCTAAGTCCATAAAAATGTGACAAGCACTCTAGTCTTATTGCTCCTTTAGCACGTTGTGGTTACTAAAATTAATAGTGTAATATATATTTCCTCTAGAAAGAGTGAAAGTCATCTCTGGGCTTTGCATTTCTATCAGCCCTAATTTCAGGCTGAAAAAAATATCTGTGGGAGACAGAATGCTGAGACTTTTGCCATGGCCTCATTTTCAAAAGCTGAACTAAGGCATGAATTTTTTTTGTAGCAAGGAACATTAATAGGGAAAATAAAATAAAATAAAATAAAATATATTTTGTGTTTCCATTTCTCATTAATAGAAACTGACATCTGCTCAGGTTGGATGGTACACACTATCCTTTCCTGCTATAAATGCTGGGGTAATAGTCCAACTGTTACAACAATACATTTGAACATCTCATGTCCCTTCAGTCATTCTTGATGGATTTAGACTGTGAAAGACTATTGGCAATAATGTAGAGGTTATACTATGGACATAGCTAAGTAGCCTTTGACTTTGCACTCAAAGATACTGAAAAGGCATCTTTTCATGTTTAAGCAATACAGAAAAAATCTCGCTCTCTCTTTCTCCTCACAGACACACACATACAAACTTTCATATTTGGACATTCCGTGTATAACACTGGATTGATTTCCAAAGGAGATACTTAGTAGCCTTAGGTGCAAAAGCTAATGTTTGAGCAAGAAAGACCTGGAAAGACCTCTCATTTCTGTGTAATGTGCATTATGGGCCCAATTCTAACCTCTCAGACACTGGCACAACTCCCGCTAATTCAAGGGGCATTTCCTCCTTGTAACAGAAGGCAGACTTTTAACCCATGGCCAAAACGTTCATAAGTAATTGTGATTTTGGGTGCCCAACTTGAGACATTTTAGCAGGGCCTGTTTTTGGAGGCTGGATCCTCAGTGCCTTCTGAAAATCAGGCCCCTTTGAGAAGTCTCAGGTTTAATACCTAGAATCGCTAGTCACTTTTGAACATCTTGGCCACTGTGTTGTATTGCTCCTATTGTAGGAAAGCCAGCAGCTATGAGATGTGTGCCATAGGTAGTGGGCTAGCGCTTCTTTCTGTGAGGTGCTGATTCCTCTGGCACTGATCCAGCGAAGTATTTAAGAATATGCTTAACTTTAAGCACATGAGTAGTTCTGTTGAAGTCTGTTGGGCTGCTCACAATCTTAAGGTTAGGCACATCATTAAATGCCTTCCTGAACAGGTGCCAGAGTGCTCAGTGTATTGTAGAGTTGAGTCCATGCCATGCTGCTCCAGTTCAGGGTGGACCAGAGTTTAGCTCACAGTCCTTTCCCCTTTTTTTTACGGCTCCACCCTAAAATGTCCCTTCACGCTAAAACTTGACAAAAAGTTACATTTGCGGGTAATTTTATTTGGCCTATATTTGAAATGAATTTGGTGTTTTGTTTTGTTCTGTTAGAAAATTAAAAGAGGGTAAACATGCTCCTTGTGCGGATACACCAGCTTAGTATCTGACTCCTTTATTTTAATCTTTTCTAAACAAGTGTTTGTGGCCTTGTGTGATTAGGGCTTTTGCTTAACATAGGATCCTGTTGATATGCAATTGGAGCTCTTGAAGTGGCTGTATTTTAGTGTTGGCTGCAATTTTCCCTCAGTATAGTTTCTATATCATTTTTGGATTTTTCAGGGTGAAAACCACTGTATACATGTGAGATGCTGTAGTAGACTATTCTCCACTTATTAAGTTTGGTTCTTCTCTCACTCCCATGATTTATAAAACTGTGCCTTTGAATAGGAACACCATACTGATCAAAGCAGCTCTTTGCTTCATTCATCACTGAGGTTCATGTGAATCCAAACTGGCAAGTTCAATCAAAGTTAACATGGAGAGTAAACATTTTTGTTATGCATCAGATCCCCTGAAACTTAGCTCCCTGAAATAATTGACAAAGAAGTGGCATTCATGTATAGAAATCAACATTGCTGAATGGATAGAACCATGCCATTTACACCCTGAAGATGGAGAAATTAACTTGTCATGAATGTAACATAAATATAACCACCACTATGGGAAAAATGAACAAGCCAAATAATGAGAGAGGAATAGAGAGTTCACTGGCTTTTTTATTACTTTCTGATATTCTAGGATTTCTCTTTTGGCAGTGTCTTCAACAAGGCCATAAAAACCATGTCTGCAATGTAAAACATCGGTGCATTCTCTCTGTACCTGCTTTTAAAAATTGTTCTTTGATTGAATCCACAGGGAACTTGAAGGCAAGAAAATGTGCTCTATACGATGAAATACTTAAATAAGATTGCACTGAGGATAGGATCTGCATGTGTAGCACTCACACACTGGAGGAATTCAGTTGCACGTCAAACATTTCAAAACACTAGGAAAAAAATAATAAACTCAAGCCAACTCCTGGAATAAACCTTCTGGGACCTAATGAGAAATTGCCACCAAATGAAAGTGTTACAGAGAAAACAGATGGAGAATAAGAGAGGAACACCGGCAAATCAAATGACATGTTTAAAAGGGCAAAACATCAATATTACCTGAAGAATTGATAAAATGTGTCATTTTAAAAGATGCATTAAAGCAAAGAAATCATGAAATGCATTATGACTATGAAAGGGAAAATGGGAGGGAAAAAATCATACACAGCAAGCTTGTATAGACATTTACAGCATCAAAGAAATCAAATAAATTATTATGAAGAATATATGAATATAAAGAAAGACGTGTTATTGCTCTGAAAAATTTTAAAAGCTGTAAAATAAGGATGGAATATGACACATGACCATTTAAATTATTTGTTCAGTCCAGCCAGGTAAAACTTATGGAGACAAATGGCTGTTTCTCCTGTTCAGAACGTGTTCCTGGATGTATTTCCTTAGCTTTCTTCCTGGATTGTGCGTGTTGTAACATTTCAGTGATTGTAGATCTTTTCTGTTCACTTTATTCTTGCACTCTGAGCATAGAAGAAAAGGGGTGGAGGCTGGACATATCTAGCATGTTTCTACTGGTAAATTGAAGATGAAAACAAATTAACTGAGGCCCTTTGATTATTACATTATCTACTGGTTATTTACTGATGGGATTTTATCTGAAATTAAGCTCTAATCACACTGTCCAGAGAACTAATTTAAAATGAATTTAAAATTAAGTTTCTCAAATATGTGCTGAATTTAAATGTATTTTCACAAAAAGGGAACAACAGAGGGCTTGATCCCCCAAACCCTTATTCATACAACACTCCCATTGAAAGCATCATTTTGCCTGAATAAGCACTGCATGAGCAGATCCATACTTTGAGGATTAAAAATGGGGTATGTTGCTCACTACATGGTGGTCACAAATTCAATTGTTTTACTTTGTACTCGTCATCAGTAGTTATTTTATTAGCCAAGTTTAATGGGCACCACCGTGATGAGCACAGCATAACAGCATGGCTGGGGATCTGTATGTGAAAATGACTATTCTGCTCTCACAAATGGAAAACGAAATTTCAGGCAAGAAATCCCCATGTTTTCTCAAAATGACTCTTCTAGCAGGCTACAGAGATGTGATAGTAGCTTTGGATGGTAGTGTCATCCTGTCTTTAATGTGAGTCTCACTTTAATGTGAGTCTCAGCTATTCTTGGAGCCAGAGAATGGTATCTAGGATGCTTCTTCAAAATTTTTCCGAGCCACTCAAGTCTGCAAAATTTGACTGGAGAGCTCACAAAATCAGTTTTTTTCAAACGTAATTTTAGCACTTCTGTTTCTGGTCCTAACTGGGCCCCAGAAATGTATCCAAATAATTCGGGGCTATAAAAAAAGTTTGCTTGGAGTTTGTCTGTAAAAATGAAGATGTATTCAACAGAGCAGGTGTCTCTTTTTTCATCCCGATCACAGTGAGATTCATAGTTTGCATGAAAATCAGCACACACTCTTCCCCTCATTTGCAATCTTTGCACACAGAGACAGAATCAAAGGCGTATGCTGATTACTAAAACTGCCTCATCCCCCCAGGACAGTCCTCTCAGCTAGCATTAAAAAGCGACTTTGCATAAAAGTCATATTGTGGATGCTCAGCTCATGCTTGGATTAAGAATATAGGGTATTTGGCAAACAGAAAGGTTTAGGTGTATGCCAACAAATACAAAAAGATATTGAGTCTGCAGGAAGAATAATCTGTTGTCACTGATAATACACATTAGGCAAAATACAAAGAAGAAAATTTCGAGTTCAAATGAAGGACCTTGGTGTTTGCATCAAAAGTAAGGAAAACGGAACCTACAGTGCCTGGCACGTGTGCCATAATGTAAAAATAATGCTAAATTCCCAACCCAAATTCCTTTCGCTCATCTTGAAGTCAAGTGTCATATTCTAGTAGTGAGGACACTGGATCCGGAGATCTGGGTTCTCTTGCTGAATGACGCTTTGGTGAAGTCACTTGCCTGTATATGTGCCTCTGTTTCTCCTCCCAGCCTTGGTCCCTGCCCTGGAGAGCTTGAAGTCTAAACAGACAGTCTCCCACTTATTGGGTTTTTTTTTTTAATGTGTTCCAACCTACTCCGCTAGGTGCTCCTGTAATGTAAATAAAATTAATAATTGCCTGACGGATAGCCTCTCATGGCACACCTCCCCTTCCAGCCATTGTGCAGGCTTTGTCCCCTCTCACCCATGGACATGCAACAACCCCCTTGCTCACTACAGCAACTGTTTATCTGAGAAGGTAACATCAGGAAAGTATCCCGTGGATCACTAGCTTCTTCTAGTGCAATTTACTGGTTGCAGGCGGTGAGGAGGAGCTAGTACCCGTGTGACCAGCTAGCCCCCCACAGACCACCGACCACAACTTGCCAACCTCCGGGTTAATCAAAAATCACCACCATTCTCCACCTTTCATTTACTTCATCAAAGGAGAAACAGAGAAAGCCTGAAAGTACCTTCTACTCAGTAAGCGCCTTTTTGACCTAACTCCAGCCTTTCTTGGTTTAATCCAGGCAGATGAATACGTTCGGCCATGGCACTCTCTGTGTGGAAGCTCTCTGGTCCAGATCACTCAGAAACTGAAGTTGTGGCTCTGTTTTTATACTAGAAATACTCTAGTCAGTAAGCTGGCTTCCTTCCTGCTTGACAGTCATTACAGTAGGGTTTGGATAAAGACAGAGGAACAGGACTCCAAGAGGAATGAGAATGGCATGGAGTGAGATTGCAGTGATGTCACAGAAAACTCATACAACAGACAAATTCTATCCATTGAAAGGTGCCTGATAGCCAAGCTTCCTTTGTGTCCAGATTAGAACGTGCCAGTAATAAAAGTATCTGGGGCTCATACAGAATCTTTCGGCCCAACGATCACCTGTTCTGCAGGTTCCCTAAGGGGGTACAAGGGTCTAGCAAGCCTTTTCTCCAAACAGCTGCCGGGAAAGATGCCAACGTAGTGCTTATGGGGGCAGAACCAGTTCTTCCTGGATGAGGCACCATGGTCCCCAAAAGCATAACCTGCTGGCTAGGTGGCATAGTTCGCCTTCCACTTTGTCGTCCATTTCCATGATAATTCTGCATGGGGCAAGAATAGAAGATATACCTTGGGGCCCATAGTGCAGACCAGAGAAGGGAATTTTATGTTACTTAAAAACACAAATGGGCATAAACTATCAAAGAATACATGGACCCTCAATTCTTGATGCACAAGAGCCCACACCACAGACTGATGCTACTTGGCAATCTCAGGAGATAAACGGAGGGCTGACTGAGCATGGACACCAAAGTCCCTCTTCTCCCTAGGGGAATGTGTATAGGAAACCTGCATTGCAGCTCCCTGTTTTATAGCTTTTCTGTTTCTAGAAGACTTGAGCGTAATTCTCCATTGCCTTGTACTTTGTATTGCCATTTATACCACTGCAGAATACTACTTCTCCGAAATAAGAGTGTTTTACCAACACTTCTCACTAGTTAAATAGATTAGACAAGGTGAAAGGCAAATATCAAGCCATTTTGTTTTATTAGTAGTACTAAATATTTACATTATGGAAGAACCTGAAGTCCCCAACTAAGATCAGGGCTCCAGCGTCCTGGGCATAATAAAAATATATAAAAGAGAAAATTCCCGTCCAGAAAGAATTAAAATCAAATTTTTCCGTGTTGTCAATCCAGCGCTTATCATAAATATGAAATTCAAATAATAAATTCCAACGTATTTGTTAACATATGGTGGATTTATTTTATTATATTCTTTTATTTTTTAAGCTTTTCACCAAAAAAAGTTATTTGTGTATTTGTTCTAAAACCCCACATTACTCTGTAAAGTTCATTAGTAATTATACAATTAATTTATTATCTAGCAAAAAGCAATAACAACTAAGTGGTTTTGACAAATCTGGGATTCAATCAAAAGAATTACTTGATTCAAACTCTCCTTTTAATCCCTGGTTCTTTACCATACAATCTTCTTGCTAGCACTCATCATAGAGCAATGTGTAATTAGGAATAAATTTCCTTTGAGAGTGACACCTTCTTTCCTGCCTCAGAAGTAGAAATGGTCTGACTATTTTTTTTTTGTTGTCAGTGAGCTCCAGTTGTTTTCTAAGACAGATAGCGAAGAGACTGTAGATGTAATTTTGGAGTAATTGCATTCAATGCGTTTGCTAACAAAAGAATGAATCATATGCACTTTTCTTCCTCTTTGAAACTTTGTAAGTGATTTCTGCAACTCCCTGGGCTCTGAATTGACACTAACAATGCTCTTCTGGAGCACGATGCTCAACAGGGATTGATTCCAGGAGCTTAGCTAGGCTCATGCCTGCAGTACTCCCTCATCCTTTTACTGCCCAATCAAATTAAGCATCATGCAGAAAAAGGAATTAAGTCTGAGGAACTGGGAAAGACCTGATTTCAGAAATGAGGTAGGCTTAATGGAAAAGGCTGCTTTAATGATAAGGGTTTGCTGGCTCCTGTTTAGAAAATATGCATACAAAGGCTATGGGGTTATTACGCCCTGTAATTATGTATTTATAAAGGAATGAAGCCTCTGCCGCGGCATCCATTCTCAGAGCAGGTAATGGGTAAGGTGTAGTGTTTTGATTGCAGTCAGAAAGCAGTGATAGGATTTAAACGGATTTATTAAAATTGGATTCTGAATGAGTTAACATATTAAAGTTCCAAGACTTCCCTGTTGGGCATAGTGGAGGGTGAGGGTGATGGATAAATGGATGACTTTACCGGAAGCATATATCATTATTGTTTTCAAAACACTTGTCAAAAAAAGGTCTGGCCCTGCTCAGCCCAGAAAAAAACCAGAAATTCACAGAAAGAATAAAAGCCTCATAATAACCCGAAGAAACAAACAAACACTCACACTTTATGAATCTGCCCTTTGGAAAGGTTGGTAAACTAAACTCTGCAGCACGTTTATTGGAATCACTTCTCTGACCTCTAAAATGCAGCCTCCTCTGGGGTGGAAAAAGGGCAGCTGCTGAACTGCAGAAATCAACACTACACAACAGTTTAGAGCAGGAAGGGAAGAGGAATATTGTAGATCAGAGGAAACCACCGGGAACAAGGAATATAGTCTGTATCTGAGGCACTGTAATTCAGCAGATCAGGGTTCAGTTCCTGGCTCTGCTACTGACTCCCTGATTGACTTTGGGCCAGTCATTTAATCACTCCGTGCCTCAGCTCCTCATCTGTGAAATGGGGATATTAGTACTTCCTGTCTCCTACCATTTTGCCCAGGTGTACACTTGCAAGGCTTTCCTGCTATAACTATACTGGCATGTTATACTATCAAAGCACTCCTAGTGTGGATGTCACTTATAGTGGCAAAACTGCTCTTTCACTAAGATAGTTTTCACTCCCCTGGCCCCAGAAAAATAAGCTAAAGTGGCCTTAATGCAGTTTTGCTCCTAGAATTGCATCTACGGCAGGGGCTTTTGCTGGGGCACAGCTATGGTCAGTCACAATCACATCTCATCACATCCCTGAGCAAAATAGTTAAGCTGCAGAGCTTTCTAATGCAGACCTGGCGTTGGGTATGTCTACACTGCACCAGGAACCCAGTCCCACTCCTGGTAGTGAGGCTTGTGCTAGTACCCAAAAATCGCTGTGCGGATGTTGTGGCACTGACAGAAGCCCAGGCTAGCCACCCAAACTCAGACCCAGGAGGTAAGATGGGCAGGAGCTTCCACCAGTGCCACAATATCCACACTGCTATTGTTAGCATGCGTCTGTCTATCTGGGCGAGGAGCCCGCCTCCCCGATGCAGCCTAGGCATGCCAAAATCTCTTGGAGACAAAGACTGTCTCTTGCTATGAGCCGGTACAGTGCTCAGCGTTGATTGTGACCTCTCAGTGCTCCCATGATGCAAATAATAAATAATGAGCACACTATGTCATGTAAACCACTTCACATGCACTCCCCACAATATATCTCATCAATTCAAAATGTTTTAATTACCCCCACACCAATGTCCCTTTCTCTATTCTGTTCCAATTACAATGGCACGACCTCCTGCTATATAGAGAGACAAGCTGGGTGACGTCATATATCTTTTATTGGCCCAACTTCTGTTGGTGAAAGAGACAAGCTTTTGAGCCTGTGGCGAGCTCTTCACATCAGGGCCTTGTTATATAGAGCAGTAGCCTTGTACTTTTGCTCAGCCGGTCAGGAGATCCAAGCGGATGCATATCTGTAAGTGCTTTAAGCACTTCTAGCATAGCAAGTGAAGGGAAAGCTCTCCCAAGAAGATGATCTGTCTCAGTGCAGTTGCTCCAGTGATGTACTGTATTGTGCAGCAGTTGTTGCGCCAGCCAAGGTTCCTACATTGTCATCCTCCTTGAAAGCAGAAAATGGGAGACTCACATCCAGTGACGGAAAATTATGGAAAGCAGGTGTTTGTCATAGTTCATGCCTGCCTGGCTGCATCTTATAGGGAGTTGGAAGTGTGTGTTCACATTTCATAATGGATGAGATGTAAAGCTAATTTTAAAAGCCAAGTATTACCCTGAAAGTGTTTCACTTTATCTCTGTATAAAAGCTGCTTTCCACATCCATCCTGTGTTGCTGCCCAGCAGCGCTACAAGTCCTGGGAAATAATTTATGAAGAATGCATTAGAAGAAATATGTACTTATAACTTTTGTAAACACCTGTTTCAGATGCCTAACATTAACTCAGTTATCTATCATTTATTGGATCACCGATGAACAAATCGTTGGCTGACAGCCAGTGAGCCTGCTACTGAGATCCTAAGTCCCAGAGAAATCTTGCTTGTCTCTGAAATATTAAGATATGAGACATTCAAGATAGATTTAGAAATGCAGTAAGTTGTAAAGATAGATATAGACATATAGATACAAATGATATATAGATATAGTTATACGTGCATGTGCATTTTAGGTCAGGACAATCTGCCATGGATTAGAAATATGATCATAAGGGCCAGCAGATTGTTTGTATGGTGGTAGCACCTTACAGACTCCCATTGGGATCAGGTCCCATTGTACTAGGAGCTGTACAAACACAGACTGAAAGTGACAGAAAAAGGCTGTGAGAAAGGAAGTGGAATTATTTCCATTTTACAAATAGGGAACTGGGAAACAGAGACTAAGTGAACCTCCCAGGGCACAAAGGATGTCTGGAAGAGCCAGGAATTGAAGGCAGCTCTCCTGAATCTCAGTGTTGTGACTTAGCCACCAGGACAAATTCCTCCTCTTTTTGTGTATGTGTGTTTTGTATCCAGCCTACGTACCACAGTATTGGGCACATTAGAAATGAGACAGATAAAGGATGTATAAATGGGCACCTGGGGCCAGTTTCAAGCTCGCAATAACCTTGTTTAGAAAGGCTTTATATTCCTTTCCCAATCATCTGAGTCACCTTGTTTGTACAGCTTTCCTAGCAACCTTGCGTTATACTGCTAAGAATTAGCTTCAAAAGTCAAATTTCAGCATATAAACGGTGCTGCTTTTTTTCTGATGTCATCATTTAGAGAGTATTCCAGGGAATCGTAAAACAGGGTTCACTTCATGATGTGGATGAAGCTGGCATTGAATTCTAAATCATTTGGAGACTGCATGTTTAAATTGTGTCAGTGACACCTCAGTGAGCAGAAATATGAGCTTCTCAGTGTAAGAGACAACTTTGGTTGAGTGATACATAGAGTGGCGTCCCTATAAACCTTGGCAGAGCACTGTGGATTTTATGACAACTTCTGTCAGTCTTACAGGGTTTCAGAAGCATTTCCAGCTGAGCATAGTTAGCAGGTATGAAAAGTATGAAATCTCTTTATCTTTCAGAGACTTAATTTAGGTAACATAAGAAAACTGTCTAGAACATTATGTCACATTCTCTGGGGAGGCTGATATTTAGTGAAACTCTCAGATCTCTGAGACTGACAGCTCCATGGGCTACAGTCCAGCTTCTTGGCTTCCTTATGGAATGAACAGCCCCTCTTTCTCTGCTCCCTTCCTCCACCTCCTCTGGTACCACCCCCAGCATGCACATAGACCACGGAAATCAGGAAGCAGAGCTGTAGTTCTGATCTGAGGAGCCTCCAACCTTGCAGCCAAGCACTTTTCCAGCAAAGCTCTCAGTATTGCATTACAGGAAGGATGATGAACACAGTTATTACACAGTCACGCTTTAATTGGACAAAGTGTATTTCTGATTGTGGCTTAGCCATCATTTCCCCAAGTACTCCTTTTCTCCTGGTATCTCAGCATTTCTGCTCATGCTCAGATATGCAGATCTGAACCAAATTGTACCTCTGCATCCCCCAAAAGGTTTTGGGGTAGGGCAAGATTTGGAAGGAGGCTCTTTATTCAGACTTGTTCACCCCACCCAGAGAGAGGGGTGGGCGATTGTTTCTAGATGAATGCAACAGGTTTTATTAGATAAGACTTCAACATAAGGGCTTCCATGTCAACAGCTAACAAAGGAGCTGTGTAGTGGTATTAAAAGAGCTTGCCAGCCATGAGGGAAAGTGATGAACATCCCAGCAAGTATCAAAATAGCTTGGAAACGTCTACTAATGGCCGTGGCTCCTCTCCACGCTTTCCTTCTTGATCTGCCACTGCCCTGGGAGATGCTGGGCAAGCTACTTAGAGCCACAGTTTCCTACCTGTGAAATGGGGGAAATAATACTCCCTTTCTGTCATGTCTCATTAGAGTGATAGCTGTTCCCTGAGAGGGCTGTCTTTCACTAAGTGTTTGTAGAGTGCCTTGCACAACAAGACCCTGGTCTCAGGTGCAGCCTCGGGATGTTACCGCAATACAACTAAGAATTAAATAGAAGTTAAACATTTTGCCATGAAAACCCGAGACGGCGCTCCTTACATTGGATGCTTTTCCTGGCAGGGACCGTATCTCTCTCTTTTTTTGTACAAAGGGCCCCTATCCTGACCAGGGCTTCAAGAGACGACCATAGAATGACTGTTAACTAATGTGAGTGATCTGGAATCTCCTCTCCACTAGAAATGTTACTCCACTTGTATCAACTGACCTCCTTTAGACCTACACTGGGTTAACAGAGCGGGGAATCACGGTTAATTCATCAGGATACTGTGATTTCCTTGGTCCTTCATGACTGCAGTGTAACAAATTCTCAGCAGAAGAAAGCAAGAAAACAGAGAGCTTTTGTGGGTAGTGGTGTACTGTGGGAGGCAACTGAATGGCGTGCTCTTTTTGGCTCATGCCTAGTGGCTGGCCGCATTGATGGTTGCAAAATGGATTTGGTGGGTAGATGGGCAGAAAATCTCTTAGCAGCTTTCAGGGGCCTGTTCTCTAGCATGTGTATACACTGAACAATTGGTATGCATGCCTCTGGCTGGTCAGAAAGCAAGGCAGGAAGAAGCTTGACAAGAAAGTCAAACGTGATGAGCTCAGTGAGGAAATGTACAAGAAACGATTACTGCCTTAGCATTCTCCTACTTACTTCCTTCTGACCTTGGCTAGACGAGAAATGCCCCTTCTTCCATGGCCTCCAATTCCCCAAATTGATGGCTATCACTTCGCAAACAAAGCCTGCATCCATAGTCCAATTTTGAAGTCTGTTAAGACTGTCTGCCCTTCATTTAAATTCCTTCTCCTGTCAAAGTGATGGTGACATTAACAAGCGTGCTCAGAGGGGGGCTTTGTGCCAATTAACAATTTCTCGTTAGCTTAATTAGGGGACACATGTTTTTAATCACAGCTAAGAATGTGGAGTGATTGAAGAATTGATTCTGAGCTTTTGAAAGCATCACTGTCAGTGCATGGAATTTAATTCGGCAGATGTGCTTAAAGAAAGAGAGCAAGCAACTTAAATGGCTTGGGTAAATGAGCTTAATAGAAGAGTGAAGCGGGGGGGAATGGCAGGTATGGGGACAGTGTTTCCTATTATCACCAATCACAGATTGCACTTGTGAATATCTGAGAGACCTTAATGGACTATTTGACAATGTTGCTTTTTCAATTCACAGGTTAGCATCAGTCCAGATGCAGTACATATATATGTCTGTATATCCTGTCTGCTAAGTGATATGTGCTAACGGGGTGTGACTTACACTTTTCTTTTCCTTTCCTCTCAGTGTGTCTTTGTCCTGATATAATGGGTATCCATTGTCCTTCCTGAATTATTTGTAGGAATGGACCCAGGTAATAAATGCAGTTTTTGGTGGGCAGTATGGACCATTAGTCAGGAAAGTAACCTTCTTATTCCTGTTCCCCTTTAAGTCCATTTCCAAAAGTGAGGTTCACTTCATTTTGTGTCACTGTCACATGTTTTTAAGGGTAAATATAATCCCATCTGCTGCTTTCAGCAGGTTAGACAGAATGATGGCCAGAAGCATTATTAAACTGACGTGTTCATGGTGTTTATATTAGGCTAGTTGATCTGAGCAGGTACTTTGGGATGTGTTTTGTACTAAATTACTCGTTTTTTCCCCTCTAAAGAGAAATGCTGTGAAGCTGAACCATTCCCACTTAAGCCAGTACTAAAACGGGATGTTAAATTTCATGAAATATGATGCTTTCCTTTCAGGGACTGACTGTGCTATTGGCTGCTAGGCTTAGTGACTTATAGGATCAAGAAAGAATGTAGCTTCCTTTTTCCCCTTCCTTTTCTTGCTCTGAGATTGCAGGTTTTGAAATGAGAGCCTCAACTCAGCTGATTTTTATCAGCAGCCATTCAGAGTGCGACAAGGGTGACGAAGCTTGTAGTGCTGCCTTGTGCCATCTGCAGCTTGGCCATATTTTTGTCTGTCCAGACAGACATGTGGTGGGGACTCAATAGGAAAACTAGTTACCATCAGTCATGTTTATCTTAATAGGAACAATGTGATGTGTTCCCTCCTATTCAGATTCACAGTAGTTTATAGCCATCAGATTAGCGCTTGAAAGCCCCCCCATAATCACTGCTCCTTGTAAATGGGCCTAACTGCAGCACGAATCTGCTCAGGGCTTTGCAGATATGGTAGTACAGGGCCAAGTGCCTTACAGGGATGGAAGAATGAATTTGAGTGAGAGAAGGCCCGGGGTTGCAAATATCTAAATCCAAAGTTTGAGAGTGTTTGGATCTGGGATTTTGGGTTGTCCCATTTTAGACAAAGGAGTTAGACACAAAGTTTGGCTTTACATCCAGAGTTGGATTCAAATTTGATCTGAATCTGTCTACGTATACTTTGCCCTGCCCTTCCCAGCCCTACACTTCTATTCTATGATGCCATTATTCGCTCCATCATGGGTGAGTGGCTGATGTCCCTCCATAGAAACCCTGCTGATCAAGTAACTCAGGTTCCAATCAGCCAGGTGGTGGCATTTTAAGTTTTCATCCCTATCACTGCCTGATCCTGTGTTTCCCAGCTGGGCATTCTCTGTTTGGCGTGGCCCCTTTTGCAGCAAGTACACTTCTGGCTTGATCCAACTCCCACAGAGGTCAAAGAAAAACTCATTGGTGCAGATGATCTGGGCAACAGAGTGAAGTGACAGTGGACTTCCTGTACATGGCAGTCTCCCTGATTGTCTCTAATGTGGGAACTGAAGTGAGTTCAACATTTTGCAGGAGAGACTCAGGCACTCAGGGCCCGAGTGGCTCGGGCAGATGTGAGAATAGACATTTCCTTCAGTTTGCAACTGAAACAGGACCTGTTTTCTGTAGAAGGCTTCCAGGAAGCAAAATGGGATGACATCACTTCAGTTCCTGGGTGAAGAGCAGTCTTCTCTACAAGAGGGCAGGGAGCAACCTTTTTAGAGGAGATTGTCTAAGGAAAACCAAGCAACTGATCTCCCTGATGCTAATTCTTATTATTTTAGACCTTCTCTGGATTCAGACATCATGTCCACCACCACATATTTCATCAAAGGAGACTGAACTGGAAAGGCCAGTGTTGCAGCTGCCCTTATTATGAATTAATGTAACTGAAGATTTCAAGTGAAATGCCAGCTTCCACGCAGTTCAAAAGATTTGCAAGGGCTGAACTTTGTGGGTTCAAAAGCCAGTGGAGCTTCTCATTTTTGGGTCTATTCCTATCATGGTGGAAGATGGGGAAAGGCTTCGTTGCAGGAATGGAGACGTAATATTCTTTCTGCAGGAAGCAAATTCTAAGTCCCGGCTTCTCCCTGTCTCTCTTTCATCTCCCTGATCAGTGGCTGTCGCTCCCCTGTTTGTTGTAACTCTGTCTTTCATTTAATGGCATTCCTTAACTTATCCCTTTTGTCATTTCATTCTAACCTTGCCTTTGAAAAATGGGAACACAGTATACAGTAACATTTGCACAATGTGAGAAACGATGACATTTACTGGCAATAGTATATATAGTAATAAAGGCCTCAAGGTCTCTGATGGTGGTAACGATATTTATGCAAGTGCTAAAATATCTGTGTAGTTTCAAGCGACAAAATCACATGAATGGGAAACTTGATGGTATGGGCTTGAAAAAGAGGTTACATTTAACTTAGCTAGGTCAGCGGATCTGAACCCTTATACTCTAAAGCAATCTGTTTTTTACTCACACACACAAAAGAGCTATGCACTCTTGAAAAGCTTTTGTACAGACAATATATCTTTGTTTCGAAGCCACTTTCCAATCCAGCCCTGTCCTTTCGTAGCTCACACCATTTCCATGCAGTACACATGGGAGGTGGAAGGGGACGTAAACAGCCACTGCCTCAATTTGAAGCCACGTGGAAAAGTAATTAAACTTCATAGATACCATGGGCCTCCATTGCCTTGTACCTTGCATCAGCATTTACACCAGTGCAAAACACTGCCTTTCAATCTGGTAGCATTTTAATGCACTCTGAATGATTACGCACACTGAGGGTAACAGAGGATTAGGTTCCATGGCTTCTAAAAGAAGATCTAAGGGAAGAGGTTCTCCTGTGGTGTAAATTGGAAAACCTCCACTGACTTCAAAGAGTTCCCCTGAAGCACATGCTCTAGTTTTTGCTGAATTGAGGCCTACTGATTTACCCAAGGTCACAGAAGAAGTTTGCTCTAGCTCCAGGAATTGAACCTTGATCTCCTGAGTCCTAGTATAATGCCATAACCCTCCTTTAGGTAATGAAGTTAAACTTATTATATTCAGGAGGAAGTGTAGACTTACTAGGCAAGAAAGTAATCTTACCTAGCAGGATTCCAGCCATCAAACCTTGGAGGATCATAAGCTACATTTCATTTTGTGTGTAAGAGACATTTCTGTAGAGGTTCCCATGCATAGTCCTGGTGCAGATACAAGTCAGTGAAATCCAAAAAGTCTCAGTGCTTTTTCCCAAGACTGTACAATGACTTTGTTAAACCTTTGTTGCCTGAACAGATGTGAATAAAATTAGGAAGAGTTTATTGTTTAATATATGTGTGCATATATATATATATATATATATATATATATATCTTACCTCTCTGGGACTTTTTTTCCCCAATCTAATAAATACCGTGGAAAGTTTAGGAACAGAAGTAGATAAATTCTCCAAGCTACTGGACTGTAGGCAATGGGGACAGCAGAATCTTTGTGAACTCCAGTTGGTGTCTGCTCTTGGAAAAAGAAAACACAAAGAATCTGTGGAAATAATGAATCACTGCAAACTGGATTAGAGCTGAGCTGCGGGCACTCATTGTCCAGAGCTATGTTCTGAGCTGTGCACCAGCTCCCAGCTGTGTACACCTGGTGCTTCAACACAGAAATGAAGAGGAAAGCCCCTCTGCTCATTGTCTTAGGTGGAAAATAATGAATTTTATTCTTGTTGAGAGGGATCACGCCCCACAGACCACAAGCAGAGGCACTTAATCTTCATGAAGCTCTCCCCCTACCCATGTGAAAGGAATCTTTGCAGGAAAACTTCGTGCCTGGGAGCCCACAGAGGGCATTTACCATTCCAGGGACCTGCACAAGATGAGGGCGTGAGGAGCTGGCAGGCAAGGGATACATATTAAGTCTCTATACCTCCAGAGTTTAGATGATAATACAGTCCAGTCCCTCCCTGATGGCTTCCTCCAACTGTAAAAGAGAAAAAATACAGCATCCCTCAGTATGTGCACATACAGCACAATGGTGCCTGGATCTCAGCCAGGTCCTCTACGTACTACTGGGATACAAATATTCATCATGGGTGGGCTGTGTTTGGAAAGTGCCTGTAGATCATTGGATGGAAGGTGCTAAAAAACTTCTAAGGATTATCATGAAGAAGAAATCAGCTGGAATTCATATGCATATAAAGGAACAACAAAAAATACTACATAGAGGAAGAGAGAAATTATTAAAAAAATAAAATGATGTACTGCATTATAGACTTCTACGACCTACTGTAATGTACATAATAATAACAACAACCAGCAAATACTGGAAACCACACAAGAAAGCTTGTTCTTTCATAAGGCTTCCAGCTCAATTTATACACCTCAAAGAAGTGTATACATTTCAAAGAAGTATCCAAACTACTAGATGCATGTCTGAACCTTTGAGGTTCAGCCATAAATAGACTGTCACTCTTGACTTGGTAGACACTGGGTCTAAAACACACACAGTATGGTGGAGAAAATGCTGATGCAGCATCTATGTGGCACGTGCTTTGCCTTCTCTCTCCTCTTGTACACTTTATGCCAGGACTATTTTCATTTCCTAGCTGCTACTGGGCACAAATAGAGGCAGAAACCATTTGTTGTGGAGCACAGAGGAGCAGCAATAATGAAAAGTAGAAGTTTACGAATAAACAAAAAAACTCCGTTCCATCTTTTCCTGCAGAGTATGCCATGTGAAGTGTAACAGAAAAAGACTTTCCTACTACAGCTGTCACTTGCATCAGAGAGGAGAGGGATGCTATTTATATATCTTTCTATATCTGATAAGTGGCATTTTTAAGACTTTGGTACATTAACAGACTGGCTCAGCATTTTAGGATTCAGATGTAGACTATAGTAAACTCACTTTAAAAGTTTTCAACTGTTTTGAAAGTTTTTACCAATTTTACCAGTGTTCGTTCTTTCTTTCTAGGAAATTTGTCTCAAATTGGAAAGAGCTGAGAAGGCCACTTTTTCGATACAGGTCAGCATGCACAACCAGGGCCAGATTTTCAGAATTGTTCAGCTTCCATTTAGGCATCAAAATAGCTTAGGCTCATCGGCAACCTGATTTCAATATTTCATCTTTAATAACAGTAAAGAAACCTGTGAGATCAGTGACTCAAAGTAAAACACAAGTGTCCAGGTTCCTTTGGTGGATAAATGGGGCCAGCTAAGGGCTGAGCCTTTTAGACAATCTAGCTCCACAGGATGAAATTCATCCCTGGTCAGTGCAAAGCATACTTTGAGAGTTTAAATAGGACATAAGTGGCACATAGGATTTATACTGACTTGCTGCACACGGGTGAATTACAACCTAAGTGCATCCACTACGTATTATACTGTGAGAATCTGAAATCTCCTCCTCTTTCTAAGTTCTTTATCTGAGAATGTGCAGTCTTCCCAAACTAACTTTCTCTCTCTCTCTTTTTTTTTAACCAATTGTCTCTCTAATTTCTCAGGCCCAGGGACAGCATCATTAAAGATGAATAAAAGTAGCATGCATGAAACTATCCAATTTTTACTGCATCTCAAGAGATCATTATCCTTCCAGGAAAGCAATGCAAAAGCTCAGCATGTTGATTTGCAGAGAATTTGACCAGTGTTTGAATTTGTAATTTTGAGTTTGCATTGAGGAAGTTCTTTTTGCCTAATTTCTAGCCCCCTCAATTGTCAGAAACTTGAACTTTCAGCTTTAACTCAAACACTATAGGCTTCACATTCTGCTCTGGAGAGAACGAAGGCATGACAGTGTTTATACATGACAGCGGTAAGCAGTCTCTAAAGACAGCCAGATGGAGAAGTGGTCTGTTAAAAATGAGATGGGGAAAAATAATAAAAAAAATCTGCTGAAAAAAGAAAGTCTCCAGTAACAAATAGAGAGGCCATGGGAGTTTCCTAGTACTTCCAATCAGAAATACATGAAGTATCTCAGATACCACAGTGTGGTAAGTGTTGGTAAATGTTTTGTTTTTATTGAAGATCACCTTAAAAGCAAATCCTTATTAATGAAGACAGGTATATTCCCCAGCCAGATTGTTATTATTGATTTCCCCTCCTTTTTTATTTGCATTTCCTAATTATATAAAATTATATGTATATAATATACACCTTGTCCTTCAGTAGTGGATGCTGCGTCAGAAAGCATCGTGTTTGCTGGTGCTCTTTTCTTGCTTTAAATCGTATGGAGCCTCTCCTCCCTGATAGATCTGTTTGCTTCTACTATTTTCAGCATGCTTTGTGGATTTATTTTTATTATAAAGAGCTATGATGGATGGGGGATGAGCTTTTATAAATTTTATAAATATGCTTTAATATCCCTTCTTCAGTCTGGTTTGCTCCCCGTGTACTACAGAGAAATACAATCTGAGTTCCTGGCATCAGCTGGGAAAGTAGATATGATATTGCAGTCGTAATCTCCAGGTCAGGCTGCTTCAAAAACCTGTTTCCTGTACTGTTCTGAGCCTCCTGCTTGACCTGAAAAGATTTTCCGTCTGGGAAAATTAAATCTTCCTGCCATGTGACAGTTCAAGATGGGAAGGGGGGAGGGTGGGCAATGACGGAGTGGATTTCATGACCTGCAAACTGCCATTTTAAAGACTTCATTGTAAATGCTGTGGTCAGTTGGGCTGCATTTGTAACAGACCCCGATGCAGTAAACCTAGGAGTTAATCCATGGAGACTGCACGTTGCAGACAATAAGGGGTTCCCAGTGCAAACCTTCAAGCAGGAAGCCAATGGAGCTGAGGTTCTGGCCCGCTATTTCCAGATAAAACAAAACAAACAAACAAAGTTGGTCATGTGCATCGACAGACAGGGAGACTTTATACGGCTAAACCTCAGGGAAATCACTAGATCCAGAGGCCTTTTGACAAACTGCATTTTATGTTTGTCCTTAATGCACGGTAAGGCTGGTGACATTGATGCCCCTAATGATGTGAAATATCCATCTTAGATGGCTTGTTTTGCTGACACAAGGAATATCAGCATAGCATGGAACGAAGAAGAAAGTCACAGTGGATTTCTTGAGTGATGCTTGAGATAGTTATCTTGTAATTTTTTTTTTTCCACTTTAAAAATCTTCCTTGTTCCCCTTCCTCCTCACCCCCGGTAACAATTTGGTAAATAATTCAGCAAAAACAAGTACGACACTCAGTGCTCTAAAAATGATGTCTCTATATGTTGTTCAGGCAGAGTGCACATTTAAGTAAGACAGATGGGAAGATCTGCTGTACCTTGCTTAGTAAACTGCATTGAGAAAAACCGAATACGCCTGAAATTAGAGCAGAGAGTGAGATGGGGGTGGACGTACTGGTACAGTGTTGCCTGACAAAGATGCAGGGAAAAGTAATTTACTCTGAAGTGACAGTTTGAAGGGGAAGAAAAATAAACTAACAGGAGGTAGTTTAGACTCATTAGCAGCCTGGTCTCAATATTTCATCATTAATAATAATAAAGAACCCAACCGCAACAGTGACTCACAATAACAAGTGAGTCTCTGGGCCTCTGTGTTTAGCTAATGCACAGTAATAGGCAGTACGGAGAGGAGGCAGGATGAAGAATGGCTCAGATAGGATGTGGGCTGCTGTCTCCAAAATTATAGAAGGCATGGGACCCCAGTTGTGAGGCTCTGGAAAAGGCAATTAGGGCCTTAGCATTCCTCCATCTTTTATGCTTCTCAGGCTCTCAGAGCACCAGATCAGTTCCGGGGCTCCATCATTCAAATGACTGCCATTCTGTTGCATGAATAGTCCCCTTAATGTGAAATCTATTCTCAGTGTCCAGGGAGCAGGGAGAGAGACAGGAGTAGAGACAAAAGGAAATAACAGCACTTGTTTTCATGCAGTGTCAGGAAGCCAGAAAATAAGATTGCAAAAGGGATGGTGTTTTAAACCAAGAAGCTAATAATGGAAACTCTGTTTGATCCAATATATTTAAAAACCAGGATTCACCAAACTCTTATTTCTACTGCTCAAACTCCACAGCACTTATTCATCCTCACTTGCTAAGTTTCCTCTTTGAAGCACAGAGCTTCTCTCTTGTATTCTCTTCCTATTGCACTGGGCTGTAGTCACGTCCATCTTTACAAGCTAAACTGGGGTGGCCTTAAATCTCTAGTTGGATGGGAGGCCTCCTAGATAAACAAAGAATGCTGCCTGAAAGCAAGTGCTTTCCATAGCTGGCATTTTCCCCATTGAGTCAGTAATGTCTCAGGAGCGAGAGCTTTTATCCCTGGAGATGGCACTGTTCTTTAGACTAGGGGACTGGTTGGGTTATCTTAAAGCTCCTTTTTCATTGCAAAAGGGGTGTAAAAAGACCAGTGGAGCCAAATCAGCAAGTGGTCAGCCCCTAACATACTCATCCATTCTGAAAATCTGGTTTGCTTGTTTTTGTGCCTAAATAGGAGCTGGGCTCTTTGGAAAATTTGGTCTCAATATTGAGTGCTGAGGTCTCTTTTGAACACTTGTCTTTTACTGCAACAGAGAGCCAAACCCTAGGTAGCTCAGGTTCATCTCCAGTGCAAACCAACAAAAACATGTACAAAATCCCTAGAGCATAAAATCGCAGTCTCACACAGCTTTAATTCTGAGGCCTAATTGATTAATGCTGATGACGCCCTGAGGTCTCAATCCTGAGAGGTGCTGAGCACACTCACCTCTCACTGATATCCCTTGGACAGGCTTGGGTGAAAGGCAATTGAGAAATGCAAAGGATTATTACATTAGCACTAGGAAATGATAGGTATTTTATTACTGTTTATTATTAATATCACTTAAAACATAATTACAGTTCCATAATGAAAACATGCATATGATGAAAGATATCACACCTCTATTTCAATTATGCTTCAGGATGAGACAAGAGTTCTGAGTAAATATAGGTGGCGAGAGTAGTGTAACTCTAAGATATTTTTTAACAAAAACTCCATGATCATTGCAGAATTAATGCTAGGAATGGGAAAGCTAGCCCAGCTGACATTGGAAGTAACCAGATATTCAGCTCAGACTTGAAATGAAGCAGAGCCAGATATAGTAATTCCAGAGCAAGGTAATGAAGGCTAATATTGAATGGAGATGGGCAGATTCTGTAAAAGAGATTCCCTCTACGTCGTTTTTTGATTGTTTTAAAAATTCACTTTAGCTGTGGTCCTGCTCCTGTTGTGTTCGCTTTCCGAGACCGGCTGTGATCTACATCCCAGTGAAGGCAGTGGAAAGCCACCCATTTATTACCATTATACTGCATGAGTAGTGTTAAGTGGCCATAATGTAATCAGGTCCTAAACTCATTAGGTGAGGTAGACTGAGAATTTACCACCAGCTTATGTAAGGGGCAGCACATAGCTGCTTCACTAGGAAACAATTCCATACAGTGGCAGATTAAATTTCTCCCATGAGACTGATTGTCATCACTGGCTGGTGTGTTGGAAGGAGGAGGGCCTCAGACAAGGCCCCATCCACTCCCACCCCTGCTCACTTCATTGATGAGTGGGGGAAGAGCAGCCACATAAAGCCTACATCCCACCCCGTGCTACGACACATAATGAAATAACCTATGGGCAGTAGTAAGAAATGCTGCAAGTCCCCTCGCTCTTCTGTGCAGGCAAGTAGAGTGAATGACTGTCTTACCCTTCATGAGAGTGCTGGAGTACCTACTCTGTGGGGATTTAATTTATTCCAAAATCCTGGAAATCCCCAACACCCTCAGTGACACAACTGGGAGATGCGTTACTTTTCTGGAGAGATGGTTCGTTTTTTCCCCTCTCTGTATTGTGCTGGAAAGCCAACCTTTGGGTTGTAAAGACTAAAGATCAATTTATGTTTCACCTTGAAAACCTTGGCTTGTTCAGATCCCTTCTATAGGTTTAGCTGAACCTTTTCAACTGAGTTATGGTTTACATTTACATAAATTACCATATGAAACTTGTTAATATTTCCTGGATATCCTTTTTCATTGCACTATTAGACAAGGTTCCGTGCTTTTGTTTGGGGCTGAATGTCAGCGAATCAGAATTCATGACTCTGATCAGTTAGGAACACGGCGAAATAATTTATTCTCCTCCATATAGTCTGGGAGTCACATATGTGTCCTGAAAAATGCTATCTGAAATCAGCAGAATTTTATCATGCAAATTACAGGAAGTGTTATCATTAGGAGCAGCGGGAGGTTCTTGATTCACTGTCATTTACACATTAAATGACTTTAAACTTGCTTCAGGAAAAGCACTATGCTTGGAAGATGCTCTGCTCTCGACCCTCCCCCCCCTTCCCCCAAACCAACTAAGTGATAGAGGGACACAACAGGCATAATTCCAGCTCTTGAGGAGAGTTTGGATAGCTGGATCTCGTCATTGTTAGGGTAGTCTTTCCCTCGCGTGAGACGTTATGTTCTCAATGATGCATCATGGAGAGCTAGTTACTAGGCTCCATTCCTCTCTGTTACATGAGAAAGGCTTTAGATGATCCATTATCTCTGCAGACAGAGCACTAAGAAAGGGTTTGCCTATTTCCCACACAGTGTGAAGTCTCCAACTAGCCACTGCCCAAGTCCAGTTTTTCCTTTTCCCAGGAGTTTTGTGCCTGGCCTTCAGGCGGTTTAAACCAGCACAGCTCGTAGTTCTGATAAAGCTAGTGGAGCCATGCTGATTTGTCAGCACTGAGGATCTGGTCCATTGGCTCTGACATCCTGTGCTGGTGTCCCCTTTTCTTTTCTGTGGGCATCAGCAAGACTTTCACTCTTGGATCTGGGATGCAGATTCTTCTGTAGATGTTTTCACTGCCTCTATGATTCAGGGGGAGCTGGGCACAAGCTGCCCTCTGTGCTTTTGAAAATCTTTCCCAGAAACTTCCTCTCACCTATTCGTCGTCTGCTTGGTCTTGTGTAGGTTGTGAGCTATTTGGGGCAGTGACGCTCTCTTACCCTGTGTGTGCATGCATCTCCTCGCACGTAGGGCCCAAGGGGCAACTGTAACGCCAGCATTACTGGAGTGATGCTGCTGCTACCATAACCCAGTGCCCAGAATACGCACACCTGTGGGAAATGGGGTTACCCTGAGGATGAGTGTCTGTCCTTGATCTTAAGTTCTCCCACGTGCCTTTCCTCCCAGCCAGCAAGCCCAGGCTGCAGATGTTTAATGACACTGTTGGGACGACTCTGCCACTGGAAAAGGGAGCTCGCAGGACTGGGTAGCTTGGTACGCACCCAGCGTCACGTTACATTACTGGCATCCATATTTACCCACTCTGAGTCATTTTCCCTTCCTAGCAGCTGGAATACACAGAGGGGTTTATGAGTCTGCCGTTGCCTCAAAGCTAAGGGACCGGGTTCTTCAGGGCAAGCAGTAATGACTCCTGCTTCTAGATCTAGAGGCCCCAGTTTCAGCCCTCACAGATGACAAGCTGTTGTTCAGTCACAAGACATGCATGGGGCAGAGTTCAGACGGGATGGAGTTCCTGGTGAGCAAGGGGGACAAAACTAGAACTCAAGGGCTGCAGAAATCTGTTTGTGGCCACAGTTTGTAGCTGATTTCTTGAATAAGCGCCTCCTGTTTAGGGTGGACTGTGACTCTGTATAGCGTGACACCCAGTAACTGGCTTCCCAGTGCAGAGAAACTGTGTGAAAGAGTGGAAACATTTCAGAGACAAAGCAAAGCCATGCAGCTGTGTAAGGTTTTCGGCTGGGTGAGCTCCCCATACCTTATAATTCCTCTGAATGCTGCAGCTGACAGTATCTCAGACACACACTCTGAACATGTTCTGTCCCTGGAGGAGAGTCAGTTTTTAATCCTGTCACCGTGAAGCATCCATGCACAGACCAGTTACAGGCAGAGCTGATGTAGTTGAGGAACGCTTGTCAGTCATCAAAAATCCTACAGTCGGAAGGATTACATGCCCACCTGCATGCAGGCAGACAGACTAACACAGGGGAGAGAGAGACAACACCAAGCAGATGAAAGGTTTCTCCATGCTTCAGAAAGTTACAGATAGAATGTATTTATATGATAATATTTTTTCCTTTTTTTTATTTTATTTTATTTTTTTAACTCCATTTACACTTGAAAAAACACTGGCCTGAAGGGTTCCGCTTCCATTTCTCCAATTTGAACTCAACCTGGGTCAGTCATGACTCACAGTTGATACCATTCTCCAGTCTGTCTCTCCGGGCCTAATGAGGTTGGAGCACCTCACTCCAGCTTCTAGCATTTACGTATCAAAAGTGACCGTAACAAATGGCTTTAATCAACCCCTAGGTGGTGAACTCACCAGAGAGTCCAGGGGACGGGATGGGTCACAGAGACTGAAAACACCTTGGCATGGGGCACACAGTGGCTGGTGGGTAGCAGGGAGCAGAGTGGACAGTTTGCAATGCCCCACCTGTTCTGTGGATAAACATGCAGCCTCCAAGACGGTCTGTCTAGTAACGTCCATGTCAAGAAAAAGAAGTAATTGGCTCAATCTGCAACAAAGGAGATTTAGCTAAGATATCCCTAAAAACTTTCTGACTATAAGAATAGTTAAACTGTGGAATAGGTTTATTTGGTCTTGCCTCAGCATGGGGGGATGGACTAGATGACCTCTCGAGGTCCCTTCCAGCCCTATATTACAAGGATTCTGTTTGGGGTTCTCTTTTCGGTGCCCCACATTGAAATAATTGCCCCCATACACATCCCTGCAATTTTAACTTGTTCTCCTCTTCTAGATGGTCCCAGTGCCTTTTTGGATCGCTCCTTTATCTGAGGGGGTGGCATTTTAGGGGCCCACCCTCACTTAGCTGGAGGTCAGGCAGACTAGTGACTTTCCCGCTTCCTAAATTCATCTCCCCTGGCTTTCCTTATTCAATCTCTCATGTTTCAGGGACCATCAATCTCTGTTTCCCTCTTCAGGGCCCCCACATGGGAGGGAAAAAGGGTACACTTTACCGGAGCCTGGAGGGCCTGGCCCAGGCTGCAACCTCCATGGCTATGTGTGTGGGAGAGGGTCCGTGTTACAAGTTTGTACTGGCCCTGAAAAAATTATGCTTGGGCCCTGTCCCTGTCTACTTTTCACCCCCTTCTCCTCTGTTCTGCTTCTGGTATTTCTATATTACCTCTCTCCATTGCCATTGAATCTATCACACTATTTCATTATTACAGAGTCTCTTCCTTCCTCCCTTCTCTGCAGCCAAAACCTCCACCACTAAGCCACTTCTTTACCACTTGAGAGCCTTTTCCTTTTCTCAACTGCCACCACTGCCCTTTCCACTGCTAGAAGTACTCTGGTTCTTGTTTCTCCTTTCCACCTCCCAAGTTTGCTGCTTATCTCTGCTCGCACTGGATCAAGGGAGAGCTGGGATACCTAAGGAGAATAAAAGCAATGGCTTTTGTATGGAGAGGTGATAAGATCACCCACAAACTGAAGTCTGTGACCTTGCAAAGAAGAAGTCCTAAGACTAATGAAAAAATAGACTTTGTTGTAAATGTCAAACTGCCAGCAGGACTGGGGGGAAAAATTAAAGATCTTTTGCCCTTTGTTTCCTTGCAGTTTCTTGTGCCAATTTTATCTCTGTGAACTTAACAGTATGTGATTGGAAGGGGATTCAGCAAAATGTGAACAGTTTGCAGTGAGTCACGTATCTTTGAGTCTTTAGAGAACTAGTTATAATCTCTCAGGGTCATTTTATTGATTTCTATCTGCCACCTTTGAGCAGGTGAAATATTAGCAGTCACACATGTTCATCTCCTGACAATGGGAGGATATTTTGAACATGGTTGCATGTGGGGAGAATCAGATGTGTAGATCCCAGTGACAACATCAGAAATCCCTCCTTTTCCACCAGTTGCTCCCCAACCACTGTCCCATCCTTGTACATACATTTTGGAAACTGCACCTTAGTGTCTGATCTCTGAATTAAAGCTTATAATGAATCTGGCATTCACGGTGGACAATCAAAAGGACAAAATGCCAGGCCTTGCCACTGTGTGCATCCATTGTTGTTACAGGTGGGAAAGGGGTTTTGTGCTAAACTCTTCATTTCATCGACAGTGTTTCCATACATCTTAATGGACTGTTCACACATAGATACTATAACCGTGTGATCTTCAAGGCTAGTGAGAAGTCATTTTTTTACTTTGTTTCACTCAAAAACATATTACTGTAGTAATTACTCACTAATCTTCACCAAGGTGCAGCATGCCTCCTCTCAGGCCAACGAGGTCAGAAGGCTCATTGTCAACAAACCTGTTTGTAACAATTGCACAAAAGGCAATTTCTCTTGCAAGGTCCATCACTCCATTAATGAACCCATAAGCTACAGTACACCTATTTCTAGATTTACAGATATCTTTGTGTCAGAGAGTGGCCTATCAGTTCTGTAGATCAGTCCTTGCTAGATTGGATGGCAGACAGGAATCTGTCCCATAGAAGCAGTGTTTTCTTCCCCAGAGTGGACCATACAATTATGTTCCATCATTCCCAAATGAAATATGAAACACTCTCTGATTTATTGAAAAACAAGGCAGATGGACAAAACTGACTGAGGCTTGATGTCATGTGTCAGCTAAGTTAGTGGGGAGTCTTGAAGGAGCTGCTGAGTTAATGTTGCACCAAAGGTCCCCAGATAAGAATCATCTCCTTCATCCCTGGAGTCATAGGGTCTATTGTGTTACTTTCACATTGATTTTTCCCTATTGGTAGACTTTAAAAGCTGTTAGAGTGAGACCCAAATAGTGGGCTTTCAAGCCTATAAATATGGGTTAAGAGTAAACATAGTGTTAGGTTGAGTGAGGGGATTACAGAGAAGTAGTCTAGTGCAGTCCACTTATTTCTCTTTGATTCCCAGGGTCTCTTCTTCAGAGAGCAGTCACACAAAATACAAAGGGTGTTTCCTTGGTCCACTGTTTTGTGGGTCTACAGAAGCAATCTGGGTGGGAGAGGAAAGGTGTTTCTGGTGGAATTCTTTCCTCCATAAATCTTCCCCTAAAACTTTATTCTGTCTTTCAGAGTATATCAGCGTAAGAGGTGAGGTTCTGATTTTATTGGTTTAATGATGAGGACAATCACAAAGTTTTTATTTTCCCGCTTATTAAGCAGTAATCTTTTTATGCTCTATGTGAGAAATAGGCACCGCATCAGATGGAGCACTGCGGAATTACTGCATGTGACATGAACCATCATGACCCTTCAGTGAAAGTGGCCATAACCTCGTCATCGTTTTTTAGAAGAGACCATTAAAAGTGCTAATGGAAACAAAGTGTTTGAATTGATGACTCAGCCAGGACTGTCCATAGTGATTTAATGAAATTTGTTTTACCCTGATGTGCGAGTCCCTTCGAGTGCCCATGAGGCTCAGAGCAAACACTCTGGAAGGGAGGGAAGTAGATATTTTGACTGACATTGCTGCTTCACCTTTACAGAATTCTCTTTTATCCACATCCAAACTAATGAAAGATTCCCTCTAAGGATCTCACTGCTCGATTATAATGTCCTTTTGAAATAGACCCACTTTTAACAATGCTGCCATCCTATTTTCCACTCCTTCCATTATTCTTGTCCATGCCATCGAGTGACCAAGCTTTATGGGCACACTGTTGAAGTACTACTGTCCCTAGTGCATTGGTGTCTGGGCAAACACAGGATCTGCAGCAGTTCAGAGGCAAGCAGGAGACCATGGGGGAAGGGAGTCAGCATTCACTCCACCGCCTTAAAAAAAAGGTAAAGGGTCAGGTTCTGGCCTCACTTCCACCTGTGTAAACCCAGAGAGACTGCACTGGTGTGATGGAGCTACTCCGGATTGACATGCGTGTAACTGGAAGCAGAATCTGTCCTGCAGTGGGTACCTGTCACGCTGGTGTTATGGCAGGCTAGTGCTTGCCTTCGCTATGCCCTGGTGGCAGGGTGAGCTGGGCTGCTCGGAACATGTCGATGCTGCAGCTGGGAGATGTGATTCCCAGCATGGATGAACAGACTCGGGCCAGCTTGAGCCAGTGTGCTCAAGACAGCGTCAGGGATGTCGTGGCACAGGCAGCCACTTGGACTAGCCACCCAAGCTCAGAGCCAGGTGGTTGAGCAGGCTTGGATGCAGGCAGCTAGCCCGATCTGCTGCCCGTGTTGCAACATCCGCACTGCAATTTTTCAGAGCTAGCTCGAGCAGAGCTAGTGTGAAACTCCTAGCTGCAGTACAGACATGCCCATAGGGGTTAAGGCCCCAAGTTCTAGTCTGTGCCAGTCCAGTGACCCTGGGCTCAGCTGCCAGGACTAATCGTGTAGTAAGCTCACAGGTGTGGTGGGAAGTATTTGGGGCCTTATAGATCTCAGCTCACCCTGTGCCAATCCCCAGTCCAGTTGGAGACAATCCCTTTAGTGTACAGAGAGCTGTTGGTCCTTACTCTCAGGGAGTTCTGGAGAGAGAGAGGACGCACCCTGGACCCTCTTTCCCACCAGGAAGAGAGACATACAGCTTGCTTACATACTTGCTAAAATTTACCCCTGTGCCTACAACCAGCACCAAGCCTATGCAGCATCCACTTAAACTGTCCCTCTGCACAGGGGCGAATATCTTCATGTGTATAATAACGCATGGAATTCCTCATAATAAAGAACGCTACTCTCTTCCAAATGGTCCCTCTAATCACAGGTGCCGACTGCTATCACTACACCAGCTCACAAGAGCATTTTAGAAAACCAAGAAAGCAGAAGGCAGGGCAACCCTTCTAAATACACAATAGCGTTTCTTTATGAATTCATGCCACTAGGCACATGCTAATCTGGTCGGTATTCCTCAGTAATTTATGTTTAGACATAATCTTGAACACCTAGAAGAGGAGCATTTTATTTTCAAAGTAAAGTGAGTGATTCATAAAACATTATATGTTGACATGTTTTGGAGAATGTAAAAAGGCTCATTGCTGTGATTCAAGTCCTATTTGCATAATTTTTCCTTATGCACTACAGGTAAATCATGGTTAAATATTGAGTCATTTATCAAACTATGCTTTTGCAAGTCAGACCTCATAAAACTATGAAAAAGAGGGCCACATTTTCTGCATTAAATTGTGAAAACATTTTTGCATTTACCTGACTTTGAATGCACATAATCCAGGGCATGCAAATCTGGAGTTCCTGGGGGAGAAATTTACCCTTGTGCAGAGGGCCAGCACAAGGACCTATGCATCACTTAAGTCCTACTGAAGCTCTCAAACTATGATTTAATAGAGACTGAAATGGTGCATTTTGCCTTGTGCTGGCCCTCTGCACTGTGTGAACATCACTGAATCAGACTATGCAGGATGGTAAAGTAGGAGGGGGTCAGTGTTTTGAGCTTCAAGCATCAACCCCTTAGACCATATTCTGCCAAATATTCTCTCAATGGCCAAAATAGAAAAATGTTTTTGCACGGCCTTATAACATGCCCATTTATTAGCCTGCCACATTTGAGACCTGAGCTGATTTAAAAGGATTTGGCCGCATCCTCTGCTGGTGTAAATTGGTGCCAGTTCACACCAGCTGATGATCTTCCCATTATACTTTGCTGCTTAGGTTTCTTTCAGAAACTACAATAATTAGATAAAGGTCACTTTTTTCACAATGTCATTTAGGTTGTTTCACCCTGCCTTTAAGCAAAAGGCACCAGACCTCTACTAGAAGTGAAGGGAGTTTATTCTGATATGGTCCACTTTGATTAATGTCAACCCAAGGCTCTGGTCGAAAGGCTAATAAATAAATAAATAGAAAGGAGCAGTGCAACTGTTTGTCACTTAAGAACAAACATTTTCACTTGTCTTAGTTCCCATTTTCCCTTCTGTTGTCCTAATAAATAAAATAATACTTTGCGGCTAGAGATTTACAAACAAATCATCTCTGTATTTGGCTATATCTTCTATGGCGACACAAGAGAAAGGTTCTCTTACTCAATAACTAACTGCACACAGAAAATGCATACAAATTATTGCAGCTGTCGTTATCACAATTTTAGGAGTAAATGCAGATGGCATGAAATAATATTCACAAACAGCTAATAGAATTTTAATGACGTTAGAAAGAAAATAAAATGAAAGGCACTGTATTTACTTGTGATGTGAGGGGAATTTATACTGTGCCAGTGCAAGTAACAAGACAGTCTGGGTCTTGCATTTTCACACATCCAGAAGTGGGCAGGTCCCTTGTGGGGTTTATTTATGGAAGGCTTAAATAGCAATCATAATCTGCAGAATATTCAAGGATGCATCTGCATAAAGAATGATGTTTGCATTATGCAAATGTCATGTATGATGAATGAAATGCATCAAACATCTTGAGGACACACAGATGTTAAGCATACCAGGATGCCAGAAAACATGGAAGAAGAGGAAAAACATGATTTCTTCTTGAGTTGATTCATTTTCATGTTGCAACACCATCTTCTAAATACCACCAATCAAGCAGCAAGCTAGACTGTTACAGTGTATTTGTTGTTGTTCTGACCTGCTTTATCATGGTGCAAGTCAGCATAACTACACATCATTTTAAATGGTAAACCAAGGTGTTCTTCTTATGCACCCAACGTTTGCCAGCTCATGGAAAAAGCCATCTCCATAAGTGATGAGTTTGTCACTCATGTTTTGGGTATGCCTCTCGTATCAGATCCAAACTCACCTTTCTCTCCCACAACTACTAACATCAGAGTGGGTCAAGCTATTTGTGAGGAATAATATTCATAATGAATCTTATAGATTCAAAGGCCTGAAGGGACCATTGTGATAATTTAGTCTGACCTCCTGCATAATTCAGGACCTACAACTTCCCCACAATATTTCCTGAAGCAGGTAGTTTAGAAAAATATCCAATCTTGATTTTAAAAGGGTCGATGCTGGAGAATCCACCACAACTCTTGGTAAATTGTTCCAGTGGTTAATTACTCGAACCGGTAAAAACGTACACCTTATTAAATACCAAACAATTTCCAAACCAATCCTGATTGCTTCAGATGTATCCATCATTCCTCAATGTTCAACAGAGTATTCTTGATCGTTTTTAGTTGAGGACAAAAAAAATGGACAAAAAAATCATCCCTTCACCCATCGTATCTCACAATCCGTTGTGAATATAGAGGATTGTGGAACTCAGTCACGGGACAATATGTGGGGTATGCAGAATGGGGGTGGGGGAGGCTTTTGCTTCTGGGTATGGGGATTGTGGAGCTGTTAGACTACATGTAAGAGTGAAATCCTGGCTCCATCGAAGCCAGTAGGAGTTTTGCCTTTGAGTTCAGCATTTCACCCATAATTCTCAATACATCAAGATGCGTTACTCCATCTCTTTTAAAGAACACAGTGTTAGGAGCCTTTCCACACATCTAAAAGGTCTGTATCACCCAGTTAGGTTTGGCAAGGTGGAAGGTTATGAACTAACGTGCTAGGGCTGGAATGCATAATTCTCTGGTAATTGGGAAACTCAATAACCAATGATGCAAATTAATTCTCAGATAAACAGAGTGTGTGCTTGTACCACACACATTGCTTCACCGACACCAATGGTAGGGCTTATTAAAGGGGTAAGAGTTCATACATTTTTACACTGGTAAAATTGTGATAAATACATACTGCTAATTACTGTGCATGTTCATTGTTCCACTCTCCTTTTTTTTTTTTTTTTAATTGTGGTTGAATAAAGAAATAAAACAAACAAATTGCCTGGATTCCTTTCCAGTTCACACTGGTGTATATCAGGAGGCACTCAACTGGAATCAGTGGAGTTACATCACTATAACATTTATATAACAGAAAGGAGAATTAAGCCCATCAAATAGGATGCATAGCAACATTAACTATATATTCAATATCTATAGGAATACAATATCATGGGCTAAATCCTTTTTGCCTTAATCATGACTATTCCTATAGACTTCAGCAGGTTTATTCTTACTGTGAACAAGGGAAGAAAGATTTGGGATAAAATAGTCAAATTTGATTAAGTGACTCAGGAGTCAATATCCCAGTTTTAACTGTGACAGTCATCTAGGGGCCTAAGTGTCACTGAAACTCAATGAGATTTAGGCTCCAAAGTGCTTTTTAAAAGTCGGATTTAGGTTAACATTTTCAGACACACCTAAATGACTTAGGAGCCCAAATATCAATGACTTTCAGTCGGACTCGTCTTAATGATACTGCGGATCAGAAAATATCTGAAAACAACTAATTAGTTTTAAAAAAAATCTTTCACTAGCAAGAATAAAAGTTCATGTTGTAAATATGGAATCTGTGCAACCAATCAGAATAATGAACATTGGATCGTTATTTATTGGTATGTCCATATTTTAAAAAAGTATGATTTGATTAAAAACAAACAAAAATAACATGTCCCCTTTAGCGCGATAGAAAACATTTGAATCATAAAAGTTCAGTGTACTTTAAATAAGTTGACGGTCTGTGGGTGTGTATACCTCTCCATGTATGTTTGTGCGTAGGTATAGTCTTAGATCTAGGTGGAGATGGAGAGAGGGAGAAAAAGAAATTCCATCATTACAAATAAGCTGCTGTCTGATTGGTTTCAGCCCCCCATAAGTCTGTTCTCAAAGCCAGCCAGAACTCTGCAAAACATACGGAGTAGCAGAATCACAACTGTCACTCTTTTTGCCCCAGAACCCATCAGAGGGAATGATTAAATCCAGACCCGAAGAAGAACTCTCTGTAAGACTGAAAGCTTTTCTCTTTCACCAACAGAAGTTGGTCCAATAAAAGATATTACCTCTCTCTTCTTGTCTCTCTAAACTTACAGCAGTCATTTAGTGTAATAGAAATAATACCAATACAACAGAACGCTGTCACAAGATCAATAACTCCCACTTTAAAACAAAAACTAAATGCCCCGGCTTCCCATAGAGTGTTTCCTAACAGCAAGAGACTATTATCTCATTGGCTGAATTCGATTCCATTGACATTATAACTGAAATGTTACACATTCCCATAGCCTATGTAAATTCAAAGTTGCATCTGTCATGCTGCCTTTAGCTCAAATGGCGTTGGGAGTAGAAGCAGCAAGTAAGTGTGTGAGTGTGTTTTTGAAGGGAGCATGGAGTGTCAGACATAACACTGACTGGCAACAGTTTATGTGACAACCTTTGCACTATATAACTAGCAACATGGAAATTCAACATAGGAAACAACTTATCAGGAAGAAGCAACTAATAGCTCGAGAAGGCTTGAGGCATCAGGAACTGAGTTCTGATCTTGAATCTGACATTAACTCCCCGTCTGCCTCTGGACAAGTCACCGACCTATCAGCACCTCAGTTTCACCATCAATAAAATGGGGATAATAATATTGCCCTATGGGTATTTTACAAACAATTATGAAGATTAGCTGGTTAATGTATGTAAAGTGCTTTTGAAATATGGAAAATGTGATTACTAGCCTATCCCTCACTGCCAATGAAGGATTGTCCCCTATAGTCCATTTGTTCGTGCTTTGCCCCGTTTGGTTCTAAATGAACTCATTGATGGCACCTCCACTGCTTGTCTTGCGACGCTGTGCTGCAGCTTAATAAATTTCACTCTACAGGAGACTTCCCTGGTAGTCAGCCTCAAGTTCCTTTTACTTAATTTCATCCTATTGGTCCTAGTTATATCTTCCGCATAGTGCTAGTGTTTTATTCAGAATTAATAATATATATTAGAATGTATAATAGAAATAATTTAATAGCACATAATATGGTTCTCTCTTTGACTTGGGACTTGATTGTATTTGTTGATTTGTATCGCAGCCTCTCCAGAATGTATTTGTGTTTGTGTGTGTGTGTTAGAATTTATATTGCATCGTAGCAAGGTGCTGGCTTTAATGCATCTTCTTCCCTTATCCCCCAACAGCACATGAATCTTCTACTTCCCCTATGCTGCATAGATATTAAACACATTATTCTGTTTTGATCAAATACTAGTAAAATTAAATTTCCTCGCCGAGTCCCATCTTTCCATCTGTGAAGCTGAGCGAGGATATGCATTCCAGAAAGCAGAAAGAGAGGCATTGGATGAAAGGGCTGCCATTTTCTCCTTTGTTCGCAGTTTCAAGCTAGACATGATAAATTTTTGCTTCAGTAGGTGCAAATTCCAACATCTGCTGCGTCTCTACCTTGCAGACATGATGACAGGTGCACTCTCCTTTTAAAAATTGTTGGGAAGCTGACAGATGGACTGTTGGCAATAAATAAAGGGTAAAACTCATAGCAGGGGACAAGGGGCTCCTGAACTTTGTCTGCATTTTCATTCATTTGCTTTTAATTTCTTTAGATTCATTGCCCCCTGCTTCAGCCCCTCACGGTTCCACCCCTGGCCCGAGGCTCAGCCGTATTTGGCAAGAAACTTTTTATCCCTTTTCCCATCTCCCTTCAGAGAGGGAAGATAAATGATGTTAATCTGCCAAATATTTCTGATCATTAGGAGTACAGTAAAAATTAACATAACCATCAACAGAAATTAACTGCAAAATAAAATGAGGTGTGAGGGGAGTGATAGCAAGTGAAATTCATTTCTCCTTGGGCTGTGAAGGGGAGAATCTGCAGATCTAGGAGCTTCGTGATGCAACAAGTCTGTCTCTGAAACAGTGCACTCTATGGCCCAGGCACACTAGGTGCTGAGGCATTCCCGCTACATTCTGCTCCCCGTGACTTGCCCCACCTCCTACTGCAATATAAGTTGAGGATGCTCAGCAGTTTACAGGATCAGGGCCTCTAACCATATTTAAGAAGGAAGTGTTTCCTAGTGGTTGGAGTATAAGGCTAGGGTGAAATCCTGGCCCCGTTGAAGTCAATTGGAGTTTTTCCATTGTCTTCAGCAGATCCAGGATCTCACCCCTGGTTTCTGTCCTGTACTTTGCCTCTGCCACTGACTCACTGCATAGCTTTAAGCAAATCAGTTCACTTCTCTGTGCTTCAGTTTCTGGATCTATTAAAAAAAAAGGAAATAACGTTTCGAGCTCTCAGAGATGCTTAAGGAAAGCATTTAAGCATGTGCTGAGGTGTTTTCCTGAATAGAGTGCTTTCCTGAATCAGGGCACGATGTGGATGACTATTATTACATCTTGCAAAGTATTGTAGTTAATTCAAACAACAACGATCCCCTCAAAACCAGATATTCCAATTTCTGCATAGGAAATGTACCACTGTCTTTGGTTTGCAGCACAGCACCAAATCCTTTGCCGGTGCAGCACGATTAGGCCTTAGTCTTTAAGGGGAAGAAGATTTTAATTCAGTTCTCTCTTTTTTTTTGACTTTATAAGAAGATTGCACCATAATTGTTAATAATTAATACCTAATAATACCAAATCCATGGGAGCCTCATTAAACACACATCCTGATGAAATCTCCAGCGAACGCCTCACACATTGCTTTGTTATTAAATAACAGTATCTGTACAATAGGGATTTCTGCACACACACGTGATGACAAAAAAGGCATGAATAGCAGGTTTATTCACGAAAGAAGCTTATTCACCTCTGTTGGGGTTCATTTTCATTTCAGGTTTGTGGCTTAATTGGAGATTTTTGTTAAATTGGAACTGTAATACCCAGGTAAGGGGACCTGGAATTTCAGGTTTAATGATTCAATATTTTGCAGGTTCCCAAGCCTTTCTTTAATTGTAATCATCAGTCCCAACCCCCATGTATCCTTTAAGGGCCTGATCCAAAACCAAGTGAAGTCAATGGACAGTCTTTGAACTGGGTCCTAATGTATCAAACTAAGAAAATAGCATAGATCAAATCTTGAGGTCCTTATTTTGCTCCTGCTTATGCACAACTCCTGCCAACTTCAGCTGTATTTGGTGAAAGGGCTGATCAGACCTGAGTTATCTATATCTCCATGAATCCCATGCCTCCCTACCTCTCCATTTCTCTCATCACTGTAATAGCAAAGAGTCTCCCAAGCAATGACTCTTCCCTCATCGCTGTGAGGATAGGAAGAAAGGACCCTAGGAATTCGCCCCTACAAATTATGGAACAACTGTGCTGCTTCTTCCTTGGGCTTCAGCACTCCTATTCAACTGCTGCTGTTATTTATAACATTTTAGTGGTTTTGAGTGGAAAAAAAAATCTTGTTCATCTTTACACTACAATGGAATTACCCACTGGGAAATAAAAACAAGAAGAAGCTGCTTTTCTTCTCTTATTCTTCTAATGAAAGGAAACTAAACGAAGACACCTAGGATTTTGCCAGCTTCCTTGTTGGGTACACAATCAGCACTCCAGTATTATATATCAGGTTTTGTTCTGTGTTTTTTACACTACTTCTCAAACTCTCCTTGGTTTAAAAGCTGCTGTACCAATGCAAGGGACTGTATTGCTTATTTGCAAGAATCAGGATACTGGCTTATTCTGGCTAACAGTCTGTTCGGTAACACCAACAATAATTAATCATAAAACTTCTGCTATTTCCCCCCATTCTCCTCCCTAGTTCAAGCCATGGTGCTGAATGCCTGACAAGCTCTAATCTTTTTGTTTTAATGGAATCGTGTTAGATCATGGAGATGGTGGAGGCTGGGGCATGGAAAAAAAGTCTCTGTCACAGCCAGGGTTTTAAAAATTGGAGTTCCTCCTAATGCTCTGTCCACAGCTCACTGTCAAGGGAGCTTTAAGGGACAGAAGAGAGCAGGTGACAAAACAACCAGGGAGAGAAAGAGGTACCAGAGCAAGCAGTTCATTAGTGCTGCTAATGTACATGAGATGTAAGCTCTGTGGAAGAGACCAAAAATGGAAAAAAAATGTAAGTCATCTTACAATAATGAGCTAGAAAGGGCAGAAGGAATGATTCACTCTCTCTTTACAGGTGACCTATACTAGATTCAATGTCATTCAACTCACAGAGTACAGCAGCACCCGGCATCTGCAGGTCCTATAATGAGCAGTCACAGATTACAGGCTTCCCCGCCCTCCCTTTACAAAATGCATGGCGGGAGGGGGGTGGGGAGGGGGTGAGGTGTGAGACAGTTTATGTTCAATAAGAATCTTAATGAAAAGTGCAGAGTTCACAGAGAAATGTTCTGCTCCTGTTGGGTGTGTGTGTGGTGGGAGAAGGCAACTAAGGGGGAAAAGGGATCATCTTTCTCCAGTCATAGAATCTGAAGCCCAAGGGAGTTTTGCCAACAGTTTTAATGGGAGCAGATGTAGGTCCATAGTCCACAAAGTAGTGGAGACAGGCTACTTCAGTGACTAGTGCATACCGCTCTTAATGTCAGCATCACAGGACTGAGTTCAGGTTTCCTGAAGGATGCAGGAATCCTAAGGCTACAACACAAGTGATGACTGAAATTTGGAGAAAGCGTCATAGTTCCTGTGATGCCCCTGTTTCCAGATGAGAGCTGACAGACAGTGTAATCAAGTGTAACATCTAAGTGGGGAATTTACTTACTCTAATTGAACTCTATCTGGGTGATGCTGCGGACAAGGTAGCAACGGTACACAGGTGACGGCTTTACATTTCATTTATGAACTGACTTGGTAAGACCTGAACAGAAATACAACCCTGCATGGTATAATGTGAAAGGTTTAGGACACAGTGATTGCATTAGCTTTCACATTCAATCTCATGTCAAAACTGAAATGATCAAGATATGTAACTTAGACAAACACTCGGGCCTGCTTATAACATTATAGACAATGACAGAGCCTGTAAAAAAAGGTAAAGCATTTTAACTTCAAAGCCATTTTCCCTCCTTCATGGTTCTTATTTTTCTGCCAAGACCCTAAGAGTTCAGAGATCCGAGTTTTCCCTGCAAGAGCTAAAGATAGTCACGAATGCCAGAACTGGTCAAGGAGCTGTATCCTTTGGATTCTTTATGCTGCATTTGGGGCCCAGTAACAGCTTCTCAAAGGGAAGCTGTAAACCCTGAACTTATGTCTCAGAAGAAAAGTAAAAAAGAAAATAATTGTCAAATATTTGGCTTTAAAATATATTCACTTATATTTTTTTTCTTTTTAAATAAATTTTGTGCAGATGAAAATATACCAGAATGTCCCCTCTGGAGATGAAACTATTTATGTCCTGAATTGTTTCCGACAGAGGCAACTTTCCTATCCTGCCTCAACACTGTCCTGGAGTGAGCAAGTTTAGGGGCAGGAGGGGAACTCAGTCTCCATGCTTGATCTCCCAAGGGAGCCCATATCAAGCTTGACAGTCTGACAGTGATTAGATGTGAATTCAGATTATAAATAGTAACAGCTTTTAACCATTTAATAATTCTTCCTCCAAGGAAAACTGCAGGAGAAACTTTAGGGAGGCAGGACGTCATTGACTTAGTTTGAATTTGTCCAGGACACCAGACTTAAGAGTTCTTAGGAAGTGCCATGGAATCTTGAATGATCAAAAGTCCTCAGAAGCTTGGATATATATCTCCTTCCAAAGACTGAACAGTGCCTCCTTCCACCATTCTGGGACACTGGCATCCGCACTCTGACGAAAAGAGGCACTTCTGAATTACCAGCACTACGGTGATGTTTCCGAGAGGTCTTCAATAAAAATATTGACACTGCTTGACCCTACCCAGCTTGTGAGAGCTGCCAACATCATAGCAGGAGCTGGCACACATGAAAGTTAAAGTGCTTTGTACAGACACAAGCAAAAACGCCAGTCAGGTGTCGATCGGAAACCTACATTTACAATGATGATGTAAGAATGTAAAAACTTTCAGCGTTTACAGAAGCTTTGTGTGCTTTGTGAAATAATATAGTAGTTCTATAATGAATATATATTACACACTTCCACTGTCTGTGCTGTTCTTTCTGTGTCCAGAAGGGGCGATAGTTTTTTTTAGATAATTTCATATCACGATCCCCTTTGCCATTCTGCAGCACAGTATCTATCACAACAGGTGGATCTGTTGAGGCATGTGGTTCTAGGAAGCTTAACTGGCTATGCAGCTGGCCACTGGTTCTCACAGCTGTTCTGTTTTGCTTTTCATCCTTTTCACTATGGCACAGTAAATACAATACAATGTATTAATTATTATTATTGAAGAGCCCAAATACTCCAGTGAGGATTGGCACCTGTTGTGCCAGGCACTGTACAAACACTGATAAAAGGACAGTCCCTGCTCTAGCATACACTCAGAGACACTAGCATACCACCCCTGCACTTAGGGTCCCCCAAGCCTCTTTCAGTGCTCTAAGGATCCTGTTTGTTCTTTTCACCTTCCACCAGTGTCTCAATAAACTATTTCCCTTGTGCCAAGCTGGGCTGTGCATTGTATTGTACTGCACACTCCTTTATTGCTATCCCTCAATTGACCATGTGCACAGTAATGGAGTAAAGTCTGCAGAAGAGAAGAATGAGGGGGGATTTGATAGCAGCCTTTAACTACCTGAGAGGGGATTCCAGGGAGGATGGAGCTAGGCTGTTCTCAGTGGTGACAGATGACAGAACAAGGAGCAACGGTCTCAAGTTGCAGTGGGGGAGGTCTAGGTTGGACATTAGGAAAATGTTTTTCACTAGGAGGGTGGTGAAGCACTGGAACGGGTTATCTGGAAAGGTGGTGGAATCTCCATCTTTAGACGTTTTTAAGCTGCAGCTTGACAAAACCCTGGCTGGGATCATTTAGCTGAGGTTAGTCCTGCTTTGAGATTGGGGTTGGACTAGATGACTTCCTGAGGTCCCTTCCAACTCTAATATTCTATGATTCTAAAGCAGTGGTTCCTGCCCCAAATAGCTTACAGACTCATCAATGTGCTCAAGATACCCCCTGTTCCTTAAGAAAAAAACGTGGGATCTCAATCTTTGCAAAATGCACTGTTTGATCGCTCAGGCCCATTAAAAGCATGTGGCTTTCTCCCATCCTTCAGGCATTTTCAGACAGTGTTAGATGGGATGTCCATTTCAGGAAGAGATCCAAGAGGAGCTTCGTGGGAGCACATAACATAATGATATTGCTGTAGATGTGCTAAAGCAATGCATGAATTCACTTGAAATTTTGTGCACAACTTGATCACAGAGAGTTCTTTTTTGTTGACCCCCCCAGTGTCATGTATATAACTCCTCCTCCATGGAATATACACAAACCTTATCTAGAGCCATTAAAGAAAGCTGTTTGACACTGAACATCAAATTGATTTCTTGCCAGGATTTCACAAGGACACATGTGACAGCAAATGACATGCTTAAGCCTTGTAATAAATAAATAAATAAACAAACATGTCCAATGCAAAACCCATCAATTTCTATGCCAGCTTGAATTATGTACCTTCATATAGATCTGACACCCATCTTGCTTGGTGGCAGCATCAAAGTGTGTGTTGCCACATGTTGAAGGAGCCGAATGGGGAAGAACAGCGCTAGCTGTCTGATGTAAAATTGATCTTCGATAGAGGGAAAAGAGTTACCGCTTCTAAGGAGATGTATAAAGGTCTCTCTCTCTCTCCCTTCTAATCCATAATTGGTACTCTGAAGCAATTTTTGCAGTTGGCCTTAAACTTTGCTCCTTAGTTTCCCTTCTTTTGTGTGTTACTTAGTGAAAAATCAGTTATATATTTCCTGCAACTGAAAGGCTGTGACCCTTTCATGTGGCAGAGGAGTTCAGAAGTCCTCTCCATTTCTGCAACATTCAAAAGTAGAAATGGTTGGGAAATTTTGGATTAAATGTATTTTCACTAGAAAAGTTGATTAAATTGAAACAGAAAAGTATTGGTTTTAACTAAAGTGTTTCTCTGGTGGGGCAGTGAGAGAGGGAAGGAGAGAGAGAAACCTCACTTAGAATAGCCAATAGCTTGGTGGTTGGGTCATACACCTAGTATGTGAAAGACCTAGCTTCAAGGCCCTACTTCAGATCAGGCAGAGCAAGAACAATTCTGGGGTCTCTTTCTCTCTGATGGTGTTTTTCTTTTTTCCTTTTGAAAAAATTTGAAAGATTTTTCTGATGTAGAACAAAAGCCAGTGCAGAAATCTCAATTTTTCTATGCAAAACAGAATTCTTGTTTTCCAGCCAGTTCTCTTCAAAAGCTCCCTCTGTCACTCTTGCAGCAGAACATCAAGCAGAGCTTCATTCAGCAGCTGGAATGTTCCTCTTATGGCAGCTGGAGGAATTTGCTTCCTTGCACCATGGTACCCAAGGGGTGGCTAGTAAGAACGGTTATTTCTTTCCACTTCTGTAGGGTCTATCAGCTGAAACTCTCAATGCATTTTACCATTTACTACAGGGCAGTAATGACGCCTAATAGCACTCATGTGAGCTAAGAGGGTGTTGTTATACCCAGTTCACAGATGAGAAAGTGGAAGCACAAAATTTAGGTGACTCACGCAAGGTCACACAATGAATCAGTGGAAGGACCAGGAATAAAACCCATGCTAGCCCTGATTTCTGATGATGAGACCATACACTCCTTCTGCATTGCTTCCACAACCTGGGCAGTGAGAGACAGAGTACTTGAAGATTTTTTGTGTCTGTAGTGAGTCTGATACTCTTGTTGTTAGCCACACCACTGGATGCTTTGTGTTGGTTGTGTTCAGGCTACACCATAGGGTACTACAAGTTGCAAGTGACTAATGACACCTCTCTTGCATCCTTTGTGCAGTTCTGGAATGACGTATGGTTCAGGGGGTAGGATGATGGACTGGGAGTCAGGATTGGGTTATTCCCACCACAGCTAATAACCTTCTGTGTGTTACTGGGCAAGCCATTTTACTTCTTTGATTTAATTTCCCCTTTTCTTCGTCTATCTAGATTGTAGAACTCTTCAGGCTAGGGATTGTCTCTTAATATGCATATATGTAATGCCTAGCTCATAGGGCCTCTAGGTGCTAGTATAATATAAATAATAACGTTCCTTGCTGCACTACATAGTGAGCAACAATGAATGTTTTCAAGCCTTGCATTCGCTCATCCACCAAAGATTAATGGAAGTGCCACCTCCTGCCATGCACTTTGCTTTATTAGCATAAAGTTTCTATTGCATAGCTGTTTGAGCCATTTGTGTTTATTTAATCCCATGTTCTGACAGAAAATGGAGAATTTGCATAATTAATAATGACCCGAGCAATCTCACTTAATGCCTGCACTGAAACCTCTGACTATCCTTGTTAACTAACAACATTTATAATAGTGTCAGACAGGTAAAATACTCTGTTAGTCTGTTGAGACAACATTATTCACTTGGGATTATCAAAGGGTGTTCTTCAGCTCTTGCCATTAGCTTGAATCGCTTGGCTCATTGATTAAGGCAATTTTTTTTTAACTCAACACGGAAAACACAAAACCAGGGCTAAAGCAAAAAGCCATGCATCTTAGCATTTCATATGCACAGTCATACGCTCATATCTCTGTCACTGAGACAAAAGCCCACCCAGGTATTTACTGCTGATTTACTTGCAGGTTGTGTTTCCTGAACTTGTGTTAAACTTTGCAAACTGTCTTTCAATTTCATTAACGTTTCTGTCCACATTATCATGGAAAAAATTTCACCAGTTCTGATATTTTCAAAGCCAGCCAAAGAACTGGGATGCTCCGTTCCCGCCTCCCCCCCCCATCCTCTTGGCAGCTTTGAAAATCCCACTCTTACACTTCATTGAATGCATTTAGTGAATCAAAAAACTGGTCTTATTGAAAGGGGCTAGCAGTGTTCCTCTGGAAACCCAATTTGCCCCATATAGTCTCTCCTCAAGGGACTTAAATAAAGCCAGCTGATTCTTTATGGTGATAGGGACTGGATGAAGTTCTCTCCAACACTCAGTACTGACACCGCTCCTTGAGAAGTTCTATGAGCATTCTTTCTCCTTGGTGTCCCAGCGCCTGCTGACTGGGGAATCCTGGGATCTGAATTCCAGTGAGTCTCACCAGACCACTAGGCTGGCCCTCAAACTCTTGCCTTTTAACTCTGCTCTGCTTTGAACGAGGAACTATTTTGCTGCAGTGAACGAATCACATTGCCAACAAGTGAGCTACGGCGCGTGCATTATGAAGAATGCTGATGTAACTGTGGTCCCTCATCCAATATGCATCAAGGCCAGGTTTCCCTGGGGTATTTGTTCTATATTTACATGTTTTTATTTTAACAGCTGTTTTAAAGGTATTTAGACTATGACCGCAGAGTGTCTTTATCTGAGAGAGTTGAGAATTAAGAGAACCTGTGACAAGGTGAAAAATACCAGAATGCAGTTCTGTGCTCATCCACAGAACAGATACAGTCCAGGCAGCAAGAGTACACCCGTCACTCCTCCTACCCCACCAACATGCTTCTGACCTGAGCTGGAGGGACCTCTCTAGGAATTGGCTTCCAGCCTAATCATTCCTTGGCTTACCTGTTCATTCAACCAACAAGCCTACTACATGCTTCCAATTGTGGGCTTTGTGGTAGGACCTAAATCAAGGCTACTGCTGCTATTTTGCATTGGCTTCCAAATGGTGATTGTGTTGCCTTAGCATTAAGGACTCTTTCCCTTTACCAGCTCCCCCAGCCAACAGCAAAGCACCTAACCAGTTAGCAATGCAAGAAGAGAATTGCCTGCTGGAGCTGTTCCACTGCAATGCATTAGCTTGCTATTAGTCACTCGGCAATCCTAGCCCGCTCTCATCACGAGGAATTTTAAACAGGCAAGTCTCCCCCTAACAAAGTGACGGGAGGCATGGGGCTTGGGGTGGGGGAACATTTTGTTTCCTCAGATGAAGTAAACTTGTAATTTCTAATATCAGAACAATGCCATTTGCCAAGTTAGATGAAATGCTTGTAATGAGGGCTAATCAGATTCCACATTAATGAGAGAAAATATGAAGCTAATCAACACTCAGGCAGGTCTCTAGGCTGCATGCCTATTAAACTTCATAAAACATTAATGACTGAAAGAGCAAAATCGTTTGTAAGGGGTCTCCAGTGGCATTGGAAAGGCCTTGAGTATCATTCACCTCTCATTACATTGAATTAGCCTCACTTTCAGACCCCAAACACAATCTACTGAGCAGTGTTTTCTACTGGGCCTTGGATGGCTCTGTTTGAAAATACTCTTGAAATATTTATCTATCCCGTCCTCCCCAGCTCCCTCCTGTTCCATTTTCATGATGGCTTTTTCACTTTAATTAAGGAAATTTGTACTCCTATAACTCCTGGGAAATACCTCTCTTCTTTGCAGTCGGCAGATCCCCACTGCAAATTTCTCCTTCAAGAAACTGGGACTGCTTTGTAATTGACCTGTGGCTGACTGCTAAAAGCATGCTTGGTAGCTGCCTGAAAAACAAGATTGAGGTTATGTAAGAATAGGGAGTGCAAGAGAAACAAGCTCAACTGAGCGGTGTGAGGAGCAGCCATCTCTCAGCTGCCTGAACTTTGATCTTAAAATATTGCTTTGTCTAAGTCACAAGTTAACAGCCTTGGGTTGATGGCTGTTATCATCACAACACAGTGAAGACTGTGGGCTTAGAAATACGGGCCTAGATAAAATAAGATATATTAATCGGGTGGACAGATGCTACTGCATTAGGCACTTTAGAAATGAGAGAGAGAACTAGAAATAACTTAGATAAATAAATGGATGGAGTAGAAATACCTTAGATAGATTGGATTACGTTAGGTAAAATAATAGATCTGAAATTTCACCCAAAATTCAAACCAAACCCAACAGAAACCTGTACAAAAACAGGTTAAACTCTCCATTTTATCTGTTTTGTATTTTCATGTGTCTTTGGCATTTCTGCTTCCAGAGTGGAAGAGATGAAACAGTGCTGCGCAAAGGATGGTTTCATAGTATTTTCATCCTGCTTGGAAATAGGAATAGTGGGAAAGCCTTTTTGTGAGACCTACATGTTAATTTTGCAGATTTAAGTAGGTCTGGTGGGAGTCAGGACTCCTGGGCTCTGTTCCCAGCTCTGCCAGTCACCTGTATGAGCTTGAGCAAGTCACGTCACCTCTCACTAGCTCAGTTTCCCCATCTGCAACGTATAAATAATAATAGAATGTGCACTTCCACTCTCTGCTAAGTGAAATAAATACTGTTCCCTGGTGATGTAGGCCTGGAAACCCATCCTCCTCCAGTATTATAGTCCTTGAAACCTATTGTAGGCTAGATTGCCCTCTGATTTGCACCGGCTTTACAGTAGAGTTACTCCACTGACTTCAGTGAAGTTATTCCAGGGATGAGTTAGGCCCTGTGTGTGACCCTGCCCATTTACCCACATACACAGTGCCTGCTTCTGGAATCCTCCAGCAGTTCTGGGATTGCCTGCTAATACTTTTAAACTACACTCTGCACTGAGCTTGGAAGAGGTAATGCGTCCAAGTCCTTCTGCTGAGGGCTGCCAGGGTGCTTTTTTACAGCTTGGCAAATCTTCAATATTTCATTCATTATGTAAATTACAGCTTCAAATAGGTGCCTGGTTCTACGGAAGATCAGCACAATAGCTCACATGGCTTCCACGAGTATTTATTTTATCTGTGGAAACAAGATGGGAAAGGAGTGGGACTGTTGGAAGCACCAAGAGTTGACTGAAACTGTCATTGAGTATTTGACTCATCTAATCACCGGCTGCATCCACACTGGAGCTGGGGGTTTGATTTCCAGCTTGTGCAGACATAGGGGTGTTAGATGTCATCAAGCCAGTGCTCTAATATCTGCAGTAGCATGGGCGGTGGCACAGGCTATTCGCCTTGAGCATGTAGCCCTGGGGTCTGGGTGGGTTTGTAGTTGGGGTGCCTAGCCCATGCGTCTGCTGTCACAGCTACACTACTATTTTTTGTGCCCTAGGTGAATATAAGCTAGCATGAGCATGGCTGCCGTTTGATGTAGTGAGATGCTACATCCACTTCGCAGTGGTGTATATGACCACAGAAGGTGTAGGGGAATGGAAAATCATAGACCGCAGTCCTCTTGATCCATTGGAGATTTGCTATTGATTGCAACAGGAGCAGAACCATAAGGTACTATACAACTTCCGGTGTTATTAGATGCCTTATTTTTTTACATATGCCACATAGTATCTATTTAAATAGACAAGGAAGTGGTTGTTGCACTCTGAGGAAATGCTCCTGGGAATTTAAACACATTTGGAATCATTCTAATCTGCCTCTAATTGTTCCTTGACTAAATTCTAATCTCACTCTTTGGGTTCTTCCCTCCTGCAACCCGTTCCTAAAATCTACATTCTACACCCACCTTTGGTGACATCAAGACATTGTTCTTTTCAACTCAGAAGTTCCAAGAAGTATTTCAAAAGCCATCTTTGCAGTGCATCAGTTAAAAAGGACCTGAGGCAGGTCAGTGTTCTCTCTTGTGTGTGTTAACATACCTATTATGGTAAAACAGCTTGTAAAATAAAAGGAGCATCAGCTAATGTTAAATGACAACTAGATTCCTAATAGTATTAAGTCTGTTGCTCGTAATAATTATAACTGGCAAAGAGCCTCAGATAAAATACGATACTCAACACTCCGGAGTACCTTAGGGGTTTTCTGTTTGTTTGGAGGATTAAAAGAGGTTTTGTTCACTTTTATTCTTATGCTTTATTTACACATCTCTGCACTTCCACTCCAAGATTGAGCTGGAACCAGCTACTTCAAAGATATCATGAGATGACTTGTGGAGATAAGAACTGAAAAATATCAGAAAATATGATTTGGAGCCAGAATTGAAGTGCAATTTGAGGACTGGATGGGAAATGGCCTAAACTGGAATCCTATATTCACTTCTCCCCTCCCCACCGAGGTTTGGGAAATATTTAGATTCAAACCTCATGGCTCAGAATCCTGAAATCAAATACCCCAAACTTTGGGAAAAATTTGGATCTGAATTTCAAAGCTCAAGACCATGTCTAGGAGTGAAGTGAATTGGCTGAGTTCACACAGAGAGTCTGTGGCAGAGCCAGGAGTAGAATCCAGCTCTCTGGACTCCCATCTGTGTGGTCTCACCTTCATTAAAAAACCCATGCATGCCTTCTTGGAGACTGGATAACACCAGGTTGCAACGTACAAGTCTTTACTATCTTGGAAGCTTAAACCTAGAATTACAGTTTATAAGACTGCAAAATATGTGGGCAAACTACTGGCTACATAGCTCCTGGCTACAGCTCAAAAGTAATAAAACAGCCAAGTATGCGACTGCAGTCTCTCTGCAGAATTCTTAATGTCTGCATCATCTGTTCCAGCTTCTTCAAGAAAAATATGCTCTGGGATATTCAGCAGCCATCAGCCTAGCTTACTTAATACCCCAGTGGCCATGTGCTCTGCTGAGTGACTGCAGTATCTCATTGGTAACTTTTCAAAAAAATAATTTTTTTTTCTCAAGAAAGGTGAACGTGGTAACGCTTCCCACGACTTCAATCTGAAGCGGTAGCTGGTCACCGTCATCTGCCCTGCCAAACACTCCCTGATTGTTGTAAATGGCAGTGAAAGGACCAGGACAGAGACCATCATGGCAGGTAACTGGTAAGAGCGAGCAGAAAACCCCTGGTGTGCCACTGGAGAGCTCCACATGACATAGGATTTTGATGATCAAGTTTCACAGCAAAATTCTTCGCAGTAGTGGCCTCCTATTTTGGAATCTCAGCCAGGAAGACAAGGATTGGAGGAAAGCCATGTACAATGCTCTCCTAATGATGGCTCCTTTGTAACATGACAGATGCACATTGATCACCGGATATTAACAGGGAGCCACCTTGCAAATGATCCAGCTTTTCCTCAGCACCAAGTTCACAGTCTAAAGCTTACATGGCAGGGAACAAACAAAAACAAACAGACAAATAGGCCCATTTTCCAGTGGAAAAGAGACAGTTTCAAGAAATTCCCAGTTGTGCTTCTTCCCCAACCAAAGCCCAAAACATCCAGAACTCCTGCAACAGTGTTTCTGCTTTTTTGAACAGAGATATTTTCAAGCAATTAAACTTGAGAAAACATGTATTTCCACATATTTTTGACAATGCAAACAAAGCCAAACTAGCAAGGAAGTAGAATTTGAGGAGTCTGGAAAATCACATGAGAAGACTCTGAATATTTTTTGCATGAAAATCCACAAAAGAAAAACGGTTAACGTTGTTCATCTCTCCTTCCATGCTATCCATCGTGCAGCATACCCACTGCATCCCTGCAATCCCTGTTACTTAGTGACGCTGGACATGTTATTAAAGCCAGAGGTTGGTTCTTATTTTCGGTGCCTCTGTTCACGAGTGCCCATCTCCAGCTATGTAGGGCCAGAGTCTTAAAAGAGCCAGATCTTCTTCTAAAGAGCTCCCCTCCCATTTAAGTGCCTAAGTAGAGGGCTAGGTTTTCAAAGGAGCTCCACATTCAACTTCCACCCCACATGGCTGAGCTCTCCTGAAAACCAGGTTTCAACTGTGGTCACTGAACTCGTTGGAAAACATCGGCCCAGGGCCTGAACCTCAGCACCTGCTATTCACTTCTGAGGGAATCCTGGGTGCTAAGCACCTCTGCAAATCAGGCACTCGGGCCCACAAATTGAGATGCCGCTTTTAAAGCACTATGAAATCTGTGGCTGAAAAGCATGATGCAAGTGCAAAGTGTCAAGTGTAGTGACTTTGTTTTTATTTACATTCACAGTTTTCTATCATGGATGGGGTTCCCAAAGGAAATAAATATATGAAAAGGTCTGGCTGGAACCTTAAACAGCTGATTTGACATATTAGATTCTAACTGAATATTATGTGTAAGGCCAGGTTCAACATGAAATATATTCTGTGCTCACAAGTTAGGAAATTGAGATACAAAGCACTGTTTTTTTGCTTTTTTTCTTCTTTCAAAGCTCTCTGCACCAGCCATGCCTTCTTATTTCATGCCAGATTACCAGGCTCCTCTTCCTCAGGCCTACAGACAATGTTGTGCTGAAAGATACTGTGTAGATAATAAATTAGGGGAATAGCTGAAATCTGCCTTCTAAAAGTTGCCCTATTCTTTGTGCAATCATCAAAAAGGTCACACCACCTGCTCCTACCTGATTCATTTTACCCATTTTGTATTCAGCACATGCCTCCTTTCTCATGTCAGAATCAGTCCAAATACAATGAATGATAAATTCAAACAAATTATGAATGGAAAATAAAGGGCAGCTCAGTATATGAATGCGGAAAAGACATACAAACCATGGAACATACAGTGAACTGCTTCTTTCTAAGATCTTTCTCTGGACGGACAGCTTTGTTCTATTCTATGTCACCAGAAGCCATAGGGTGGATGGCAAACTTGGACATTCACTTTTACTGTTGCTTTTCAAGTTGGCATTCAAAAAAAGATGAATGATAAATCATGATTACATAAAAAAAAAAAAGAGGAAGATTTCTTAGCATTTCAGTGCTGTCCATTGTTCCACAACATGTATTCTGTTCCAAAAAGTGTATTTCATTCAAGCACTCAACTTGCCTAGACACCCTCAGCTCTTCCTTCTGCCTCTCTGGACTCTGGGTTCTGAACTCTCCCCAGCCTTTAGGCTGTTTCTCATTTACAATGCCCCAAACCAACCCCATTCTCCTCATGACACCAAATTGGGGCACACCTGAACTGAACAGGGGAGGTGGGCCCAGTTGCATTAAGGTGCTTGCTGCTCCATTATAGGCCATTGCACCAACAGGCTTGCCTTAGCACAAAGGGCTTTGATCCTGCACTTCTTGCTCCTGGAATGCCCCTATCATCTCACCACGCCCCCTACATTGTGGAGCAGGGAGGTGCTGACATAGAGCAAGCACAAAGGGGGCTTGGTGGGGTTGAGGATCTGGCCCCTAGGATGTGCAGGCACAGTGATTGCATGTGAAAATTTTGCAGGGTCATCTTTGCCAGCTTTGAAAATGATCCGAAAATCTCAGCAGACATGTACCCACTGAAAGAACAAGTACCAAGAGAGTCTGCAAAACGCTCAGCCAAAAACAAACCCTCTATAATCTGCCCCTCAGGGACACAGCAATTTTCAGCTGATGATGCCATAGACTTATCTTCATTTAATTTTGAATTTACAGAAAGCGACTGTAAGTGATTTTGACTTTCCATCAGAAAAATAGGGGTGTGCTGTCTCTAAGCCTCTGAGTATTTTAGTCTTAAGATCAATAGAATGCATTAAACAAATTGCTTTCCCACCCCATCCAGACAGAGTGGCTCCACCATTTTTTTTAGATGCATGCTCTGCAGCCTGTGATGATATACTGGCTGCTTGTATTGGTAGAACTCAGTCACATTAAAGAGTGCAACAAAGCCCGCCGTTTCAACCTTAGAATTAAAAAAAATCTGAAAACGCAAGGCTGGAAATAAAAACTCCACAAAAAGCCTGAGATGTTTATAGACTTTAAGCTTCATGCTCAGTATGTGCAAATCAGAAGTAATGATTTAAAACACCTCTTCTCTTCCCAAAGGTTAAGTGTCTCCTCTTGTACAAAGGAACTCTGTGTACTGGCACTTTTAAATTCCAGAGTGAGATCAAGTGCATGTAGTCTTGACAGCAGAATATTTAGTGGTAAAGAACGAACATTAAAGAGGAATGAAACTACCGAGTGCAGGTAGGCATGTTGTAGTGCACAAAATTAGGGCTTTATTCACCAGAGTTGGTTGGGAGTCCTATCTATTAGTGAATGGAAAAACTGTCTTCACTTCTAGGTGAAACATATCTATTTTAGATTAGGAACAGAAACTGATTAAAAGGCTGTGTTTCATTTTAATGAGGCATATCTGGAAAAATGCTGACAAATTCCAAATCCCATTGGAGATGAGGTATAGAAAGAAATTCTGGAGAACTGGCCCATTAATTTAATGCTGGTCAAAGGTGCCCAATTGACAGTTCTGGTGACCAAAGTCCTCCCTTTAAACTCGGAACAGATAGAAAACAAGCAATGGAAGTGCATACTCCTCTTCCCAGCCACACAGGCATTCCCTGCCAGCTTGGCTGGACAACTTCTAGGAATAAAAGGGCAGTCGGTCTTCACACACATTTCGGTCCCAATTCAGCAGAGCTCTTAAGCATATGCTTGCATTCCACTGAAGTCAAGTGCTTTGCAGAACTGGCCTTTAATTCTTATAACACTTCTATTTGGAATAGAATGCCAATAAATGTGAGTAATAGTGTCAGTTGCTGTCAGGGTTTGGGTGAGATGGACCTTTGTCTCCTAGGAACTAGATTCATTTAACGTATATCACTAAGCTTCTGTCAAACTGTAAAGACTTTTGGTCATCTGGCTGAGTTTTAACTGGTGATATAAAGGTAGAACATTCTTCTTTTTCATACCAATCTCCTGAGACAAGAAGCACAACTTTAATATTAAGGATATTTAGAAACTTATAACACAAAATGTAATAATAATGACCATAAAAGGCTAACACACCAATTAATATAAAATATATTTAAAAATGCATTCAGGATCTGGCTTAAAAACACCAATACCATCATATCACAAATAAGATTTACAGAATGGCTGAATTTTTAAATGGTCGGCACCCAACACGCACCCAGTGAGCTGAACTGTTTGGAAAATCAGTCCCCAGCTGCAGGCATTGAGCTGTTTAGAAAATCTATCCCATAAAGGTTATTGCTCTAAGGTAACTGGTGCACAATCCATTCCCAATGCACTGAGGCGGAGACATTCCAGGGTACTCATGAATGCATGTTATTATATAATATGGATTAGTACACTATTACAGACTTGAATGGATTTAGTGACATATGTTGTTACTGTGCTTCTTGGAAAATATTGTAGTAAGAGAATATAGATTTTAAATGAATACTCAGGTAATAGAATAAATTGTTAATAAGATCATACCCTTACACAGTGACTTGCTTCCCAAAAGCTCCTAAAACATTTTGCAATCTAGACCCAACAGTAAAATGCATCGACTTTACCTCTATGGACCAAGGTGGCACCTGAGTGACTGTGCACAACAACACTGCATAACAGTTCAGGACAGGAAGTGGTAAGGAATACTATCCAATTGTTTATTGGTTGATTTCAGAATCAAGTAGCAAAGAATTGGACAGAGCTCAACACACCTATTGAGCAATGCTTTGCTTACTGGTCCTCCAAATGAGATTGTTTTCTAAATTAAGACTCCAAACCTGACATTAAACAGAGGGAGGGGAAGAAAGAAGGTTGTCTAGAGTCTATAATTAACTTTCTGGCATTTGGAGAACTGTGACATTGGGTCGTATCTAAATTGAAACATTCCATACCCCTAAGGCCATTGATACTATTTAGCCAGACTTCTGACATCCAGACAAATAGCAACTCATCATGTCTCAGACACTACTGAGGGACAAAAGAAAGGTCAAGAGCTTAAAATAAAAGTATGAAAGAAGTAACGTAATGATTGAAGATCTCAAGCAAAGGGAAAATCTTTCTGATAAACTGGCAGTACAAGAGAGACAAGGTTAAACTGTTCACTCCTTGTCAGTTTACAAATCAAATGCTCAAATAGCTCTTGCTTCTAATGTTACCTGATTTATTCATTTGGCACAACAAATGAGAGGTGATCTGTGAAAAACATATGCTAATGGGGAATAAGGAAAGCCAGCGATGAGACAATTAGAATAGTTTTGTGGCCATGGGCCACTGATTGTGGGAGAAAAAGACTCTTCTTGATTCTTTATATCTAGGATTACGTGAATGTGACTCCAAAGAAGGGCATTGTTCAAGTAGACCATAATTCTGGAGCTACTCTTTGGGTATGTTCTGTAGAAATCATAATTCTATATTATAATTCATAGATGTGATTGGCCATGTTGCTTAATTTCTCTGTTCCTCCATGTAAGAGGCACATAGGATAACAATATTTCTTTGACTGTTTTCTTATTATAGATTGTAAAATCTTTGGGTAAGGGATGGTCCCTTACTCTTCCTGAGTCTAGCACAAAGGGGTCTTGATCTGATGTCTATAGGCACTAATAATAATAAAAAATATAAGAGTTATTTTGCTGGGTTCCTGCTCAATGAAAAGAAAATTGAAGAAAAGCCAGAAAAAAAGTGACGATTTCTAATTAATTATCAAATGCAGTCAGAAGCCTTGATCTTTGCAAGAAACATCTTGTTCATATTACAGGTGCCAGAAGGATCTAACATCATGTTTCTTATATCTATGGCACTCTCAGGATATCATTCTTGTTTGATTACATGTACCCCATACTGCATGTATCATTTGCCTCATCTGAGCATGCATATATTAGAGAAACGGATGAGTTTTAAGGACTGTCTTTGTCTTGGTAAGTGAATAAAATATGGATGGTATATTACCTGTTCCTCAGGACATGTCTCATGACACCAAGGCTCTACACAATTGTATCTAAGGTACTTATATAGTCCTAACAGCACAGTATCTGAGTTCCTCAACATCTTCAAAGTACTTATCCTCAGAACATCCCTGTGAGGTAGAGAAGTGCTATTATCCCCATGGAAACAGAGGCACACAAAGACCAACAGCCAGATTTTAAAAAGTATTAAGGGGTCTAAAAATGCAGATAGGAGGCCAGTGGGAGTTTCAAATGTGCTTAGGTGCCTAACTTCCATTCCTATTGATTTTAGTGGGAGTTAGGTGCCTATCACATAGGAAGTCTGTTGCAAACCAGGGATTTGAACCTGCTTATCCTGTGTCGGAGGCTACTGCTCTAACCACTAGAAAATCCTTCCTTTCAACATTGGTCAAATACCAGATCTTAGGGCAAATGTAGGAGAAATTACTCTTCTGCTGACCCATTCATGGCCACTAGCTTCTGATGACCAAGGAGGATTTTGTGCAGGGTCTTTCATTAGAATTCCTGAAATGTTCATAAGAGTAAACCCAGAAAGATAGTTAAGGGTTTCATGTGATCATTACAGCAGCTAATTGCCAAAAATAATAATAAAATATTCCAAAGTTTGTTAATGGATAGCTTGAAATACTGTAGCTCTTAATAGATGGCAAATAATAGAGACTTGAGTAGCTGATAAATTGAATAGAGCCCTTCTGTTTTGCAGTGTAATGATACAATGGTAATTCTTGGTTAGAAATCAGATATATCTGGAATTCTGTTACTTTGGTAGGAATGGAAAGACATTATCCCATGCAAGTCAACTGAAGCCAAGTCCTTTAGTCAAAGGAAGTTTTGCTAATAACGGAGTTTTGATTTTAAAGGAATGGATTATACTTCCAGCTCCATTTCCTTCCTGCCTTTTCCCCATCCCCAAGAAGCATGAATGATCTGGCTTGCATAAACTAATGGCTGAATTCTGCTCTCAGTTTAACTTATGCAAATCCAAGTAGCTGAACTGAGGTCAATGGAAATGCTCTGGATTTACACCAGTGTAACTGAGACCAGAGTTTGGCCTTAAAACACCAGTTCCCATCTCCATTCCAGAACACTGCCCCAACCAAACATGAACCACAACATCTCAGGATAAAATCTGTCTATTTATGGGGGCACACAGCTATTTCAGGTTTATGATAGGTGTTTCTTTTCCACTCTCCCTTTCTCAAGTGCCCCCTTGTGACAACAGGAATTTACAAAGTGGAGGCTGAGCTAACTGAAACCAAGTGACACAGAAAGCTGAATTTGGCTTCTGCCTGCAAGCTTTTTCTGCCCTCAACCTGTGACATACAGGCTCTTTTGCAAAACTGTAACCAGGAGAATTTGTTATTGTTTGTTCTCTGAATAGGTTTGAAGGCAAATTTTGCCAGTTCTCCTTTTGTCCGTGATGCAAGATGTATTCAGTGTATTGGATTTTCTTTTCATTCAATTTTATTTGCAGAAAAATATTGCTCAAAACATCTGAAGCTGACAGCATATCAGTGCACACAGTGAATTTTGAAAGGATCTTATTCAAAGCTGAAAACAGTGGCTAACTCTGGGGCCTGCTTGGTTTTCAAGGCCACAGTTTCAGGCAGTGTCACTTTGCTTCTTCACTGTCAAGCAATCTCCAGAAGCAGGCTGCTATTTCTTGTATTGGTTTGAAATTTCTCAGTCTCAGGGTCCTAGCTATCACAATATATTACAGCTGATGTGATCTAACGTGACACATCATTTTAAAACATTTGAACAAAGCCTTTTTAGGGTTTTTTGTTTGTTTTTTAAGACAGAACTTAAAACTTTCTCTCTTAAAAGGAAGAACCCATCAGCTACATGGATCATATGCTGAGTTGTACAAGAGCCAAGCCCTGGATCTAAGCCAGATTCTTTTTTTATTAGCAGTACTATTATTTATGTGTATTATGATAAAGTTTAGAAATATCGGTGACAAGAGGCCAGCTTTTTAAAGGTATGCAGGCACCTACAGATGCAGATAGGTGTCTCGTGGGATTTTCAAAAAGAATTAGGCCCCCTAGGCCCTTTGGAAATCCCACCAGGCACCTATTGCTGCCTTTTAGGCACAAAAACTCCTTTACAAATCTGACCCTAAGTGTCTAAGTTCCTTTCTGAAACTGGGACTTTGGCACCTAAGTCCCTTAGCCGCTTCTGAAGATTTTACCCCAAATCCTGGTCTCAGTTAATAGAATAGGAGTTTTCCGTTGATTTCCGTTGATTCCGTGTGACCTCGATGGAAACCAGGAAATGTAGAAGGGGTCAAATGTGAGAACATACCATTCTTAATAAATATTTATTGCAGGATAGTCATTAAGGCAACATGAGAGGTTCTTTTCATACTCACTGATTCTATCTTTCTCTTTAGGGGGAAAAAAACTCAAACCCAAACCAAAACACTGTGCCCAGCCAAAATGATGGTTAAAGTAGCCAAAAAGGGAAGTGGTGTGTTCCATCACCAAGAATTCAATTGCAGTGACATAACAATGCCACAATAATGCTGCAATTAAATTCTTGGCATAATCAAAGGAAATGGTGGCATCGGGGAACCTACCAAGGTAGCAATTTTCCAGATAATCAACTTAATGTCTTCATTCGAAGTACATTTAGATGTGTAAGTTAATTAGGGGAGTTAATTTTCACAAATGGCAGAAAAATCTGCATTTTTCAGTAGAGCTTTGTTTTGGGCCAATTCCCGACACAAAGTAACTCACAAGACCACTGGGTATTCCTTATTTATTATAGCAATCGAACATGGATGGTGGGTGGAGCACATCTGTCAGTTTGACAGATGTGCTTACAGATCCAGGTATTCACAATGCCTGTTCTGGGCTGCTCATTTTCCTTTATAGGGAGGGAAAAGACCAGTTTTCCCTGCACCAGACCAGGTGGCTGTGCATACTGGTAATAACAAACCTATAAAAGGTGAAACACTTGCCCGTTTGGTTGGGTTAACCCTCCTCCATTTCTAAAATAACTTGCCATGGCATGGCTGGTTATGGGAGCCCTAAAGCAAAATGGAATGCTTGGCGTGATGATTTGCACATAATTAGACTGCACGCCCTGTGAGGGCCTTTTCCAAAGCCTAATCATGCGGCTGGAGCTCTGAGAAGAAGCTGAATAGTTCAGATTATGTTTCTTGGCGCACAATTCTTTTCTGTGCGTATTTTATGGGAGGTGGAGTGGGGAGAGATGTTTCAATCTGTGTCAATATTGTTGATCCATATTTCTCTGGACAATTGTTTCCCTTCAAAGCTGAAGACAAACATGTGATGTTGGGAAAGAGGGAAAACAGCCTGCAGGAAAGTAATAGTCCCTCTGTAAACAACAGTGGTGATGCTGCATCTGGAATGCTGCGTTCCTATGTGGGTATCATTAGTAGGAGAAAGACAGAGGGTCCAAATCTCCATTGCCTTTGTGTAGTATTCACATCTTGGCTCAGTGACAGTAAAGTGCTACCAAGTCAGAATAGCAGCATTTCATGCTCAGTTTGCACAGGTGTATATAACGAGACAACACATAATCAGGCCCAGGCTATCTACAAGCTGGAGAAACCTCAGAGCACAGCAGCAGACATGATTAGGGGGCCAGAGACACTGATTTATGAGGGAAGATTAAAGGAAGAAAGCATGCATAGCTTGTTTGGGCAACAACAAATGAGGTGAGGTGGGAACATATTGGGTTACAAATATTTAATGAATGCAGAAGAGGGAGGGGAATTATTTAGCATGGTCAAAGGGGCATAGCTAGAGGAAGTTAGACAAAAATAAGAAAATGGAAACATAGGCTAAGTGAGCTTGCTTCTCCCCTACGTTGCACCCCTTTTACATCAGTGTCATTCCAATGAAGTCAATGGAAGCAGTGTAAATATTTACAGAGAATACTGTAAAAGCAATGCAATTCAGTAGAGAATTGGGTTACGGACAGCTATCTACCTAGGAGACTGAGGAATCATTTCCAAATGGAAGGAGAATGTCCCTTTCTTGGGGACATTTTAAACTAAATGGGAGAAAGCCTCAGAAACCACATTGTAGGGGACAATCATACCCTGCCAGAAGGGAATAGACTAGGTCACAGGTGTCAAACTCTTGGCCCGTGGGCCAAATCTGGCCTGCAGGCTTGGGTTATCTGGCCCACGGTCCGAATCCGGCCCGCCGGCTTGTGCCGACAGTGTTTTCTTTGCAGAGCTCAGGAAAGTTGTGGGAGATCTTGTGTGATCTCTTAAAATAGGAAATGGCCCTCTTAAATGGTCGTCTTAAAAAGGAAATGGCCGCCGAATGTGACCCTGCAGGGAGATTTCATGGCGGAGAGTGGAGCCTGCGAGTCCCTGTGAGAGCCCGTTCTCATACCTACTCTCCCACTGTGCCACCGAATTTCACCCTGCGGGGAGATTTTTCGACAGAGAGTAGAGTATGAAAGGTAGAGTAGACTAGTGTGTGTTATGCGTGGCCCCCCCGAACTCAATTTAATGTAAATGTGGCCCCCCATACGAATTGAGTTTGACACACCTGGACTAGGTGATTCCATAAAATGTAGAAACTCAGTGGAGCCACACTGAAGTCAATGAGTATTTTGCCATTGATTTTAATAGGACCAAGATTTTCAGGGGGAGAGTCTGGTAAAACCCACTGCTGTGAATAGCCCATTCTGCTCTCCAAATTCAGCAGGGTTACATGAGCCCACAACAAGCTCTCATATGTTAAAATGGTTATATTCTGAGTTTTTAACGTGGCAAGGTCTTGATGTTGGATATAATTACCTAAAACACAGTAGGTCTCTCTGAAATCTGACTGATCTTGACACAAAGAGCGAGAGTGTGTTAATAAAATTTGCGGATGACACGAAGCTGGGGGGTATTGCTAACACGGAGAAGGACCGGGATGCTATTCAGGAAGATCTGGACTACCTTGTACATTGGAGCAATAGTAATCGGATGAAATATAATAGTGAAAAGTGCAAGGTCATGCACTTAGGGATTAATAATAAGAATTTTACATATACGTTGGGGATGCATCAGTTGGAAACGACGGAGGAGGAGAAGGACCTTGGGGTATTGGTTGATAACAGGATGACTATGAGCCGCCAATGTGATATGGCTGTTAAAAAAGCAAATGCGGTTTTAGGATGCATCAGGCGAGGTATTTCCAGCAAGGAGAAGGAGGTGTTAGTGCCGTTATATACGGCGCTGGTGAGACCCCACCTGGAATATTGTGTGCAGTTCTGGTGTCCCATGTTTAAGAAGGATGAATTCAAACTGGAACAGGTTCAGAGACGGGCTACTAGGATGATCCGAGGAATGGAAAATCTGCCTTATGAAAGGAGACTCAAAGAGCTTGGCTTGTTTAGCCTGGCCAAAAGAAGGCTCCGGGGGGATATGCTTGCTCTATATAAATATATCAGGGGGATTAACGTTAGGGAGGGAGAGGAATTGTTTAAGTTTAGTACTAATATAGGCACGAGGACGAATGGGTACAAATTGGATATTAGGAAATTTAGACTAGAAATTAGACGAAGGTTTCTAACCATTAGGGGAGTGAAGTTCTGGAATAGCCTTCCGAGGGAAGTAGTGGGGGCAAATGACTTATCTGGCTTTAAGACTAAGCTTGATAAGTTTATGGAGGGGATGTTATGATGGGATAGTTTAATTTGAGCGATTGATTTTGGATTATCGGCAGATAAGTCTGCTCAATGGTCTGTGGGAATGCTGGATGGGATGGGAACTGAGTTACTGCAGAGAATTCCTTTTTGGGTGCTGGCTGGTGAGTCTTGCCCACATGCTCAGGGTTTAGCTGATCGCCATATTTGGGGTCGGGAAGGAATTTTCCTCCGGGGCGGATTGGCAGGGGCCACGGAGGTTTTTCGCCTTCCCCTGCAGCATGGGGCATGAGTCGCTTGCTGGTGGATTCCCTGCAGCTTGAGGTCTTCAAATCTCACTTTTGAGGATTTCAATAACTCAGTCATGGGTTCGGGGTTGTTATAAATGTGTATGGGTAGGGTTTTGTGGCCTGCCTTGTGCGGGAGGTCAGACTAGATGATCATATTGGTCCCTTCTGACCTATGAGTCTATGAGTCTATGAGTCTAAATGTTTTCAGAAGTTTGCATTCTGAGGGCCTTTCTCAGTCCTAATCCTTTGTTGTCCTCTCCTCCCTAGGGTTCTTGGGTGCTCTTTGTGTCCTATTTTCTGTGTTTGGGTTCTTTGGCCAATCTTCATTCTTGTTTTGAAATGTAATAGACATGACCCAAATCACAGGGAACAGAGAGAGGAGGCGTGAATGACAACACAACTGTAGGCTTTGAAGAGGCTCATTCTCCAAGTACTGTGAACATTTTGGCAAACCTGAACAGCGTTCTCAGACTGATTTGTGATTTTGGGTCAAAAATCCCCACTCACAAGTGAAACTCAGTGCATTTTGGCAGAATTTTGCTTTGAACTTGCTTTCATTGAAGTCATACCAAGTGAAATATACAGATATGCAGGCACAGAGAGACAGGAAAGAAATATTTCTCACCAATCCATGTGAGTGGAAGCGGCTGGATTTCTCTTAGTGGCATGTATTATTTTTTGTTACGCCTTGCTTATCTGATGATATCTTTTTGCGGTGGCAGAGATGGAGGAAGATAATACACGAAGACCTGGATTTCAGCATTTATACTTTTTCAGCTATCATGTTTGTACACTCAACTGTTGTTTTCTTCATGAAAGTTAATTACCGTCTAAGCATTTGTAATCCACCCATCACTGCAGTATCCAGGTGCCAGAGACAACAATTAAAAAGAATCATTGCAGCCCATTAATAGAACAATTTCCTCATTCTTCTTTTAAGAAATGTTTCTTACAGAATGGGCAGAAGGGCAAGCATTTACAGGAAGGGAAAATGTTGGTCACATCAATGTAAAAAGAACAGGAATATCATCTCAGCATAACATATTTAACAGGGGAAAGTGGGGAGAAAGGCTTTGGAATCAGATCTGATACAGAAAACAAGCTTTTTCTTATTGAAAAAAATGTGTCTTTGTGATGTGTCTATTGCAAACTGCTGGTAAAATGTTAACTGTCTATTTAAGTAACTGCTGCTACAGCCTAGTTCTTAACTTGCTCCATCAACATCACATGGTTGGTGTCAATACATATTGCAGGAGTGGAAGACAGTAAATTTAGATTTTGCTGATACTATTGATTTCAGAAAAAGTCTTCTGCCTCTTGGGAATTTAGAAAAATAGATTTATTTTTTTTAGAGTTAGCTGGTGCATTTGTGTGATGGCAGCTGGGTGGGAGAAATGGTTGGTGGGGAAATGAGTAACAAGTAGCACAATAGCGGGCACCTGATTTAAAAGCAAAGTTGTTCTGCTTTTAGGCAAACAATTGGCACTTGTCAAACATTCTGGAGGGCCGGAGGCAAGTTGGCACAATGGTCATAGCAGATAGATGGACCTCATTAAACGTAGATTTTCAAACACTTTCTTGTGCACGCTGGAGTAAAGGAGAACACAGGTACACAAGAGTCAAATGTGTAGTTTATTCACACGCTCTTCCTTAATGAAATGCAACTTGTAGAAAGTAAGAGAGCAAAACCAAGGATCCGACACTTTCGGAAAGGGATCAGGCTGGACCTTTAGTGTCAATGAGAAGTAACTGGAATACATGGGATAAGTAGTTGGTGTGCTGTGATCTTTATTTGGCGTGCCAACCTTTATTTTCTCATTGTTAGTTTGTGCTCCACCTATGTGTTTCTTTTATCTTTTATCTGTTGCCTACAGTCTATACTTGGACTGTAAGCTCTTTGGGGCAGGGACTGTCTCTTTGTTACATATTCGAACAGCACAACGGTGCTACTAAAATACAATTTAATAAACATTATTACTAATTATTATTATTATAAAACAACAACAGAACCAAATGGAACACTGTGCGGCTAAACCAGATTTAAACTGGTGTACATGAGATCAGGGTCATGCCCCAACACTTTTCAAGCTTATTTTAACCACCATAAAACAAACACAAAGGTGATGGACATACCCTCAAAAGAGCACATGTCAGTTTGGATAAAGCCAGTCAAATGTTTGCATGTTAATTTCAAACCTATCTACACTACAAATTTGGCTAGCGCTCCCATGAGACAACAGGTTCCCTCTCAATGGTCAACATTTTCTATATAAAACTAATGCAAGATCTCTCTAAATCTCACAGACAGTTTTGAAAATCTCAACCAAGATTTCCAGGACTCATGGGTGGCCTCTGGCTTGCAAAAACCGTTAGAAAAACATCTCTCATGGTACTTTGGCTTTGGAACATCTGTGTTCTAACTCTGACTTTGCCTCCTTGGGCAATTCTCTACACCTATTACCTTGCCTTGCTTAGCAGGTGGGGTGCTCTCAGTATTCATTAATCAGCATTAGTACAGTCCTTTGAATAGGTAAAGGACTATATAAGAATAAAATTCAGTCATTTTATGGTAGCTCGAGCACAAAGTTTGTTTTGTTAACTAGCTCCTAATGAAAAGTATCAGCTCTGAAAATGCCCATATTGGACAAGCTATTGTTCTTTCCTTCATTTTATGTTAACAAGGAGATCTGGTTTCAATAGCACTGATTAATCCTGAAGGCCTTCTGCCCTTGTGACTTCCAGGGAGTTCATCTACCAACATAATTTTCCCATTTCATCCATAATGCAACCACACTGTGAGGAAAGTTTCCCGTTCCTCCAATATCAGCAAGTTGCATGGACTCAATTGCACTGAAGGCTCTTTGACTGTGCCTCAGCAAAGGCAAGCAGTCGATGCCCCATTTAAGTAAATTAGAATCTATCGAAGGATGGTGGGCAGAGAATGTCAAGAATAGTGCAGAGTGTTACAAACATTACTGGCACTTTTGGCTCATTAGCAATTCAGATCTCTTTTGTCTATCCTTGCTCTGTGACCAGCAAAACAAGGAGAAGCAATTACTGGAAGGCACGGTGGATCATCTGTTGTTTAAGATGCTGGGCTTAGAACTTGGAATCTCACAATGGGACTGTGAGGATAAATACATAAATGTTTGGGAGGTGCTTAGGTACTATGGTGATGGGGGCAGTTTAAGTACCTAGATGGATAGTTTACAAACATCCATAGAGTCCTTGGCACATTCTCCTCTTTTTATCCCTTTCTTTCTCTCCAAGATATCCCGAAGACCTCACATCACGGCCATGCTTTGTCCAAGAAAGAGGATCTGACCATCACGCTGTCATCCAGTGGCTCAAGAACATGAGTACCAATCTCAGGGCAGACTGTGAAGAAGAGGACAAAACCCCCAAATTGGCTGTGAGTTCTATACTTAGGTTTCACCAACCAATTATCAAGTGCAAATTCCTCAAGCACTCCAACAGCCGGTACGTAGACTGGAGTACCCAATGACTCTTCATGACTTTATCTTGCCACCCAGGTAAGCTTACTTTGTGACGGATGGTCCCTTACATCCAAGATCAAAGCAATATTCAGGATGATCCCAATTGCAGAGGACCAGGTCAACTGCATGTTCAATCTCACACCAAAGACAACTCTTGTAGCCAATCTTATGATCAACTATCTAAAGATTTATTCATTAGAAAAAGGAAATAAGAGTTATTTGCAAGCTTAAAGCAGATATACATACATACACAAATAATTTCCAATCTTAAATTTCAAAAAGTAATATAATCTTCTATGATAAGCAAGCTCTATATGTCCTGGTTTGCCAGTGTCACGCTGACTCCTTCAGGAACCCATCAATTCTGCCCTGAAAATGATTAGCCCTGCCAGGTAATACTCTAGTATGCCAAAAAGACCTGGTGTGCTGCTGCCTCTTGAGGTTCTCCAGCCTTCCCCCTACAGGCTCCACCCCCCACCAGATTCCCTTTGCTCTGGGACACTGATGTCCTACTCCACCCTGTACTCCATGAGCAGATCAGACTGTGTCCTGCACACCCCGAAGAACAGCCAGTCAAGGCAGTGATGTTAGTGCTTCCATCAAACTTTCTTGGGCTATAGGCCATGACACATTAGTTGCCCAAAACATAGTGGGGTTCATTTTCCTTTAAACAATTTCCCTTCTGTTCCACTAAAAAGAATCAGCAATTCTTCTTTGGTTTCTTTTTATTTTTTCCACATTTCCCAAATTATACTCTTTTTAAATAGTGTGATGCTCTCTGCACTGAAACACAATGGGAACAAAGGTGAAATCTCTATACAGAATCAAAGATTAAACTGTTTCACAGGACAAGTGCAGGAAAGGTGGGATGAAGAGAAGGGAAGGGAAGGATGAAAGCTTCAGGGAGTGTGGAAGATGAAGAAATCCATTTAAAAATAAGAGAAACAGAGATGATAACAAATAGCTTCTGAAGGGGGAAATGCAAAACAGAACCACAAACCAGCACCCGGCTTTCTAGATAATTAATAGGACTGGTTGAACTTATACAAACCCATAGGTGTGCATGTAGCCTTAGAATAAATCAGGAAGACAGATCCCTGAATGAAGAAACCTACAGTCAAAAAGGCAGCAAGATAACAACTTCTGTGGCCCACAGCATCCTCTAAATACCGTAAGTTCCTTTAGAGGTTTGGACACAGAACAAATGCACCTTCCTTTGAGTTGATAGGTGCATTAAAAAAGTGATGGACAAACAGATAATCCACCAGATAGATTTGCAGGATGAGACTATTTGGAGTTAAGGACAGAGGTGAAGAGTCACATTTAGATGCTAAACTCTTTGAGGCAAGGACTCTTGTTTCATTATTCATACAGTGCCTAGCACAATGGGGCCTTGGTCTTGGGCTGAAGTGTCTAGGCACTACCATAATACAAATAAATCCATTTATTATAGCCAATTTTTATCCACTCTGTGTTGCAATACAAATATTCTCTCTCTCTAAGATGAATGCATTAAGAATTTTGCTTTCTTCTCATTTCTTTCTTTTCATTTCTCTTTTCTCTCTTTCCTCATTTCTATTCTAGTTAGTACCCGGGAACAGAGGATTTGTCATATCAGATCCAACTTTTGATCTGTCAAGTCCAGAATCCTCCCTCCAGCAGCAGCTGATTCTTAATGTTTATGATGTGAACCTAAGCATTAAGAGTTGATCACTGCTGGCACCCACCCTACTCAGTGTTTCAGACTGTCCAGTTAATATATGCACCCTTGTAAGTAAAAAAAATTCACCATCTTACACACAGATTGCCCTGGGCTGGAGAAGCTCTTATACTGGCAAAGTGGGTGGATAACTAGGGTCATCACTGAAAATGTGCCCCCTGGTTTAGGGAATAACTTGATTTGTTCATAAAGCACCATGCACAGCTGGTATGGGGTAGAAAATCATCATCACTGACATCAACATGGAGCTTGGTATTTGAATAAGAAGCTAATATCCCGTTGAGATGCAACTGTTGATTCTTCTCAAGCACAAAGGAAAAGGAGCTTGTGCCCTAGAAGAAAGCAAAAGACATTAGGTTTGTGATAGCAGAGAATGGATTTAATGGATTTAATTGCCAGTCACAAAATCACTCTGACCTGGTCCACTCACCTGTATCCAGTGGTACAGGAGACCCAAGAGGCCCCGAGATTGTGTACATCCACTTAGTTCCACTGAACTGAACTGAGCTATGTCAATGTATACCAACTCGGGATCTGGCCCTATAATCTGACCTTTTCTTTCCCCTTATGGCCCATCTTTCACGACTTGGATAGGGAATATGCTGGGTCTGTTTTCTGAGGAGGCTGAGTGTAGACATCAGATGGAGTGGGAAGAGAGTCTTAGTTCTCCCTGCACCAATTCCTTTAAATAAATGAAATGAAATAAATGAAAGGAAAAAAAAGTGAGATGAGAAATCCTAAAGAAACCCCCTCTGCCCCATTTGCTGAACTCAATCCCTCTCCAGTACACAGCATGGTACTACTCCTTCCATGCCACAAGAGTAGCAGGGAAGAGTACAGACCTGGCCAAACGTTAACCAAGGCCCCAGGACCTGAAGAAGAAAACCATGAGATGCGTTCCTCTCCAAGCAGCATATATTCTACCTGGGATGCTTCCCCTTCCAGTCTGATGGAGGAAGAGAGCATGTCACAGCCCATAAACTGCCATGTCAGTTTGGGACCCAAGGGATTTCCAAAAGCTACAGACCCAAAAGAGTTACTCATTCAGCTCAGACTTCCAGCTGCTTCAACAACAGCATATTCGTGTAGGTGGTAGCAGCAACACTGTCATCCTCTAGCTGGAAGATAAATTAGCTCCTCTGCCAAGGTTGAGGAAGCTTTGAGACTATGGTTTCCTTACACTTTAGGCCAAACTCCCTGACTCTCTGGCATAAGTGAAAGCAACTCCATTGATATCACAGAGCTGCACCTGTTGACATCACTGGAAATATCTTTCTCCTGGATGCTCCCCATGAGCGATGTCACAGCATGCTGCTGGGTGCACCAGGAAAGCAAACTCAAAGGCAGGGGATGGCATGGGGGGGAGGGGGCGGGCAGAAGAAAAGAGACAAGTGTGCACAGAAACAATTTTAAGTTTGACTTGGAATATGTTGAATCAGTTCATTGTTTGCAAAAGAATCTGAGTGGAATTAATGATTAGTGCTGGTAGGAAGAGATGCAGTTTAGCAAATGCATTGGCCAGACATTCTTGAAGATCTGTAATCTAATTTCGCTCGGAGAGTTAATGATTTTAATGATTTGTTGTGATCTCAAAACAACTGTTAGGAGATAAATCTACATCATTAAACCTATTATGGTGTTTTGCTTCATTTAGCAAATGGTGTTTTGTTTTTGTTTTTGTTCTCAAGACGCTCACATTTTAAGCAAGCAGAGAGATCGGCTGCTGATGGTAAGGAACAGTTTGTTCCGAACTCCCTTTGAGACTGAAATGAAAGGTGTCCTTGGGAAAAAAAAAATTAATTCCTCTCAAATGCTACTGGCTATTTTAGTAACAGAAAGCCTTGCTTGTGCTGGGATGCAGAATAGCACTTATGTGAATACCGGTTAAAAAGCCAACAGGACTTGTGGAATCAGGCACTGAGTTATAGCTCTGACTGTCTCCCTTTAAGATCCAGTTAATGGTAAGGAAGTCACGTGGGATAGATTGGATGGCTCAAAGCATTGAGAACAGGATACAGTGCCTTTCACTTCTCATTCAAATCCAGATTCGATCAGTAGGAAAATAAAGTTGTGAACACCTAGAAGGTACCCAGCAGCTTTGGGTTTGGTGATTTTAGTCTAATACCTAGTGGCCAGGTGACCGTATCTCCAACCCCATAACACAATGAGCGCTGACTGACCGTATGAACAGATACACCAGTGGATGAATTGATCATGTGTGATGAGTTACGTTTGCCCTCAGTGTCCGTGGCTCTAAGTAAGGAGTCACACACAGCACATACCCGAGCAGTGTGTACATGTATACTGCTGCCCCCTTTTGCTGTATTATAAAGGACTTTCTCCATTCTTGTGTACCTGGGACCTCCCACCACACACGCTAAGATTAACTTAAGGGAAAAAATGATGGATATTGGATTTAGCCAATGAGATATGCACTTCATTCTCTTCAATTTGACTGATTAGGAATTTTGCCTGCGTAAATGTTATCATTCTCTTATTCGCATGGTACTTAATCCTTCTATGAGCACGATCAGCTCCCGATTTATGTGTACTGCCTCCTCAAACAACACACATAGTCGGAATCTGCAGACAGGAATACATTGTCTTGAGTCATCTGTTACACACCCTTTGTGCAATTCAGGGACGGAATTTCCCGACAAACCCAGGGCAAGTAATGAAATTTATTAATAATAATTTCATAAATGAAATGGGGAGAATATGTTCAGAAAGGTTGTCGTGGACTTCCAAATGCAGGGATGTCCAAACACACAGGGCCTGATTCTCCATCATATAACTCCACTTTTACACTTGTGCATTGAATGCAATGAAGTCCCACTAGTGTAAAGTTGCTAAATAAAGTCAGGATTCAGCCCCAAAGTTTCCTGGTAGTTGTTTGCTTACATGTTGTTTACCACATGGCCTTTTGGGGCCATAAGGATACTATTCGAGAGAATCAAGAAGCAATACCTCAGGTTTGTGAGATTAAAGGTGTTTCATTGTTTGAAAGGCCACATAATCGTTTCTGATAGCAATGGAACAACGATAGCATAGAGGGGCACGGAAATGTATACATGTCATGCAATCCGACCTTGAGGAACTTACCATTAGAATGGCGTATATTTGTATTTTATCTCAACCACTCCATTCTGTTCCCCATCTGAAGCTTCCTTTACTCTTTTTATTTTTACCAGAAAGGGTTTATTGTCAGGATGGAGAGGATACAGGGGAAGATAGAGAAGTCTGTACGTTCCACTGGGGTATCTGTGGCCAAAGGTTATGGCTGGCCCACAGGTGTTTGAAAGAAGAGAAAAAAATTGAACAAAGTTAATCCTATGGCTTTTTTATTGTATTAGGAGGCTGCTAGATTAGTGGGCTTCTCTGGGTGTGCCTGAACCAAATATTTTGTCCATTTAGAATATAGTGTATAACAAAAACCAGCCAGCAATGATTGCAGGAGCCTTGTGTGACTTCTCTTTATATTCCCTGGGCAGAGAGGGATATATCAGCTCCTCAGACATCATTTAGAAATTGCTACAGTGATTCCTGTCTGTCTCCTTGCCATGAAGGAAAGGACAAGAGAGATGCAGAGGGAGGGAAATGTGTTCGTTATGTTGTGCAAGTTAAGCAAATACTGAGTTTTGAGCACCATTCTCCCGGCATTATAATCCTCTGCAATGCATGGATAGCTCAGACATGTCACTTTAATAACACAAAATAAATAAGAAACAAAGATGACTATTTTCAGTTGTGTTTATTTTGGGGAAGTTCTTTCTTCAGCCTATGAATATAGGACAAGTTTTATTACCACGGTGACATCTCAAAATGCAGCGATTGACCTCACTGCAAAATAAAATCATGTTTCTGCCCTTTTCCCTCATTTTCATCCTGAGAGATTCTGTTCCTTTATCACCCAGACAAAAGATAGAAAAGTCTTCAACTACCTAGACTATGGTACTGTCCTGTATCTTCCTAGGTACTCCCTGTATTTTAAATTAACTTTTTAAAGAACGATATGCCAGATAGCTACTAACCTGAGGACACCATCTTATTTTTGATCATTTTATAGACCCCTTCATGTTTGGCTCAAATTTCTTTCATTGCTTGTACTTTTTAGTGAAGTTTTATGCTGAGGAAAGGGACTATACTGATAACCCAGGGAAATGTGTCTACAGAACAGCCAGCAGCTAAGTGAGCTTCCCACATGCTCACCTATAGAAATTCACTAAGCCTCTCCTACAAAGGTATCCTCTAAAAGCAAGGATGAATTCAATCTCCACTCAGCCTCCATTTTTAATGAGGTTGATGATCTTGGGGACAGTGGTAGGGTGACTAATGGGAATGAGAATATGGAGATAGAAATTACCACATCCAAGATAGAAGCCGAATTCGAACAGTTTAATGGGACTAACTCGGGGGGGTTGGATAATCTCTATCCAAGAATATTAAAGGAACTAGCACGTGAAATTGCAAGCCCATTAGCAAGGATTTTTAATGAATCTGTAAACTCGGGGGCTGTACTGTAAGACTCGAGAATTGCTAACAAGTTCCTATTTTTAAGAAAGAGAAAAAAAGTGATCCGGGTAACTACAGGCCTATTTGTTTGACCTCAGTAGTATGCAAGGTCTTGGGGAAAAAATTGAAAGAGAAAGTAGTTAAGCACATTAATTGGGATAAAATACAACATGGCTTTACAAAAGGTAGATCATGCCAGACCAATCTGATCTCCTTTTCTGAGAAGAGAACAGATTTTTTAGACAAAGGGAATGCAGTGGATCTAATTTAGCTAAATTTCAAGTAAGGCATTTCCAGAAGGGGAATTATCAGTTAAGATGAAAAAGATGGGGATTAATTATGAAATTGAAAGCTGGATAAGGAACTGGTTAAAGGGGAGACTACAAGGGGTCAAACTAAAAGGTGAACTGTCAGGCTGGAGAGAGGTTACTAGTGGAGTTCTCCAGGGATCAGTCTTGGGATCGATCTTATTTAACCTTTTTGTTACTGATCTTGGCACAAAAAGTGGAAATGTGCTAATAAAGTTTGTGGATAACACAAAGTTGGGAGGTATTGCCAAAACAGAGAAGGAGTGGGATAGCATACAGGAAAATCTGGATGACCCTGTAAAGTAGAGTAACAGAAATAGGATGAAATTTAACAGTGGAAAGGGCAAGTTCATGCATTTAGAGACTAATAAGAATTTCTGCCTTAAGCTGGGGATGCATCAGTTGGAAGTGACAGAGGAGGAGAAGGACCTGGGCGTATTGGTTGATCACAGGATGACTATGAGCCGCTGATGTGATGTGGCTGTGAAAAAAGCTAATGTGGTCCTTGGATGCATCAGACAAGGTATTTCCAGTAGAGATAGGGAGGTGTTAGTACCGTTATACAACAAGTTGGTCAGACCTCATCTGGAATACTGTGTGCAGTTCTGATCCCCCATGTTTAAGAAAGATGAATTCAAATTGGAACAGGTACAGAGAAGGGCTACTAAGATGATCAGCAGATTGGAAAGCCTGCCTTATGAGAGGAGACTCAAAGAGCTTGGCTTGTTTAGCCTAACCAAAAGAAAGTTGAGGGGAGATGTAATTGCTCTCTATAAATACATCAGAGAGATAAATACCAGGGAGGGAGAGAAATTATTAAGTTCAGTGCCAATGTAGACACAAGAACTAATGGGCATGAACTGGCCATTAGGAAGTTTAGACTTGAAATTAGACGCAGGTTTCTACCCATCAAAGGAGTGAAGTTTTGGAATAGCCTTCCAAGGGGAGTGGTGGGAGCAAAAAAATCTAGCTGGCTTCAAAACTGAACTTGATAAATTTATGGAGAGGACAGTATGATGGGACAGCCTAGTTTGGCAATTGACTGATCTTTGACTACTGGTGGCAGATATGCCAATGGCCTGTGTTGGAACGTTTGATGGGGTGGGTTTTGAGGTATTACAGAAAATTCTTTCTTGGGTTTCTGGTTGGTGAGTCTTGCCCACATGCTCAGGGTTTAACTGATCGCCATATCTGGGGTCGGGAAGGAATTTTCCCCCAGGACAGATGGGCAAAATCTCTTGTGGTTTTTTGCCTTCCTCTGTAGCATGGGGCATGGGTCACTTGCTGGTGGATTCTCTATATCTTAAAGTCTTTAAACCATGGTTTAAGGACTTTAATAACTCAGTCATAGGTTTATTACAGGAGTGGATGGGTGAGGTTCTATGGCCTGCCTTGTGCAGGAGGTCAGATTAGATGATCATATTGGGTCTCTTCTGATCTTTGAGTCCATGAGTCTTTATTGAGAATGACAAATGGGCTAATCAGTGCCAATTTGGGTGATGTGGACACACTAGCAACTGGACTGGGACCCACCAATGAACTTCAGATAGGCCATTTGAACCTTTCTTTGAAGGGGGAAGCAATGAAGTCAACAATGAGTGAGGATGGTTTTGGATGGGTGTTCCATATTCTGTTACCAATCCCCCAAGCTCTTCAGTCCCCGCTCCAAACACTGGATACTAAACAGGCTTTTGTAACAGCAAAATGACATATTTGCCTTTGCTGGCAAGCACAGACTGATACTCAGATAGAACTGAGAGGTAATCAAAATGTCCACACTGCGGGAAATTCCAGTAGTTCAACATTTGCTCTCATCCTGAATAAAGACAACATGACTGAAATAGAAAAATGTTGCAAGATAAGTTTAAAAAATTAAATCTGGAAATGTCATAAGCTTCTTTTGATATTTTCAATTGCAACAAAGCAGCTTGACATTCCTGAAATAGAACTTTCAGTTCAGCATGGTGTTTCCAATCAGTTCAACATCATTCTATATTTTCCAATCGTGTCACATTGCCTCATTGGTCTTTTAGTTCTGGTTGCCAGATAACCCCATTCTTCCCTATGGTTCACTAGCAGCACCTCATTTCCCAAGATGCACCAGCTGTCATGCATTTCCCATGATAAACCAGGCCATTTGGTCAGAAGGAAGACTGCATTGCATCATGGGAGGTGTAGTCTAGCCAAGGAGCCCAGCTCATAGGAGTGACTGGGGGAGTGAATTACAACTTCCATGAAGCAATGTGGCAATGGTTTGCTTCAATTTTCCTGAAAGAAAATTGAAAAATATTGGCAAAATAATTTCTTTTCCATGGAAAATTTTGATTTTGCAGAAATTGCACTTTCCAACAAGAAATCATTCCTGTAGAAGATTTCCAACCATTTCTATAAACATACAGTTAATTTGTTCTTTCTCTACCATCCTCTGAGTTTGATTCCTGGATGAATGAACATTTTGTACCCCTCTTAACTGGACATGGGAACTTTTCAATAGCAAAATAAACACAAACCTTGTACAGATTGCTCATCCTTGTGTTTGCTAACTGACACTTCCGGTACGGAGCCTGCTCCTTTGTAACACTGGAGTGATAGATATAGGCAATATACAGAAATGGCAGATGAACTTTAAGGAGTTTTATATGACAAACATTCATAAATTTGGATGCCTAGCAAAATAATCTGAATGTCCTGAGTATTGAAGTGGGCTGGAATTCTTCTAAGAACAGGATTTCTTGTTAGATTTCTCATATCTTCTTGTTCTTGCTGTGCAAAAATAGCAACAAATAAATAAATAAATTTTAAAATACCTGGCATGTAGTCATTTTTGTTCTGGCTACAGGAAGGAAGTGCAGAGACACCGAAATAAAGTTATAATACCAGCAGCAACAGCTTTTTAAACTTCAAAAAGGTTTCCTTTCACGTTTGGTTTGAGGTTTGAATGAACATTCAAGGTCAATGTTAATTTTAAACAAATCAGTTTGCCCTTCTCTCAGTACTGAATCATTAGAACTCTGTGTGTGTGTTTTGGAGCAGAGAGCAGCTTGTATTATACCTTATGTCAACATATTAAATGATACAAACACAGTCAGATAATTATATATGCACAAAAGGACTGCAGCTAGAAATTCAGTGTGTTTTATTTTAAGAGTTGGTCAGATTTCACCTGGAGCATTGGTTGGAGGCTTCTGAAGTAAGGTATCCAGTTCATTATTTCATTGGAGAGTCTGACCACAGGTCTTATGTAAACAGTTGCAGCCATGCCTGCCTGTCCTGTGATATTTAGAAACTACCCTCCAGGTACAACAAATGTTTTATTTGCTGCATGGAAATGTCTTAAATAAATCATAGATGCATAGTGGCATAGGAAATTAACAACTAGCTGTGCCTGGAAGGTTAGACATATTGTACTTGAAATAAGCAGGCGACCGCTTTGCAATTCAAAAGAAATCTGCTGGGACGTACAAAGGCACATCTGTTAATTTTTTTTCCCCACTACCCAAAAGGTTGTGGGGTCTAGGCACTGACACTGTAGCGCCTCCTTTAATTTAGCTTCAGTGACTCTGATCAAAGCACCAAGAGAAAAGCATGGGCGTTTTGGTCAGAAAACTTTATTTTTCTCAATTGTAAAGCATCCACTCTCTGCAGTCTGGTTAAAGACACAGTGCTGTGCGTTTGCCTGCTGCTGAGAATTCCATACTATTATTCTGTTATGCCTTCTACTTTGGTGAACCACAGGGGCATTATTAGTCTATAAAGCTTGACATTTAGTGGGGGCTACAGCCCTAGGTGTTCTTTACTTGACAGTTACAAATGAGTTTTCGTAAGAAAATATACAGGAAAAGGCCATTTTCAAAGGCCTCTTTTCAAATGACATTTGATGAATTTAAATAATGGGTTTTTAGTGCTATTAACAGTTCCAAGCATTTTTTACATTTATTATAACCTTTACAAGATCTTTTTTCCTTTTTCCTGATCATTTCACACGCCCTAGCTACCTGGAAATATTTCAGAAGGTAAATAAAGTATTTGAAAAGAAACCTTGAAGCTTGGACATCTTCTGGGCATGTCTTGAGTCACTGTCAGCATCAAGTGGTCTTTCTGTGTGGCAGATGTAAATATATGCATTATGTTTTGTGAGTAGATGGTTCTGTTAGTATACATCAGTGCAGCCGGTCAGGAATTCTTTATTTTGCACACAAAAATTCAATAAATAGAGATGTCTTTTTTTTAAACTGAAAATTGTCTTTGATATTTTGATTTTTCAGTTTTTGGCAAAAATATTGATTTCCAGTTTTTTGATTGTTTCAGTGCGAATCCAAAATTTTAGATGAGTATGTACATTTTTGTGAGAATTTCGATGGTTGTTGAAAAACGGTAACATTTTCAAAAGCATCTAGGTGATTTAAAAGGCCATTTTCAAAGAGGCACTTATTAGTTTGTCTTATTGAAAGTCAATGGGAGTTAGGCACATAACTTCCATTTGTGTCTTTGAAAATCAACCCCTTAGGTTCCCAAATCACTTAGGTACTTCTAAAATTTGTACCCTATGTGACTTGGCCATGGAGTCTGTGGCCTCATGAAGCCCCAGTGCAGAACTTTAATCCCGAGAACATAATCGTCACTAAATTCCGTGGGTTTGTTCTTTAAGTAAAAGGAACTTAAATAAGAGGAAATTCCTGCATAAGGTTCATTTGAAGCTCCTGAAAATTCAGACCCAGTTCTCCAAAACAAGTTCTAGCGGCAAATCACTCACTGAAGGGGGGGTGGTTCTGCCTAAATCTTTAACACGAGGAAAAGAGATGAAGGAAATGACAACATTAGTTCAGATTATGCAGAAGTGCTGTTCATTACCAGAGGAAAATTTAGACAAAACCACACAGTATTAGAAATAAACAAGGATTAATTGTCATTCTGTTGGCCTGGGAGGCAACTTGATAGTACATATAATTAAATTAATTTATAATTATTATTATTTATTTATTGGGTGTTTAACCAAACTGGGGGGGGGGGTCAGGTTTGATTTCTTTTTCCTGCCTTGCAAAATGGTTTCATGTTAAGAATGTTTTGCTTTACTGTATTATCTTGTGTAAACTGTTTTAGTGTGTGTTTCCTTCTTCCCTTATTTGCCCGTTGGGTTGTTTACTTATTGGAATTAAAGTCAGAAGTGACTTGTTCTCACAAGCAATGCTGAATTTCTAATAAATATGTAAATAATACATCCCTGAGCTGTAGCCTTTGGCATTCCATTCATGTATTACCCTCTACAATAGTCAGTCTTCTGTGAACACACACTTGTTTTAGTCAGAAGAAATGTACATGGTCCCAACAGAGCAGTAGAATGAAATTATCATACTTAACTGGCGTTATGGATGCTTTTCTCCCACATTTTTTAATTGTGCTTTTCTACATCAGACTGATTGCAAATCGATACCACGGAAGAATGGGTGATCAAAAGTTACTCAGAAATGCTTAATGCTTCCCTTATGGAATGAAATTCATTGGTATACAGAAGCCAACAAAAGGCCTGGTTCCGTTTAAGTCCTTAGTGAAATGCTATACTCCATCTGGACAGAAAGAGTTTGGTGGTTTTGAGCTGGGTGGGTGTGCTAAGGGACAAGAAGGATTTAAGGGCTTTGTGCTGGCCTCTGAACTGCAGTGAATTTCACCTACTAAGAGCTTAATAGGCCTCCTGTGATGTCTTTAGCCATGTCACTGTGGTAGCAGTTTTTTCTATGCATCACACTTTTAAATCTCTAAGGACTCTACTATCTACACAGACAGACCATCATTTTGCATTGTGTTCAGTGTGATTATACCCTTGTTTGTGGCTCAGATCTCCCTCTGAATGCAAGAAACCAAGGGAAGTTACTGTAGGTCAGTACCAGATCAGCCAGAATGGCGGGAGGGAGAAGCTAGGCAGTGGATGGAGTGAATTACTATTGCGTGTCTCAAAGGACATTGCTAATCTTCATGGCCATGGTGTATCATTGAGATACATTAACCAGTCTCAAGATTCAGACCATTCCATGCAGAAATGGGATGGGGAAAAAGCATCACCAATAAAACAAAAAATGAATGGGCTCTCAAAATGCTGCCCAGATAGAAGTTCCTTTACTTCAGACACATTTAATCCAGATTCTGATGTAAAATTTCCAAATACAAAATAACCCTCCTGAAAGGTTTAATTCAGTTCCCAGCTCCAAGGCTTCAATCTCTTTCCACCACTCCTAAGGGGAAATTAAATCTTCTGGCATGCACCTTTGGGGAAAAACTTCTGCTTGGGGAAGAAATATAAAGACCCTCGGGATTGTTTCTGCTAGAAAATGCCTTTCTTAGAGACTGCAAATCAAGGGATCCTCTGTACTGAGCTCCCAAAGTGAGGCTTTTATAATTGCAGGTTGAGCTCAAACAGCTAAGCTTGGATCTCCTCTGATAACTCTTCCCCCATGAAGCATAGCAGGATTCTTCCTACTCTGCCACAAGGGCTCCTGGGTATCTCAAATGGGGATATGAAAATTGGGTGGGTTCTTGGCATCAAAAAAATGTCTCCTTTGTGGGAAGAAGCAGCTTCTAATGGAGAGGAGGGCTGTTCTCCAGTTTTAAGTTTTCTGATGGAGTTAAGAAGCTGAAATGACTTTCTATCCTTTTAAAGACCGATGCATCTCTTCACTATGATGAACCTACTAGCTCCTCCTAAATATTCTTTAAGTCCCAGCTGTGAAAGTCAATATGGATGTTCCCCTCTTCCTCCTTCCTCTGCAAGAATAGAGGGAACCTTTTATTACCTTGTAACAATCAAGACAAAAGCACCAATGATTTTCAAAATAAAATTAAAATCCCAAAGCTGCTGGTCCCACTGAAGTTACTTTTGCACCATGATTATTGTGCCTTTGTTGCCAGTAAAGAGGATTTTGCAAACTTAATCCATTCAAAGTAAAGAAATCAGAGAACAGAGTGCAATAGCTTTGTGGTCTGTACTGCTCTGGCATGGTTGGGTGCGCTGCTCTGCTTGATAAAGAGAACAATTAACTAGAATAATAATTTATGGAATATTAATGACCATATTTTATAGAAAGCATCAGGCAACCATGTTTTTCTGTTTTTTAAAAGTAAAACAAAAAGAGGGATGAGGGCATGATATTGATTTGTTGTGCACCCAAAACCAGAGAAGTCACCTGGGGCCAAGATGTTAAGGCGCTTATTGCATGACCCTGATAACTTATGGGGCTTAAACAAAACCCCACTGAAATCAAAGGAAAGATTCTCATTCACTTCAAATGGGCTACATATCAAACTCTCTTTGACTATAAAGACAATGCTTAGGCTCTCTAGAAAGTTGTCTGGCACTCACTTAATCTGAGTGAATAGTAATTGATCACATTAATTATTATCATACTATCCATTAATATCATTATCACGTCAATATCATAGCATATCATATTAAGCAGCACAATTAATTCATCCAGCAAATACCTGGTCATGACTAAGACTGAATCCTGCTTGGATGGTTTCTTGTTTGACTGTATCATTTTAAATCAAAATGCCAATGAAAAGCACTGTTGGAAATGAATAATTTGTAAAGCTGGCCAAAAAGAATTGTAGATATTTTTATTTGGTTTAAATATAGCTTTTTGAACAGACTGCATTATTACTCTTTTGAAAATTTTCATTTTTGTCTAAATTTTCCAGTTTTTCAACAGAAAACTGATTGCTTTTTATATTTTTCATTGGCATTTTTTTCTCACTGGAAATTTTGAAAGAACTCCCTCCACACACCCCCAATAACCCCTATTTAAAAAAAAATAACAACTTGTAATTTTCAATCATCTCTGCTACTTTGACAGCTTCCACCCATTGGAACTGAAAAATGACTTCAGGTATTTTATGAGCTTCCCCCACAAGTATCACCATGTTACTGAGGTATGAAAAAACACTGCAGATAAAGGGCCTGATTCTGATCTCATTTACCCCAACTTTATGCCAAAAGGAGTCCATTGCCGGAAGTGGAGGCACTCCAGATTTCCCAGGGTGCACGCAGACCTTAGGTCGAGGATGGAGAGACCTTACAAAGTACATTACTTCAGACCCAGAAAACAATATAACCTAAATCCAATTGTGTCTATCTCTGTAAATCTTGAATTCAATATCCATGTGCTCTTGATGATATTCAATTACCTAAGGTAGACTTTAAAGAGGATTACATTAGTGCTAACTAGGAACCTTTTAGTTTGTACCTACTATTTACACCCCCTGAGAGTGGAGATAAAACAGGATGGAAACAATTGACTAGGGTTGCTTCCAGCATGGACCTATGCTTTATGTACTACAGTAGACCCTAGAATCCCCAACGAAGACCCCATTGTGCTAATCACTTGTATATTTACCTAATAAGCAACAGACCATGCCAAGAAGAGTTTACACTGTAAGGCTCCAATTTAGGAAAGCCTCATCAGTCTGAAAATCGCTTAAGCATGTGCTTAAGTATTGAAGTCAGTGGGAAAGAGCTAAGCTTCTGCTCAGGTGCTTTCCTGAATAGAGATGGACATACGCATGTACTTAATTGCTTTCCTGAACCGTGACCTAAAAACACAAGACGGAAAAAGGATGAGATAAAGGAATCATTTTTTTATTTTTAGGAGGGCAGAAGATTATGAAGCTTCCCTTCATTTAGCCAATGGGATTATGAATGTTTTAACTCACACTGTGCAACAGATCCGTAGATATTTAAAATGTAATGTAATTCCATGCATATAAGCACTTTTATAACTAATAGTAAAAGGATGTGTTTTGCACTTCTGGTGCTTTATCAACAAAATGCCCTGCTGTAGCTATTTGGCCTTTGGAGATTATTTTCTCAAGGAAGCTGTCATCAAGCAGCTGATTAATTACTCCAATAATCATAATTTTTTTCATATAAAAAACCCTCTTCCCATTCATTAACTACATTGCAGGTAGGTGACAGTGGTAATTATTCTGTGGAAGTACTTCTGAATTATCTTTTCTAATCCAGCCCGTGCTGACATTTTTGAGAGAAAAAAAACCATTTTGTCTCTTTTATGAGTGGGGTGACATTTGAATATGCAAACAATGTCAAAGCCTGCCCTCTGGATATTTTCCAGCACTATGATTTATGAGGTTTGGCTATTGTATTTGCTATCATAGAACCAGAAAGGTCATTAGACAAAAAGGCTTTTCCTACAGGGGTCTTTTGCAGTCTTTATCTTGTGATATTTTAATTTTTTTCTTGAATATCAAGCTTGCAGTGTGTTGTGTGTATCATTGTATGCCTCTGTGTGTATTAATTATTTATTTATTCACACGCATAAAAGTGCCCGTGTGTTGCTCTAGACACAGAACATCCATTCAAAACCCAACAGGTCAAAATGACCATTGATCTGATTTTCAGAGCTGCTGCAGCATCTATTAAAGTCCAGGGGATTTGTGGTTGCTCTATGGCTCTGAAAATCAGGGGTCAAACATTCAAGTGAGTTCAGGGCTAGATTTCCAAGTGCCCAGCGTACACAGCTGAGGATGGAGTTTCAAAACAGCTCAGCTCCCATTTATAAACTTAATAAAGACAAGATTGTCAGTACCCAGCAGCCTCCATTTGATACTTATAGCCAAATTTTCTAGAGCTCTCACAGCACTCAATATGCTGAGCTCTGCTGAAAATATAGCCTAATGTACCAATGACAGGACTAAATTAGCCAGATTTAACAATGAGGCAACTTCATTATCTTATCTCATCACTTCCTCTGATATTTCTGACTGTACATTCTGCTCTCCATCCCCCGATGAGATACCATCTACCTATATTTACCATGTCAGTTTAAGTTGACACAGCATGCATGAGGAGTTTATGGGAAATGACTTATGGGGAGGGATTTTTGTGCATCCTATCTGCAGGTGGGATTGCAGCTAAAGCTGCCACTCCAAACACTAGGTACTGTGAGTTTATAGTTTGCTTTTCTGTTTTGGAGATTTCTTTTTGCTTTCCATATTTATTTTCCTCTATGCTGGTGGAGTTTGCTGGGAACACATAATAATGTCACTCCAAATCAAAACAAATGTGGCAAGTGTTTCAAACTGAAGAAGATTATCTATAACAAATGAGTGCAGTATAAATGCATAGAAACAAGGTTAGTTCAGAACATCTTTTGTACAGCAGTCCTCCTTTACAGCGCTCTTTCTATAGCTTCTTTGGTGCCTCTACCATTATATTATCATCCCAACTGACCCTTATTTGGCAATTGCTGCACATAAGCCATGGAAGTGGACAGGAAATTGCTGCACACCAGCTATGGAAGTGGCCAGGATTGATGTTTAGAACAGCTGAGACCCATGTAATATACACATAACTGCAATTGGAAACAGAGGATGTTCAAAACCTCTGAAAATCAGGGCCTGAACTTTCTTGTGCCAAGGATAGTCCCTGAGATCCAACCTATGGGCAAGATGGTGTCCTGGACTACCCCACCTCAAGCAGAGGAACAAGAGGGCACTATGCTCATGTACACTAGCTGAAGCTCTGACTCAACTGACAAATTGGTGAAAATTGTGCCTATGTGAAAAGCGATTCTGACCTCCACAAATAGGGGCCAGCTTACAGGTTTGGGGGTGTTTTTCCTCCCCCCCCACTTTTCTTTTCTTCAAATCCCCTCTGCTGATCTGCACTAATGTTTATGGGCCTTGAGAAACACGTGTCTCTCTCTCCCTCAGCATCTCTGTAGCCAGCAATAAACTCTATCATTTCTGCATAGCATCTCTGGAGTATACATATCTGTCTAGTTGAATTAGTTACTACTCAGCAATGACAAAGAATTGGTCTGACACTTCCTTTTGCTGACTCAGGGACAGGCTCATTCTTTCACTGTTCGGTTCAGTCATCCACCAGAGATGGGAAAGTGGCAGGTTGAAAAATCCTGATGCTCAATAGCTGTGAAGTTGAGACATCCATGCAATTTGGAGGCCACTTTCTGCACCACAAAGAAGCCAGTGATGGGCCAACTGTGCTGCCTTCCCAACTACTATGTCATGAAATCTGACATGCTATGTAATATTAACTTATTTCAGAAAGTCCCTGGGACCTGGTTCTCCTCTTACTTACACTGGGGTAAATCAGGAGTAACTCCACTCCATCACACCTAGAATTCTGCCACAGGAAATGGCACACAAAGACAAATTGCGTTGAGTCGTGAGAAGAAATTTCAAGGGAAACTCTAATGTGGGGTTATCGCTGGTTGTCATGACTCTTATTATATATTTATTATAAAGTAGTAGAGGGAGGCTGTATAATGATGGTGTTTACTGTTCTGTAGCCAATACCCAGCGTGGGATCCATAGCTCAAGCATCTACTTTACATTACATGTATTGTGGTGTTTTCCTAAGTAAGTTTATCATTTAGTGCTTCACTAACACAAATCAATACATACAATCTACTACAGACACCATCTGAGCAGAAAAGTGTCCCTTCCAATCACCCTGTAAAAACACTAGACTAGCAAGAAGGAAAGGGCATGGGATATTTCCTCTTCTTTTTCCTTTAAATCAATCGCTTTTTTTGCCTCCCCTTCACTCTCTCATTCTCTGTGCTGACATATCTCTGTTCATTATCTTTCCCGTTCACTGGAAGGAAGGTCAAGTGGCTGTGTTTTTTTATTTCCCCAGGAATGTAAATTCTTCCTGGCCAGTCAACTGAGATCAATTTCCTCTTTGGAGAATGAACATGTTACATCCATGAAGCATACAACAGCTGTCAATAGGAATAGAATTGCCAATCTGTAACTTCAAAAGGGCAAATGCAGGTTCAGTGGAAGAAGGATGTGGTTGGAACACCAGTCTGCCCGGTGTTCTTGCAAGCCCCTCGATCCCTACAGAATCCCAGTAAACAACAGCTCAGTAGCAATGGCTAACGTATCTAATAAACAAAATAATTGGCTTGGTTCACCGCTTATGGAAAAGGCCTAAAAGATCACTGCGTGAAATGCTCTGACCTTTGTTATGAAGGAGGTCAGACTAGATGATCATCAGGGTCCCGTCTTGCTTTTCCATCTATAAATATAACAGAGAATGATCACTTTTCTATTGCGTTTTTAAACCAAATCGGTGGAATTCTATATCAGAGATGCAATATTCTATTACATGCTAATGGAAGGACTGAAAATTGCATAGAATGGTTATATTTCTTTAATGCCATGGGGTTTAGAGCATTTTCTATAGCCCCTCTCTTGATTTCATCCCTGCTAAACTGTGGAGGTCTTTTTTATAAAGGACCCTCTCACTTTCAATTGTTTTATAATAGTATCACTCTGTAGATTCCAGTGGAGTTACTCTTGATTTACACTGATGTAATTGAGAAAAAGATCAGGTCCAGAAATTAATATTTTTCACTATATATAAATTTGTATCTAATTTTGGAGATTCTTGATTGAAAGTGCTATCTATCTCTGTATCCGCCTAAACTGCATATGGAATCTTCATTTATAAATCTTCACGTTGAAAAATTAGACAGGAATTCATACTGGAAAAGGGTTTCTCTCACAATATTTCCTGTGCTTCCTGCCTCCGTTTGGGACAGAAATGCCATAAGAACTGTGTTCCTCATGATATTTTGGTGCCTCTAGTTCTAGTCAGAACCGTGACATGTAAGTGTAAGCGTGTTGTGTCCCCCTCAAATGGCTAGTTTACCCAGAAGATGACAGCCCATTTCTGTTACCAGGTAATGGAGTTATTCCTGTAGTTCAAGTGCTAGACGTCTGTGTTGCAGTTATGGAGGGCCTGAATTCAAAGTCTGCTCATGACCACTAGTAGGGTTGTTATGTAAGGCACTTCCAAAAACAAAACAAAACAGTGAAAAAGAAAAGTTTATTGCATTTTTTCTAACCTCATTTCTGGGCAAAGGTTTGGTGTATAAATGTAGAGTTATTTTATATAAATTGGATTTGCCAATCCCTATTAATTATTCCGTGAGACCTCAAAGGCAGTCAAGTTCATGGATCTAAATGCCCACACTGATTTCAGATGCCCAATACTGGATGACCAATAAGGGGGGGGGAAAAGAAATGCTGGAATTCACTAAGTGTATTGATTCCTACCAGTGCTGGAAAATACAAAGTCCATTCCAGGGAGCCCTTTGGCTTTAAACTGTGCATAATGAGTCATTGTAGGCACTCTCAGTAGAAAAGTTAAAGTCAATAAATAACATTTTTAGTGGCATGAAGAGGGAAGTCATCAACACAACCAGGACTGTAGCAACACAACAAAGTCACAGCAAGGTCTTTGCCCTTGTCACCAAGGCAGAGATGTCCACCCACTTGTATGTGACGGAGGCATTGAAGAAGTCTGGACCTATCTGTTGTGCTAGTTAATGACCATGAGCATCATAATTTACAGAACACATTATGAGGCATTGTTTAAAAAAATATAAAGATTCTTAATTTTGCCTGCATCCTGCTGTCTGATACAAATACTGAGATTTCAAACCAGTGGGGAGGCATAACAAATACTTTACAACCACTATTGCAACTTGCAGCCATAGCAAACACTTTGCAGAAAGCATTGGAGGGGGCTTGGGATAGATGTAACGGGACAGATCCTCAGATGATGGGTAAATTGGCACAGCTCCACTGATTTACACCAGGATCTGGCCCTATGTTCTGTTAGGTCATTTCTTAATCTGTTTTGATTTTTCTTAGTTTAGGTAAATAATTTAAAACTTTGGTTTAAAAACAAAACATTTTATTCTCTCCAATGTTCACTCTATGCTGTTGTACTTACAGCTCAGAGCCCCCAGATGCCCATGTGAGAATGGAGCATATGAGGAATACAACAGAGTCATCAGTTCTCATCCACCATTGCTCACCATGATGTGGATTTTAATCTCAAGATGGGGTGACGGAAGGTGAGTTGTGCAAATGTTGTTCCCCATGGCTTCATGTGAACATCCACCATCTTTCTCACTGTGCTTTGGATAAATCAAGATTTTAGTTAAGGAGACAGTCAGGTGGCAGATACACAGCACGTGGAGCAGCTGCCATTGTTGTGTAAGGATGTGGAAGTTTTGCTGCAGAGATCAAAGGTTATCCTTCATTCTGGAATGCAGCGGACCGGGCTGCAAGGGGCAGATCAGACAATGGCAGACTGCCGCTTGCAGAAGGCTGCTGCCGGTGTGTTATGTAATGTTTAACTAAAGATAACTTAGTTGTTAAATATGAATAAGTCCCGATGGATGGACTTGCATGGATATCAATAGGTTCTGGATGAAGTCCAAGGAGCCAGATTCTGATTTCTACTGACATTCAATAGAACCTTACCCATGGTTTCAGGAAGAACCTCAGAAGCAAGAAACTATTCTATGTGCGGAAAGGTGTTGGATTCTGGACCATAATTAGTATAGCTGGGGGAATACTGCAAAAACCATTATGCAAATAATTTGGCTGTACCTGTAAATGAAATCACTTTGGCCTTGCTCATACTCCTTTTGCACTTGGTTCCTGAAAACATTTATTGTGATCAGTTTTTATTTGTGCAGCCGTTCTTGGAATGCAAATTTAAGTCTCATGCACAAGTATTCTCAGAAACCAAAGTTTCAATTCACATGCACAATTCTTTGTACACTCATCCACATGGGGAGTATTGGAAAGTATCCTGGGACTTATTTGTCCAATCACAACGAATCAACACAGAATGACTATCAGCTATATAATACATACAAATACTAGTTTTGTCTCTAGGCCCTAGGGCTTCTAGACTTTGTACTATGATCTTTTGCACAAAGAACGATCCAGTAAATGGAGTGCATGTTGTAGGTGCTCTGATGTAGTCTCTGTTACTGATCCCACCCCAGTTTTTGTGACCAGGCATTGATATTCATATACACGACAAACTGTTTAAATCAGTCTCCAGAGTTAAAACATCAAAATGGAGAGTGGGTGTTGGCCAACACGAACCCTCTACTACCACTTCTAACATCTCTACTCTTTCTATCTTGTATGGTAAAGTATTCAAGTCACACTTGAGTTATTTGCACAGAGCTGACTGTGACTGAAAAGAAGTGCCCAAAGACCCAGCAGCATATCATCTGTGTTTAAACAACATGGCTTGGGTTAGCCCAAGAAAAATGAGAATGAATTCATATCTTTATATTAAACCTGGAAGCCAGCCCAGAATCTACAGTCACATGATGTATTTTGACCAATATTTCAATTGCAGACTGTACCTAAGGCTTGATTCTGTACTGTGTACTCCCATAGTACTGTGCTTATTCAGACAAATACTCCTGGGGAAGTAAAGGACAAAGAAGAATCAGTTCCATGGTAAGAAATGCCAAGAAAGTTTCCCCAAGACCAGCAGTGCACTTTTGTGTCTCTAATAGTAAACAACAAATAAATCTGTACAATGGTTTTAATTGTGGGATCACAAGTAGTCTGAGAAAAACAATGAGTGGGTTTCATTATAACTAAATGAGGAGCAGTCCCCAAAATAGTGTTACCCTAGAAAGAAAGGCTTAATTTGAATGCAAATACTGACTGTGCTATGACAGGAGTATATGCACCATATGTTGGACAAATTCCAGCACGGGTAATTGCATTCTGCTTACTTTAATTCACCCTGCATTTCAATTGGATCTGGCATTCTTCCTTGCTTCCTGCTTCTTACTAGAGTAGAATTGCTGTGTTCTGCCCTGGATATGACTGAGTTTCAGTGGTGGCTGAAATGACTCCTATATATCCAGTCTACCTTATGGGTGCCCTGACGTACTGAATTAGCTAATATTTGTAAAGCACCTAAAGTTCTAAAAAAGGAGACTCTGGTTCACCTTAAGGGCAAAGAGAGGTACAGAGAGGTGACATGAACTGTCAAGGAAGGAAATCGGGAATTTGAGTATAATTGGGAGTGTAAATTCTATTGCTTTCATGCACAGATCACCATGCTGTCTGGCCTATGTATCAGTATATGAAGCTCAGAATCAGGTTGTTTAAGAATGCACATTGCAAATGCAATGGCATGTGTGAATATGCAACTCTTTGCTCAATGAAACTGCTTCTGCAGTAGTCCTGAAAATCAATATCTTTTTGTCTTTTTAAGGGTCTAGTAAACAACATGAGCATTCGGAAATTGTTAGGAAACGGCCTCATTTCCTCATGGAGAACACTTTGCTTGTGACCTGTGTAGATGTTGTTACAGTGAATGTTTCATTAGAGGCTCCAATTCTCCCAGGGCTCCTTTTTCTGTTCCTCCAATAAATATTGACTAACACGGACAGAAAACCTCCCAAGATATTTTGCAAAAGGAAAAACTTGACTTACAACTAATTTGACAAACTAATTCTATAAGAAAGCTTGTATATCTTCACCCCATTTAATAGAGACTTTCATTCCTTTCTCCCATGACTCGCTTATTGATCATTTTTCATTCAGAGACAATAGATCTACTTGAAAACATAGTAACACTGAACTATCATTGTGTCCTCATTAATATTTCTATGGCATTCTGCAACCCTTTTTTTAATTAAGTTTAATTAGAAGGGAGGGGCCAGATCCTCACCTGGTGTAAACTTTCATAGCTTAATGAAAGTCAGTGGAACTACTCCAATTTACATACCAGATGAGGATCAGTTTAAAGTGTCTTGAGCTTATTCATGGCTAAATAGAAAGGCAAAGTGTCACTTTAATTACCAGAAAGGAAGAAGGCAGATAAATACTCACAATGAGTAAGAGCATGAGACAGAAAGGTGGATGGTCTTAGAGATCAAGCAGCGTTGATCGTCGGAGCCCTGGATGTATGGGACCCCTGCAAAGAGCAAGTGCTGCAGGTGTGTGTAATCGGTTGGAGTTATGTTCGACTGATGAGGCATCTCATGGTGTCAGACATCAACAGGTGGTCCAGGGACATCTACACAAAACACTTCACTGGGCATAGGCAATACCAGGAGGTGGAATGAGCAGGAGCACAATGGACAAGTGATGCAGAAAGACCTTCGTTTTGTGGATTATATTTGCTGAAGGACCACCTATGCTGAATTTATCATTCAATGAGGGACAATCAACACTCATCGTTATGTTTGCTTTCCACTAACCGACCTCAGTATTTGTTTTGTCTGAGTGATGTACCTGAAAGTTTGAATGCTTATATTTCAGTTGTATCACTAAATTTACAACCCTTACTCTGGGATATTGCAGTTCATGTACTCTTTGTATAGTATGACTTTCGAACCAAACCTTGTACCTTTTGGATAATCTATGCATTATTCCCAGATGTACTGAAACAATTCCCTTAATAAACTCTGCATTTGATCATTTTATAACATTTGCTTTAATAAAATGTTTTATTTCTGTACAGCAAAATCCTTTTCCCTAAACCCAATTATTTTATTGTATTTATTTATGATTTGTATTACAGTTGTTCCAGAAGCCCCAACCAAGATCAGAGCCCCATGATGCTAGGAACCATTATGTAAAGGTAGTAAGAGGCAGGCCCTGACCCAAAGAGCTTACAGTCTAATAGACTAGACTGATGGACTAACAGACTAGAAGGACAAAAGGTCAAAGAGTACTATTATCCCTCTTTTACAGATGGCCAACTGAAGCTCAGAGACTTTAAGTGACTTGCCTGAGATCACAAAGGGAGTCTATGGCACTGGTGGATTTAAGTCCTAGACCTCATGACTCCTGGTCCAGTGCCTTAGCAAAACCTTCCGTACTTTCTGCACAGGGTAATTTGCCTGAAAACATTTACTCTAGTTGCATCCCACTTAATCATGTTGAGATAGTTCATATATATTGGTTGGTAAATAATATTTGGGCAGTTTATCAGTATGAATAAAAGGTGTCCATCCTTCTGAGGTATCTGTACTCATTAAAATTAAAAGAACAGATGAGATATGTCCATTTGGAGCGTATTTCACCAATAAAGTCATTATACTCTGCATTGTTTTTCAGCTAGACTAACACACAAATAAACAGATGCTGCAAGCCAGTTGGATTCCCATGAAATGCTCAATTATTTTATTAGTTATTTGTATAAATTATTGATTTGCAGAAATGCTGATCCTGACCTGTTCAGTAAGTAATGATAAGTAATCTGATAAGTAATGTCTTCCAGAGAGAAAAATGATGCTAAAGGGACTTGGCATTGTGAAAAAGACAAAACATTGAAAATCAATTTTAATTCTTTTTTGGTTAAGGATCTGGAAAGCCGGTGCTTTCCTGATTGTGGCTTCATTTTAAGGGAGGTCTCCATCAAATCTATAAATTAGATTTTTCTGGCAACTTTGAGAGTTGGCTCTGCACAGAACTTTTTATATCTTGTTTATAAGTGAATCTTAATAACTTGAGTTGGGTCATCATAACATTAAAAGGTCATATTTTATTGAAAATGTTGCTCCTGTGAATATGTCACCTTGTGGCACCCTTGTTGAGATAATAATTTGCTGGCACATTTACTTTCACATTGTCATTTTGGCGGTGCTTAATAGCTAAAAGAATAACAATTGCCAGTACAATCTGCTCTACATACATTTAAAAAGAAGCAAACAATCAAAAATCCCCTCCAAAACCCCTGCCTGATTGCACTCAGTGCCCTTGCCAGCAATGCCCTGCTTTTATTGCTTGCCCATTGCTGTATGTTGGAAGGAAACCAGGGCAGACAGCATGCATGCAACTCCACCACTGAAAAGTCCATGTATGGTCAGGTAGCAGAATTTACCTCTTATGCTTCCAAATATTCCAGGTACATCCAGACAGAGCACAACAGCTGCACAGCTGAATATATCAGATATATTTCATCAGCTCATTTGAGGATCTGACTTGTGAAGGAAAAAGGGTCTGGTGGGGTTGAGGGAAGGAAAAGAGAAGGAAGATTTGTAGAAAAGGGCAAAAGAAGATACTATAATTTAGGATAAGCTTTAGCTAATTGTCTGTATTTACAATGAAAGTTTGCATGCACTTTTAAGAAGTTAATTAATTAAGCTGTAGAAAACCCTGTGAGGGAGGTGTTATTTAATCTACGTTAAAGGGAAACCAAGGCAGAGAAGCTGTAAGTGCATCCGATCCATGTGGGTGTACTGCCTTCATCCACTGGCTTCATCTGGGGCCATAATATCTTTCTCAGGGTCCCACAGCGAGAGAAATAGGATTAGAATGTAAAGCCCTGCCTCCCAGCACTGCTTTCCAACCATGACAGCACACTGTCCCCTTTGCAAATTGCACCTCTAAATCTTTTATGGTTTCCATTTCACCAGCTGCCAGCAAAAGTATTCTTTCCAGTGGCATTGTATGTTAACCCACAAATACTAACCTTACCTTGATTAAGACACCACTGCACATACTGTACTGTGTGTTAACTCACTGTATTATACTGTATCTCCCTCTGCTCAAATTGTCCTAATCCGATGAAGCACCAATTTACGGGCCAGCAAAAATACAAAAACAAAAACAATTGGTTCTTGATATCAGATTCACAGTATCCAGGATCCTTCATTCAAGGACACTATCTCAAAATCTGTCACTGGTGAGCTCTCACTATTCTGACTGTATAACCTCTGGGAAAACTTTGGCAGTAACATCACTGAAAGACGCTTGTTTGCTAGAGGCAGCATCAATCCAAGCACCAAACTTTGCCTTCAGGGTATTGTCATGGAGTAACAATGGAGCCCAAAGGGAGCCAGCCACTCAGAAACAGTTGTATTCTTCATCCACAAAGTGGCCATGACTGAAAGCTGTCCTGTCAAACTTTTCAGTAAGGTGAGCAGAGTTCTGTGGACTTGTGCCCATAGACAAGCTGGGAATGATGATCTGTGGGCCAGATTCTTAGCTGGTTTAAATCAGCATCGATGTGACCTGGCCTAATGATTTCTAAAAAATGTTTTTTTGTTTAGACATGCACAACCTTTTCTGGAACATACAGCAATGACTATGGGGTCAGATGGTGCAACACAGTGATATATTTACATGAGTAAGAATTACTCGTTTAAGTAAACAGTCCATGGTCAGGCTTTAGTTGACGCAATCAGGGTAATTTTCTTCAAGGTTGTGTTGTAACTTCACTTTTGAAGCTACTGGGTCTTCCATTTCCTGGCTTAAACATGTGAGAAATTATCTTTCTTCTATTCAGTTATTACATTCTAGAGCATGACCTGGAATTGCTAGGGAAAGTGCTTCAAATTGCTATGTTTCCCCCTGAATTCTTAATAAATCCTTTTATTCATTTGCCATTGCTCTTCTGGATTAATTCTGCAATCGTTCATAATGCACAGTATCTCTGAAGTTTACAAATATTAGATTTGGTTTTGAACTGTTTACGCAGCAGAAAGCCTAAGTGCTTCCAAAGATACTGAAGGGCTCCAGTGTTGTCTTTTATAATGGAACAAATAATATGTCAGGACTGTAAATCCAAGGAGCACGCAGCCCTGCTGTGCTATCAGAACGATTTCAGTTTTCACTTGGTGGAGGTATATGGGCAAAATCCAAATTTTAGAACTCATCTGAACTTGGGAAATATTTCTACATCTAGAAAATTGAGTTGAGATGAGGGATAAATGATTATTGCTATAGTACATACTGACCTCTTTTGCAACTCATTTCGCTCTCCTGGGCGTATGTCAGAGGGCTTATGTCTTGCTGGCAGTCTGAGCATGAATTTTTATTATTAGTTTTGCAATTTGTACATATTTTGTGGCCATTTGACTTCATTGCTGTGTCTTTTTGTATTAAGCCTGCAATCTCATTTTGCCGATTCTACACGGCTCCCCTGTTTTAGTGACATCATTGCTACTTGCTGTCCTTATTTAAGTTGGTGTACAGCCTCTGGCTTGCATTGCTGAGTATAATCAAATACCATTCCTGGCTTCTCTGCCACGGGACTACTGAGTAAGAGCAATGCTGCCAAGGTGTGTGGATAGAGTGGCTAGGAAAGGGATGATGCCTTCACACACTGGGTTATTTATTAAGCATGCATGTGAAGACACAGCTATCAGAAGCCCAGGCTCCCTTACAGTGCATGATGATCTACTGAAAAAGTCCTCATTGGATTTCACTATTATTAATGGCGTGTTCATTGTATGCAGTAGGTGTGTGTGTGTGTTTGTGTGTATGCATGCACGTAGAGTGGGCATAATTCATCTTTCTACTAGTATGTTAGATATTACCAGTTTGAAATATGTTTAAGTTGGGGGAGAGGAGGGCAAGTAGACTCAGTCATATCTTACTTTCCGGGGAGAAGTAAAAACAAATAGCTTTATCATCTATACTGAATTTTTATATGTATGAACCTCATATATGTACATGTATGTGTTCAAATCTATGTGAACATGTATTTTTATATATAAATGCCTGTCCTTAGAAAATAACGCGGACTACACCACTTACTAACACATTGTGGGAACTTTTTCTGAAGACAGTGAAATGTTTATTATTTAATCACTTTAAAAGTCAAAGCAGAACAGTTTAAATATTAAATTGCATAAAGGTCTATTGTTTTATGTGGGGTAGACAGCAGAGTGTGTATACCCAACTCCCCCAGCCATCTTTTTCCAGCTAATCTCCTTTCTTTTCCAGTAGATCAGTAACCTCCAACAAAAGAACTGTCCTTTTCAATCATGGTTTCCCCTCTCATTCCATTCTCTCTACATATACAATCACGTTCCATTTGTTGATCCCATCAGAGAAGCCTCAGGGCCTCCAAAAAGTCTCTTTCAGCATGATTATATACATCTCTTCACCCTTCCTTGCCCCTTTCCTTTTTACTGACATTCAACATTACAGAGTTCCATTGCACTGCAAATTGAATGTGACAACAACATTCTATAGATGTATGTGTCATATACATACAGTCTATGACACTTACATCTATATATGCATTATTTTTTGTAAGTGATAATGAGGAATCCCACAGTGTGCATCCTCTTTCTAGTAATTGATTGCCTTGTTTTCTTTTGTTCTGGATACTCAGAACCAATGAGTAATGGAGTTGACAGGAGTCAACAGATATTCCAGTCTGGTGTATTACTGTCTTCAGAAGCTGGGAATCAGGTAGCCTGGAATGTTATTTGCCTGCAAAACTGTTTGATGCAAAAATTCCGTTTCTTGATTGTTTAATTTAGATGTCTAGATAAATGCTGCACAATATCCTATCCAACTGCCAAACCTCTTATATTTCTTTTTCTTCCCTTTGTCTATCTAGAAAATGAGGGTCTTAGGAGGTTGCCAATCTGAAACATGCATAGGTACTGTGCATGAAAAGTCATGGTTAAATCATTAATTGGTGCTCAGTTTACTGGATCCTCTTCATTCTAAGTTGTTTTCAGCTCTGCAAGTTTGATGACAGTTTTGTTAGCTTTGCACTTCAAATGTGGGACCTATTTTAATCAGAGACCTGGAGTTAAAACAATTGCAAAACTCCCATTGATTAGTGCATGATGGCTTTGTGGGACATTGAAATACATCTACCTTTGGGGACAGAAGCAACTGTGACCAGATCAGGATGAGAACTGGATGGTGAGCCAGGATAGAGCAGTTGGGTTGAAAGAGGTAGGAGGCACTGGTGAATGGTGAAAGGCTACAGAGGTTGAATAGGTCATCTCCAGTGCACTCCTGCTCCCTGACACACTAGGAATATGGTGACTAGGGGCCTGATTCACCACTGCCTTGGACCTATATATTTCCAATCACTTAACACAGGCATAAGTAACTACAGAAGGTGCAAGGCTGTGGAGAAAAAGACCCTAGGCCTTTGAATGGATCCTGATTCAATTACATGGACACAGAGAGCACCATCAGCTCCACCAAGACTCACAATCCACAGGAGCAATACATTACTTGGATGGGGTCGTGTCGATGAGGGGCTTTGGTAGTTAAACCCATTAAAGCCAATGGGGGACTTTCTCTTGAATTCTGGCCCAGTGGGATGATGTAGACAAGGCATTTGGTTACCTTGAGTGGAGCTAGCAAAGTATTGTCTATCACGTTTGCAGTAAGACATTGGGTCAGAGCCTCACTAAATTTTTATAGCTCCATTGACTTCAGTTGTGCTAACATTGACTACACCAGCTGAAGATCTAGCCCTCAATTCTTATGTATCACATAGCCTAGTACAAACCAGTAGGACTCCTCTAGCCTTCCGCCACTTCCACCAGCAGAAGTGGAATTTGAGAACTGTTAAAAGCATCAAAACTAGGTGAAATACTAACAGCTGCTATAAACCAGCATAGCTCCCTTGTCTTCAAAGTCACCAGATGACTTTATGCCAGATGAGAATGTCTACCGCTGAGCTCACAATTAAAGAAACACCTGTGCTAAACACGCTACACACTTACTCTGTGGCAGGTACTGCAGCAAGCAGAGAGTCCTGACCTTCTGCAGTTTATCTTGTGCTGAAGGAAAAGAGTGTTTTGATTTATTTAGATGAGTTTTGAAAGGATCCTAAGGGAATTAGGCTCCTAAATCTCATTAAATTTAGCTCTTAAGGAAGTCAACTACTAAAATACCACTGAATGTGGATGCCCAACTCCCTTAAGATCCTTTTAGAAACCCATATTTTGTGTATTTATTTTTAACAGGAACTCCATGTTATTCACCTGGCAGATCATAAAGTCCTCTGCAGGAGAGAAGGAACTTCACAGAGCCAGAACAGTATCCAAGGATATAGGCGCCTTTCAAAAAACCTGGAGCTGCCATTCTTGTTTCTGTCTAAGCAGGGCCACATGGGTCTTGTCCTTTCAAGTTGTTATGGATTGCTGTGATATTTTAAAATTCTGCTCATAATCCTTAAGACAGAGTTTCTCCATCACTAATCATTTCAGTGAACTTAAAACAAAAATAGTTATGGGATAGATCATATTATTGCCTTACACTGCTGGCATATTTAATGAGTAGTGACCTTATCATGTCGCAGTGGGGATTAACTTGGGGGAAAGTAAAATGTAACATTCCAAGGAGTACATTAACTGAGTTAGGAAAGCTACTTAAATTCATTTTGAACCATGCCAGGGAAATTGCTTGAGTGAAACAAGAAAATAAAACTAAAAATGGGAAAATAATGAAATAGCTGGGGAATTTACGGGAAAGTGCATTATATAAAAATGCAAAAAATGGTACAGAGAGAAAGAAAGAGCATTAGCCATGCCACTCAAAGAGGTATTAGAGCTAATTAGTCCACTGGCCTCTGGGCTGGGATCCAGGTGCGTGAATTAGAGTGGTACAAAATTTTGAGTTAGATTAGTGCAAAGTCTGAAATCCTATGAGGTTAGACAGGGCTGGATGACTAGTCCTTAGGCAGATACACTGTTGCTTAACAAGGCAAAATTTGTGGGGGATGTTTAACCACAGTAGCTCTTGTTTTTTAGCAAAACAAGTGAAAGAGGAAAAGTGTGCAAAGCTGTTATAAATTTCAGCCAATGTAACAACTGTTTTCCTGTTCTCAAAGGGAACGTTTAAAAAACAAAAATTCCTGTAATATGAACTCATGCATATGTGCCACAGGCAATGCAATTTAGTGCAGTATTGCAAATTCATGTTCTGAGACTTGCAAGATTATTACAAGAGAAAATGTACAGTCTATAATAGCTTGCAGCAATCAAATATAGCATGAGAGTACCTCTGTGGGAATATAAGATATACAGCAAATATGTTGCAGCCTTGAAGTCTTACTTTACTGTAAGGGTAGAAGAGACTATTCTACATCAAGTGAACATATGTGGATTTAGGATACATGCCCACATGTGCTTTACCAATTTATTTCATATGTGAAATTGTACAGGTGCAGTTCGCATGGTTTATAGGCGGGACATTCATATTTTACATATAAGCCAATGTTAATCAAACAGTCAAACACACAAATTTCACGTGAGATATCCTGCACTGACAGGAAAATAATACAAGTTACATAAACATCAGCTGTAAAATGTCAGCCACATGTGGAACACAATCAAAATGCAGATGTTATTGCAGTAAACATCCTCCTTTCGTTTCAGAGACAAGATGGGTGAGGTGATATCTTTTATTGGATCAACTTCCGTTGGTGAGAGAGACAAGCTTGCAAGCTTATACAGAGCTCTTCTTCAAGTCTGGGAAAGGTACTCATTGTCAAAGTAAATAGAAGATGGAACAGATTATTCAGCATAAATAGTTAACACATATTTCAAGGGAACATTCAAGGTGCAGTGACCCATTTAAAAACTTTTCAGTCATGGGAGAGAGGGGAGAGGGTTTGTGAGTTATAGGTTGTTGTGATAAGCCATCAATCCAGTGTCTCTATTCAGTCCATGATTTTTAGTTTCTAGCAAAGTTATTAATTTAAGCTCTTGGGTTTGTCTTTTGAAGCTGTTGTGCAGGCTTCCTTTGAGGACGAAGACTGAGTGGTCCGATAGCGAGTGATTGCTCTGTGAAAAGTGTTCACTGCAGATGATATGGTGTTTTGTCTTTTGTCATTTTTCTGTGAGAGTTCAAGAGTGTAGTGATTTTTCGTTTCCTCACATTGTTCTTATTGGATCATATAGTATTGTGATAACCATGTGTAGGACCCATGGACCTTCACAGATGTGTTGTGGACGGTGTTGATCATTGTAACAGTAGAGCTCTGTCTACAGGTTTTGTATCTATTGTCAAGATCTGGTGTCACTTTGAGTTGGTGTGTCCTGCTGTGTGAGGAGGTTACTTCCCATGATGAGCTTGGAGAGGTTAGGCAGTTGTTTGAAGGCCAGAAGAGGGGGTTCAATAAGATTTCTTTCAGGATGTGGTCCCCAGCAAGTATGGGTTGTAAATGGTTGAAGATACCCCACATGGGTTCCTGAGTGAGGTAGTAGGGATAACTAAGGGTATGGAGTCAGCGTGGGGTTTTATATCTGTATTGCAACAGGCTCTCTCATGATGTGCGGGTGGCATGTTCCATGATGTAACCTACTTCTCTGGTCGGGTGTCTGTTGGTGCTTGTAAAGTAAAATGAATTACCAAAAAAACAACATATATTAGGAATCAGACCCACTCAGGGTCTGAAAAGTGTACTGACAACAAACTTACCTCATGTTCAGTTATTGTTCACAAGAATGTTACCAAGGAAATATTTTGGTGTCAGTGGGGAGAAAAAAAACAGAATTGTTCTATTTTATTAGATTTCCCAGGTTAATCTTGACTTAGGACTCCAAAAATGCCTTCCACTTCTACCCACAGCAAGAGTTCCCGTCTCTATTTGTGAGCAAGCACCATGCTATTCTGACAGCTGGAGAGAAACATTGGCAGAGAAGACACCATGTATGTGCATTAATTATGTCAGAGGCACGATTCCCAGATGAGAATGTTAAAACATCTATCTGTGCTGAATTCACCAGCCCTTGGATAAGGGGATTTGCTATCAATAATCCTGTTCTGGACTAAATTTGTATTTAAAAAAAAAAAGTTCTGCAGCCATGAAAGGTGAGTTTTGGGGCAGACAATCAGTTGCAAGAGACTGTGAATATTAGCAGAATATTTTTTCACTTTCCTTTGGCTCCACTTTGCCCTCACCCCACACACCTTTAATTTTTCACTTATGGCTCCAAACTGCATCGGCTCTCTTACTTTCCTTTGTTAACATTCCTGGGGAAACATCAGAATGAGGTTATGCACTTAGCAACAAAACAGGCTTGAACCACCTGCGTGTATCTGGAACGTTTGGTAGCACCAAAGGGAACATTTCTCCAGGGTTGAATCCAAAACCTTCAGTAGCACAGCAGATGCATTCCACCTGGACTTACCTTGTACATTCAGCAGCACTTAAGCTATCATGAATGTAAAACCAAGACACCCAAAACTGTTGTACAAAACGAAAGGTCTGGATAATTCAGAAAGCCTTAGCTAAGCACCTAGACTTCAGGGAGCTCAAAAGAACTGACTGGATCTGTTGAAAATGTTGACATTCATCCATTGCTATTATTATTTGTATTCCATTGACACCTATAGATATCGATCCAAAGGGGGCCCCTAGGGCTAGGTGCTATTCAGACATACAATGAAAGATAGCCCCTGTCCTTAGTGAGTTTACAATCCCAAAGACAAAAAGAAAGAGGGGAGTGGAGAAAGTGAAAGAAACAAGTGAAAGGGGGAGATGAAGGTAGGACGCAGTAAGACTAGTATGAGCATTTTTCTGCATAAATTAGCTGTGTACCCTCTTCAAAGGTGTAATAAGTTAATCATTAGCAATACACTTAGCTCACACAACCTGCCTAGACATTCATTTTTAAATATAAAGTAGTTAATGCTCACAGATGCTGAATGGTGTTGCATATTTCCAAATCAGGTGCTAGGACGAAAGGCAAAATAGGACTATTTTGTGGTTGACTTTGCAAAATTTAATTCAGTTTAGCATGCCCAAAAAAGTGCACAACATTTCTATTCAGGTCAATAAAGTGTCATCAGAACGCTGTGGGTTGCTGTGTTGTTTTGGGAAGCCTTTGCTGCAGAAAATTCCATGCTACATTCAGGAGTAGAGATGGGACAGTGTTTTAGAGAACTGGAAAGAAGCCCATTTTTGCTGCATTGGTGAATTTTATCCCCGTAAATTGGCATACACGTGGCTTTATATATCATTACAGTACCACTTAACATGTGCCTAAGTCACTCTGCCATGAGCTGAATTTCACCCTTTGAGTAGGATTTTCAAAAGCTCTTGGTGTTCAATTTACTGCCTGATGACAAAGGTCCCTACTCGTCTGGGAATCGATGAATCTATGAATATGAACTCTCCAGCTGCTGCAATCATTGCTCCTCCAATTGACTTCAGTGGGAACCGAGTTAAGGCTAATACTGAGCAACAAGAAAACCACACTTCATGTTCCCAAATCTGGATGCTTCTAAATTCAAAGGACGTTTAATGCTGTAAACACCTGTGTCATGCATAACTGTCTTCAAAAAGTACCAGGATCTGCTCCTATGGTGCTCCTTGTAAGATCAGGGACAAACGCTGTGACTCAGGACTTAGCTATAATATGGGCCTGGCTGTACAGTTATGACAGCCATGTAATACCTGGATAGACAGGGTGACATGTTGCTGGATGTGAGACACCGCCATGTAATATCAGGGAGTGTGAAGTTGATAGAATGGATTTGCTGGAAAAAGGGGGTCCTCGGACCATCATGGCCTCCTGATAAATATAGGTCTCCTTCTATAATAAAAGGTTATTGTAAAAAATGAAATAAAAATGTATTTGGGTTCAACAATTAAACACAATTGGCAAGTGCTAATGGCTCTGAGATCGCAAAACAGGGAAAAATGGCAAAAAAGAGAGAAGCTAGTTCGAAGGATTTTATCTAATTTCATTTTAATTAGATCCTTTTTCTAACTGAGTTTCTAATTTTTCAATTAGCAATTAGCAGCTGCAACTCATTCTGAGCATCACGAGGTGCCAGAGACACTAATTACACCACAGGAGTAGGAGGCTGCAAATGAGAAATAAAATTATCCATGAATGTTATTAGAAGAAAGGAATGATTACATTCCGTAATAATATACTGATGTGAGTCTAATTAGATTGAAGGTTTTTTTTGGGGTGGGGGGAGAATGCGACTTAAAAATGGATTACATTTAGATGCCTGCAGGTCAAGATTTCGCAATAAATATTCCTTTAGATTATATTGCTTGAAAATAGGGAACCGTTTGTGAGTGCTATCATGTTAACTTGTTCCACAGAAAGGCCTAACATCAAGGAAGTGTCATCTAGTTGTTAAAGGAAAGGGTTAGGTTCTATTCCCAACCGTTGATTTGCTGTGTGACCTTAATCAAATAACTTAATCCCTGTGCCTCAGTTTCCCCATCTGTAAACCTGGCATAGTAATAATACAATATAATCCACCTTCCTTTGTAAACTGCTTGATTTATTAAGATCCTCTTGTTACAGGCAGCACACACATACAAAATATTTATATTACATATATTAGCATCCAGAGGCGAGCAAGGCAGTCGTGATATAGAAATAAGGACACGAACCCTGACTCAAAGAGCTTACAAACTAAAGCCAAAGCTGACATCAGGGGTCAGCCCATAATACTCTCCAGTGCTGCTACCTCTACACGCCTACCCCTGAGCAATGCAAAGGTCCTCTTCTTGTGCATGATGTTATTCATGTGGGTGAGCATAGGCAGGATCAGAGTGTAATTTCAGATCTGTTGCAATGATGGGAGTAACATGCCAGTAGGGAGAAGACATAGGGAAGAGAAAGAGCAGCATAATACATCATCACTAAGCTTACACAGTTACTGTGGGAAGGCTAATGACAGTGCATGCTGGAAAAAAGAATGGTTTCTTTGCTGATTTGGCTTGTTTGCTCTTGTTGTTTTTTAAACCATTTAAAAAAAAAATTAATCCTGAAAAATTTCTTTTCCTGGTGGTTTGGATTAAAATAGAACTTCCCAGAAATTCTCTGTTACAAATAGGGGAAACAGGAGAATCCAACTGGCAAGGAATTACATTAGCTGTGAATTGAAAATGTTGGTGAAGTGATGAGCTTTCTTGTAGAAAGGAAAGGAGTTTAATGCTCCAGGAATATCCTCTGGAGGATGTTCCAGCAGGTCAGGATTTGGGAAGGTATTACCATTGTTACACCTCTTCTGTGTGTAAATAGGGGGTCTCTGCCTTCCTTCCAGCACTGCCAAGCCCTGAATTCATTCAGGGGGTAAAAAAAAAAATTAGTTTTAAAGGAGTCAGGCTAATATAATGAAATCCATGGGGCTCCATCTGGGGCTAGGCTTTCCCTGCAGGGATACAATTGTAGGATCAGGACCCACGTGAGGACACTCAAGTGAGAAACCTTTTGGTAGCAAAAAGAGAACATCAACTTCATCCCATTTGTTTGTATTCTTTAAAAGCATTGATTTTTATTTATGAATCAATAGCCTATTCCACTTGATTTAGTGACAGCGGCAACCTCTCTCCTACTCTGGCACACGCAACTGCATTTCAGAATCACTTCAAGAGACCCCAGGTAATAAATGACAATGTCCAAATATGGCTTTCAATAAAATTTACGAGCTCCTATTCAGCCCGCTCCCCTATTTGTCTTTATATATCTCACAGTATTTGCCACTAATTATATTCCTCTTTATAATCTGTTCTCCCCAGTTAAGGAAGGTAATTGATAGCTCATGAAAAATCATTAATTCCAAAATGGATCAGGAGTGTTTTGTCATGCTGTTTTTTTCCCCCTCCATATTACTAATTTTTTTCCCTATATCCTGAGTGCTAGATTTATTCAGATGCTTTACAGTTTAGAGAAGGACCAATATAGAGCAAAAAAAGAAAAGAAAAAAGGAAAGTTAATTAAAACAAATCTGTCTCCCCCTCTTTATTATTATAAGGTTTCCAAAGGATATACAATTAGCTGTGGTGAGCACTAATGAGAACTAGTCTATTATGCTATAAACTAATCCTTTTTCTTCCATTTGTATCCTCACTGCTAACTTGTTTTGACAACTCCCTGCCAGGGTGAAAGATTAGTGGGGGGAAGAAGAAACAAAAACATTCTTCATTTAAAATTCAGCTGTTGTGGCATATGGTCCTCCAGAGCTGGAAATTGTCTATTCAAGGAACTCTACTTTGTTGTTGCTGTGACACAAGAGTTTTGTGACCTGGGGTGGTGTGTTACAGGGGATAAGCTTCCTAAATAAAACCTCTTTTTGCTATAGGAGCAGGGAAGAAAGAAAGAAAGACATAGGCAAGTTTAGAGATTCTATATAACAAAGATTCGGGATTTTCAATTCTATGGACAATTTAGGGAAGGCTTGGGCTGGAAAGACAAAAGAATATTTAGTTATAGGCCTAGATCTGCATTAAAAAATGTCATCAACATAACTCTTTTTTTTACTCCCCAACTCTGCCAGTACCCCACTTCTATAGCATCATGAGCTACACAGCCCTTAGTACAGGATCTTAAATTTCAAAGCATTTTATCACTTCAGAAATCAATCTGGTGTCCATCTCATTGTCTCTCTTGCATTAGTTATTGCTGTAAAGCACTAAGAATGTCAAGGACATCACCAGCAACTATATAAAAATATGACTAATCTGCAATCTTTCCCACATTAAGAATCCCATGGATCTATGGAAGTCTGCTTTGTATTTAAAATTCAGTTCTACTCTGAAAAGTGGTTCCCTGATATGGTCAGTCTCAGCAATTTTCCTCACCATGAGCTCAATTTAAAAATAAAAAAGATAGTTTTTGTTAGACTCTCAGCCCACGAAGCTAGTCCTGAGGATCAAGCTATAATCACCCTTCTATTTGTAGCCTAACCAGTAAATAAAGGTTCTGGGGGTCAAATTAGGCTCTGAGTGGCACCTGTGGTGCCTCAGGGCTGTGGGTAGGTTTGCACAGGTGTAGCTAATTGGCCCTGCATCTAGAAGGTGGTTAACAATTTTGTTGATGTTGAGACAAAGACAAAATTCTATCTCCTTTGTCCATCCCCCAGTTGCTGCTGCCTCTGCCTCTGCATGGCTATGAGAAGTGATAATCATAATAAAAACACAAGATGTGATATTCTAGAGTTTCCACTGTCTTCATATATAGCTGTGGAAGTCAAATTGGCAAAAGCTCCTATTATGATATAGGATCTTAGGTCCCATTGAAAGCCAATTAGTCATTTGGGTGATTTTGAAAATTTTATCCAAGCTAAGGACTTCTCAAAATCAGACCATAAGAGCCTGATCCTAAAAGACACCAAACACCTGCAACTTCTATGGAAGCTGAGTAGCTCACAGAATTAGATCGTTATTGTTGTCAGTGAATTAAGATGATGTGACTCTGAGTACACACAAGAAGCAAGTCTGCTGAGTAAGAAGGTGCCATTTTCCATAGCTGCTTTTCAGAACAGAATTGTGCTTTAATCCCCTAAAGCTTAATTGATACAGCCTGGAAAATTTTCTAATTTAAGTGCACTTCGTGATCCTTCAGGATGAGAGAAAAATAAAAATGTATTATTAATAAGTGCACACAATGCTGCAAATACATTATATGGTGTGAGCAACATAAAAGGGAGAATCATGTGGACAGAATGCATGCAGTTCCCAGATAATATTCAGCACTCTTAAATCAGAATGTAGTAATCAACGTTCTTGAACAATGTTCAGTAAAGGTACTTCCTTTCCTTCTGCAGCTTTTATTCCTTCTTTGGGGTTACAATGATCATTTGCTTCAGGCTGTCCTCACTCATGGGCATCAGAATGTTTTGCCTATCTGTCTTTCCATTTTATCATCTGTGTGGTGTTGTGGGTATTGGAGAAACCGGTGGGTTCCTGGTAATTAGTTGCTAGTTTGCAAGTATTAGATGATCCTAGAGAGGGTTGCTCCTCGAGTCATCAGTTTCTCAGAACCCTAGTCTAAAGCCAGAGTTATTGGTCAGGATCTGAAATCATCCCAGAGCTGATAGACTTTTAAATGTCCACCACAACCAAGCCCCTTTAGCTTCTTGTCAAACTTTGGATTTCATTCCCTATCTTACAAACCCGCAACTGGCAGCTTTTACTTTCCAGCAGGGATTGTGACATAAGCTTTAATATTAAACTATGTTGGAGCATTTTACTGAGACCAAAGAAGAAGAAAGGTTGTGGAGTTAGTTCTAGCTAAAGTATTTTGTGGTCCCCACCCAATCTACTGCTTTTCATAGATACACAGATCCAAGTTTTTTACTATCTATTTAGTCATCTCTTTTGTATTGGTACCTAATATCATAGTAACTGAGCACCTGGAATGCTTCACTTTCCAATGGCTCTCAATTCAAAACTTTTCCCCAGCATTAAACTAACTAAAATATCTTTTCTATTCACTTTTAAATAAAAATAACTCCTTGTTTGATCTTTTAGACCATTTTCATGCAGTCACTTTTCTGCATCAGCGTTCTGTTTCTGCCAAAATAGTAAAGGGAGGGAGGAAATTAAAAATCCTGGGCACAAACACAGAGACATCACAAGCCATGAAATCAGACCTAGCATTTGTCCACTTGCTTTACTTTTGCTTCTGGCAGGGAGAGTTTAATTTTTTTCCCCCTTGCTGAACTGACATTATTCCTCATAAGGATATATCTGAAACATTATCACAGGCCTTTCAGTCTTTGTGATGGAGTTGCTTTGTGAGACAAAGGCTAAGTTAATGTACAATTTCACACACACACACAAAACTTGGAGCTGCTGTTATGAATCCATGCACTAGCTCTTTCTCCATGCCTCCCTGTCCAGAAATAAACTGAATCCAAGCCAGCAGGCTACCGCTGCTATCTGATCAGCTGTTTGAAAACTTGGATGACTTGACCCCTTTACAATTTTGTGTCTTGTATTTAGTGGTGATGAAAAGGCTGGGTTTTCCAGCTTCAATGGTCACTCCTTTAATGTTTCCATCTTAGAATATTCTCACTCTCAGAAGTCCAGGTGTGTAGAGATGTGATTTGCAGTAATGGTTGAGACTTTGGCCACTCACATATAGTACCTTGTCTTAAGTGTTCTACATTTGATGTTTGAGTTCTTTTCACTCAACTCATGCCATTCATCTGGTCAGTTGTGCAGAATTGCACACAAAAAAGGAAGACTTCCTGACCCCTGCAGATGACCAGTTCTGAAGCATGCAGTTGAATTCCTGTCATTTTAGCATGTATAACTTCAAATGTTATTAATGCATATTGCTGAGATTTTCAAAGGAGCCTAAAGGAGTTAGGCACACAATTGACACTGGGTTTCACTGGCAAACAGAAACAATTTTAAAAATTATTCAGCTAACTGAAAACATTGAGAAATATTAGTTATTGGTTGAACAAAATGTTTAATTTGTCCTGAAACTAAACATTTTGTTTAGTTTAGGAGTTTTTAATCTTTATATAGCTATACAATTACAGTAAAATTTGAAATGAAAAGGTGCTTCAAATGAAAAAATCAAGACATTTAATTCAAAAAATGTCAAAACAATTTTTTTTTAACTGAAACATTTTGGTGATTTTAATTTGTGAGTTGTTTTGGCCAACCCAAATCAGCATTTTTTGTTGCAGAAGTTTTGAATTAAAATTTTGATCAGCACTACCTGATGCTCATTTACACTAAGGCCTCTTTATACCAATCTGGCAGCATAAAGAGACTTTAAAGTGTGTGTAAAATGTAATTCACACTTGCCTTACGGCCCTTTTGCACTGTGAGAGTGGGGTAAAGGGGCCTGAAGTGTCAGTGAGAATCTGGCCCATTTACTCACAAGGAGTTACAATGTTTAGCTCATGCAACATTAGGGTAAAACAATTTTTAAAAGAAAATCACCACTTCAAACAAGATCCAAACAATTTCCCAATCTCCAGGAGGCTGTAGTTGTCATATCATAAAAGAGGTGCAAATTAACAGATCCTTTTTTTGTGAAACATATTTCCCCCCTTCAAAATTATGCATTCAAGTAGAGTCTAATTAGTCAACAATGTTGATGTGCAGACATCAAGTAAATTTTCTAGAAGGACTGATTTCCCCCCCTGTCCTCTACTTTTATGGACATGGCAAAAGCCTGGCAGTTTTCCAATTATCTCCTGAGCTAATCTTTATCCACAAACCCTAGATGCATATCTGTTTTCTTTACTGCAGAGCTTGCAAAGACATGTGCATTTCAGACAAATATTTCTCCCGTCTCATTTGACACTGAACAAGCAGGAAAAATATGGCCCATCACAAGAAATATCAGTATAATATTCCAATTTTCCACCATTTGACAGCAATCAAGTAGAGACTAATGGCTTTCCTCTGTGACTAAATCATTTAGAGACCAAGGTATTCTGTCTCATTCTCATTAGAAAAAAAAATTCCAATAATCTCATTATCCTAGTGTGAATAACAGTAAAAATGCACCAAGACTAATGGTTCCTTCAGCACTCCCGTTCACTGAGATCAGTCGGGCAGTGTTTTATGGATTCTGCTTAAGTAATGGGGTCTGCCTCGTGACACAATATACCCAGCTTGGTTCCCCTCCCCTCTGCAGTACAAACTAACTGCAACTGCCTTGTTTCAAGCCGGGTTTACATTTGCTTTGCATGCTGAGGACTTTTATGTACTATTTTTTAACTAACTTCACTAGAAAAAGAATGTGTTATGGGATGTTAAGCTTTATGGAAATTCTTCTGGAGAATAACATAATTTCACGGTGCATTACTCTAGAATGACCTGGTATTTGAACAATTAATTTTTAAGGTGTACCATGCCTTTTCCGTGCTGCATTTAGCCTTCTCTTAAAACATCAACAATAACAGGACTCATTCGCCCTCCCCTCCACCACCACCTTTTTATTTTCTTTATGCCCTGAGAGGATGGTTTAAACAGGCTCATAGTGTGTATTGCATTTTTACCATTTATTGTGGAGAATATTCTGTTTGAAAATATAGTGTGGAAGGGAAACCTAAACCCTCTGGGACTTACCATCATTATTTCCAGCTCATGAGTCTATTTCCATTTCTCAGCCTGTCTTATTTCCAGCTGAAAGTCTTCCAGAATCTCCCATAATGCTTAAGGACAAAGCGCTCTAATGCCAGACTCTGTTAATACCGGACCAAGGGCCTGTACCTATGAACACTTGCAGCTAGTCATAGGCTAGGTATCGTCCCAAATGGGACTACTCAAGGCAATAAGTGCTATGCCAGCTAATAAGTTTTAGGGCCAGATGCTCAGTTAGTGTAACTCAGTGTGGCTTCATTAAAATCAGTGGAGTTATGCCAATTTACACCAGCTGAGGGTCTGATTTCTAGATATCAGGCTTCCAAAGACAGAGCCTGCGGCCTTGATTCTTCTTTTCTCAGCTTTTTGCGTATATTTAGGATAAACTCAGTGTTGTGCTTGTGTAAAACTAAAGTGTGATTGGAATCAGGCCCTGTGTCTTTATTCCTCTCTGTAAATGAACACTCGTACACGGATGTGAAATGGTAGTACGATTGATGCTAATTTGAGAAATTTTTCATATGAACATTTTACATCCTTTGAGTCCAAATATTAGTTGCACTGAGAGCAGAATTTGGCTCACACACCTTACAAGAGATTAACTTTTAACTCCTGTTCGTTTGTTGTAACACTGTGTATTTAATCATGCAGTGGTGCCCTACCCTAATGTCATGTGCTTCATGTTTTAGGCTTGCTTGAATTCTGTTCTCTTGCTAACTATCCACCCACTAATTTTAGTGGAAAACTGCCATCTAACCATTGTGTTTTCAGGGATGCCATCTGTAGTGTGATGCATGCAAACCCAAGTTCCATCTGAGTAATTTGCCACTTCTGGCTTTTTTTTTTTGTTACCCAGACATGTGTTGACTGTACAAAATGGGCATGTCTGCAATTTCTCTGGGACCATACAAAACAAGGATCAGCAGGTCATTAGAGTTTGTCTCTTCTAACCCATATGTGTTCATGGTAATATTAATCAGACAGGCTAAGAAATAAGTACCTTAATGTTAGATATTATTTTACTCTGCTATACTAATCTAGTGGATTAACTTCACCATCAGTATATTAAACTTGAATATCTTGGTGGTTGGAGGGTTTTGTTTGTTTGTAACTGTCTTCCCTTGCCTTTCCCCTATGCAGTAAGTGAGCTTTGGGATGCATTTCAAAGTATCTGTAATCACAAATAAAATGATAAAGATGACTAGATTCTCAGCTGGTATAAACTGGTGTCATTCCATTGACTCCAATAGCATAACACTGATTTACCACACTTTAAGACTGGATCCATTCAACTCTATAAGAGCTACATTGATTTACCCCAGTTGAAGACAGGCTTCATTGAACTGAATGGAGCTACACCAGTGTACATCAGCTGAGGATTTGTCCCCTTTTTGTTATCATTATTTGGAAACCTGCAGGCTTTACAGAGTCTTACGTTATATTACAGTTTTCATTCTTAATTTCTAATTTTTTTCTCTTTTCACACACATAGTGGACATCAGCAGAATGCTGCATACCTGATAATGGGAAGCATTAACCTTGATTCATTTAAGGTCTGGAAATCGTGCCTCAAATCAGATTCTCAGAAAAGAAGCTCATACGACTGATAAGGCTATGAGTGCAAACCGCTGGGACCCCAATTATTTTATGAGATGGGGAGAAAATGTCTCAGGGGATTGTAATGGTGGGATATGGGATGTTTCATCTTCAGAGGATTTGAATCTAGCCTAAATAGGCAAAAATTGAGGGGCAGAGAGAACAGTGTTGAAAGCCAGATGAGTTCCTGTGTAAAGTCCCAGCTGATAGTTATTCTGCAACTTATGTGAAATGATTCTGTGGTCTCAGTCCAGCTCCTAGTGGACAGTTGTCCAACTAAAAGGCACCATGACAGCTGTACCCCTGACTAATAGATTCAGAAAGAATCAAACAGACAAAGAAACAACTCCCCTTTCATCATCAGGTAAAAGGGTTCAGAGATGGCAATGGAGAAGGATAAGAAGGCACGGCTAGCAGTGTCACGGCCGGTGCTATATCTATTTCAGCAAGCCCACTGTCATTTGAAACAAGCTTTTCAATAGAGATGGGCCCAAACAGTAGAGCTGGGATCTAGATGTGGAACCCAAATGTCGCCAAAGCCTGCTCTGGATGTTTTACTCCAGCGTTTTGATTTAGCTCATTGTAGAGATAAGGGCCAGGTGGGCATTTCAGACTTGGGTTCAGATCTGAACTTCTCCAAAGGTGGGGCTATCTCTGCTTTCAACAAGGAAGCTAGAACTATACAGCCTCCCACCCCATCTCCTGCTTCCCTTTTGAATTAACACCAATTTCACACCACGTTTGAAACAAATGGAACTTTTTGAACCACTGTTCAGCACCTCAGCCCTCTCTGAGGCAACCCTCACCATATCTGTGTTACCCACTTCTGGCTTGCACCAGAAATGCAAGCACCAAGATGTGAAAAATACCACCAAGATTTCCAGCCCAACGTCGCAGACCCAAGGAATCTGGATAAGCATGATAGGAGCTTAGTTATTTTCTAACATTGGTGTTAGGCCGATTCAAGTGCAGTCATTAAGATTTACACCTATGACGATTACCCCAGTATCAGGACTGAACACTTGTAAATGTTTATCTGGGAATAACTGCTCTGGGCCTTCTGGATGTCACTGGAACACGAGGATTTACAAGGGCCAGGATTTGTTCAGAAGAAAGGTGTGTTCTTTGGCCATATAGAAGCTGCAATGGAAAGAGAGTGGGCTATGTCTGGGAGCATTTGAGAGTATCACTGTCACTGTAAACACATTTTTAGTGGTAGTGACAGTCAGGCAGAGGAAATTAGAGTGTCTGACATAGAGCTGCCAAGTTTCAGAAGCTGAAGCCCAGACAGCTTTCCCCTGTCACTGGCAGGTCATTCTCTGAGCTATAAAATGCTGTATTTTTTGTCAGTGGTTTTCAGCAGGCAAGCCTTTGTGAAGCTTAAGGAGACTGGTTAAAGTGTTACATGGAGACTTCACAGGCACGTACAAGGCTGGAGGTAGATTTGGGTTTTCTGAGGGCAGTTCCTACTGTCGGTTTTTGTGGGGACTTCTTGTGCTGGAAAAGATGCTGTTGCCATGTCCAATCTGAAATGCAGTGAGCGACATAGCGCACACAAAAAAGAAAGTGGATGATGCATTCTCAGACAGAGAATGAGGGACATAAGTCAGGAAATTCATAGTTAAGAGAACTTCTCCTTAATACAATGCAGATGTGCCTAGGTTTTGAGATCCATGAGATATGCCAGTTTACGCCATTGTTCTCAGGCTAGTCCAGTACCTGCTGTGCAAAGTATTAACACTGAACTGTGATCATCCCAAAGTGAGGGCTCGTCTACATGAACACTTAGTTAGTGTCAAGTGGGGTGTGTAAATCTACCTCCCACTAGCCTGATGGGAACTAAGCGTACAGATGAATTCCTTGCTGCACCCTAAAAGTTCCCTGGTGTGCTTTGATGTACTCCTGTTTCAAAAGTAGAGTAGATCAAAGCGCACACGGAAGCTGTTAGTACACAGCAGCAGGCTCCAAGTGGACGCTTAGTAGGAGGTAGATTTACATCCCAGCATGCCACCGACTGAGTGTTGTGTGTAGAAAAGTGCCATGCCTCATTTGTAGAGCTGGTGGATAATATTCCGTCAAAATGAGTTTTCAATGTAAGCAATGCTGCAAATGTGACTCAAATTTGTGAAAGATTTTGGTCGACATGAACCTGCCTTTTTTGGTGACAGAAAAACTTGGCCAAAACCATTTGCCTAGTTCTAGCAGCAAGCAATAAGGGCGTGAGGGTTAGCGGAGTTCCCAAATTATGGTGGTGGTGATGGCACGGCATTTTAGCTCATCCAGACTCCTGGACTGAGTTGATCCTTCCCACTTAACTTCTCGAGTGCTGAATAGCCACAGCTCCCACTTTGGGCTACTTGTGCAAAACAAATGACGCGAGATGGCTGCCCAAGGCAGTGCAATGGATTCCCAGGGATGGATTTGGCATACTTTGCTTTGCTTAAGTGGACAGGTGTTTAGGACCAATACAGTCCTTCCCATGAAATTATAACTGCCCCTGGGGAGACATTACAATCTCAGTGGCCATAAAGGTGACAGAGTTAACAACGTTATCCAGAGATCATGGACACAATAGACCTTAATGGCTTCATTTGAGAACTTGTGGCCGACTGTGTCAATATGTCCCCAAAGACCCCTGTTCTGTAGGTATTATTTTCCTTTAGAACCATTATGGTCTTCTTTGCCAAATAATGCTTCAATAGGTACTACTGGGCCAAAGAGATGTACCACATCAATGAAGTTAGTGTGCATAGCATCGCTAGCTAAATCCTTGTGCAGTGAGTCATACAGGCACATCTGATTCCTGTTACATCGAGGTTTACGTCCTTGAGTCCTGGCTGAATTGTAACTTGAGCAATGATGTTTTTTTCTACCCAGATGCCCTCTATGCTTTTAATTTAATACCAACTTCTTATCCATTTCCCGCCCAAAACCACTGAATAGCATTGCTCTGCACTGTTAAATAAATGCTGTGTTCTACCCCCAAGATGGCTGTGCTTTCCAGGTGGTGAAAAATCATTCCTGTATGTATGTTAACTTTGCAATGTTCTTGGAGATCCTTGTGCTTAATCATTGTTATTCTCAAGAAATTCATTTTCTGTTGTATTCTGTGGTATGAACATAGGCTTCAGAGGTGAAAGGACTCTCTTAGTCTCTTGCATACCTCAGTCCTAATACTGCCATGACCAGGAGACATGTATGTGTATGTAGAGACCAACATCACAGCTGGCACTGACTGGAACCATAAGTGACATTTTCAACATGGGCCAAGGAATGAATGGAGCAATAAATGCTGACTTCTATCATCACAATAGAACAGCTCTTGGACATACTGATGGAGACAGCATGTGGTGAACTTGTATTTCCACTTTCAATTTTGTACCTGCTGTGTGGATATGTAGAACTCGATTCTGAATTTATTTACACCAATATAAATCCAGAGTAACTTCACTGAATTTGCCAGTGTAACAGATGAGAATATGATCCATTGGACTTCAGTCTCCAAGGCTGTCAAATTGGTGTCTTTCACAAGCATGAAATTAATTATATAAAAGGGTCATAAAAAGAAGTTATCAGACTCCATTTATATTTTTTCTTTCACATTTTGAAAATGCAACTGCAGAGAATAAGACCAACCTCTTTCCCATAAATTCATTTTATCTGCAACAATGACTCTTTTAGCCCCAGATATTTTTGTATAAAAGGATTGATATAGCTGAGTGAAATTTTCTGGCCTGTACTATGCAGAATGACAGACTGGTCTTGAAAGGCTAAGAATCTATGAGATTGTTAGAAGTAGAACTGGAGAGGCTTTCACCCTGTAACAGGCTGAGAATCGGAGAGAAAGAGAGATGGATTGATATCTTTTTCTGGTTCCGCATATATATTATTCAGACTTCCAACTTACTATGCACTATACTTTACACTCACCAAACCTAGTAGTTCTCCCACTTCCATCTTCTCTAGCCTCTTTATTTTCCTTTGTATTGGAATACTTAGCTCTAATAATAGTATAATTTTTCCTACAAAAATGAACAAAAAATGTACTCTGATTATTGAGCAGTTCTGAGCCGTTTTGTGCTGTGTCTTTCTTACAGCAGCTAGATGGCCTTTTTTATTATTATTCTTATAATAACTGAAACATTTGAACAATCATTGTCTTACAATGGAGCTGATCTTAGAGCAATTGTGCTTTGTACCACTCCATCTCTTTTGGGAAAAGTATCTTTAAAAAAAAAAAAAAGACTTCTCCATCAGTGATATGACCAGCCTGAAGCCATTTTCACACCTCAGAAATGAGGGCTTAATGAGCAGAGAAATTAAAGAGTAAAATTTGCCAGCATTTCCTTAAATCGCTGAGTATTTTGGCAGATTGGCCTAGGTTATTCCTTCCACAAGGGAGCTTGAAAGCATTCAGCTTATTCTCCAAATAATCTTTCTGTAATGAATCTGTTCCATTATGAAGAAGATTTATAAAAAACAATGTAATGTACGTGGGGGTGAGTGAAGGAGACATCTTACATGCGTGAGTATGTATGAGTGAGTGAACAAAGGGTTATGTGCATATGCCGACGCTCCAGTCAGAGGTGTGACTGCAGCCTGTGTAGACATAACTAAAATAGTGTTAATTTAGCTAGCTCAAACGACAACAGCATTAAAGCCACAACAGTACAGCCTAGCTGCTCAAGTCCCAGGCAGGGCTGTACCAGCTGTGCTTCCACAGCTTCACAGCTATTGTTATGGAAGCTAGCTAGATCAAAGAGAGCTCTGATGTGTCTACATGGGCTGCAGTCACACCTCCGATTGCAGTGTAGACCGACCTTTTATGTGGTGTGTGATTGTAACCCACTGTTCAGGGCATGTGTATCCCTTTATGTGCCCAATTCACAGAGGAGAGGAAGCTGCTAAAACTCATAACTACCAAGCCTGGCTCTTTTGCACTATCTGTTGGGTTGCAGCCTTTTAGCTTTGGAAGTTCCTAGCCCAGTTCTGGAGTCAGCCAAAGTGTCTCATGTGATCAAAGGGTTGTGTAAGAGAGTGTGAATAAGTGGACAGTGTGGGCCAGATCCCCAACTGGTGTAAACCAATATAGTTATAGTCATTCAGGGGTATTCTGCCAATTGACACTAGCTGTGGATTTGGCCCATTGTCCTGTGTATTAGAACATCCTTTTTTTAAAGCACCCAGACTCTCTTGGGAGTTAAGGGCACTGAGAGACAACATGCTATATATATACACAAAAACACACAATATATATTTCTGCCATTACTAATCTATCAATGTGTGTATGTGCATATATATAAAAGCTTAGTAATGGCAGAAATAGTTGCTCTTTGAAGGGATAAAATCTATTTGTTAATTTCAGGCCATTTTAAACATGGAATCCCGTTTGTTGCTAGGGCATTTTCACTGTTTACCACCGTATGCTCTGACTATTTATAGAAATCCCATAGTGTTGTGTCTGAACTTGGTGTTATGCATAATGATTAGCCAGCAGCCAGGTTTATTTTGAAGTGAGCTTTAGGTCACACCATTACTTTGTGTCTGAGAAATGAGTTTTCTTTGCCTTTGAAAAGCAGATGAGAATTAAACTGCAGTTTATTGTCTCATAAAGAAATAGTGGACAAATTATCCAGCTACACCGTATTGCGTAGAATTGTTAGTTAAAAGTGATAACCAAGGCTATAATTTACATGGAGACGAGAACTTCTTTAGAGGTTCCCAGCATTAAATCTTATATGGTAAACCTTTTGTATTTCTAACTCATTTTGTGCTGGGAATCATTTAACCAGAGACTTAACTGCTAATACAGTTCCATCAAGAGCAAAGTATAAATCAGAATTACTGGATCATTCAAACTCTGTCTGAGTAGTTGTTTATATGGTATTTTTCTTCTACTGCTTCTGTATGCTTGCAAGAGATGCCATTAAATTATGATATATTGTACACATCTTACTACCATCTTGGCAGGCTCTGTTGCAAATAAAACATAGTGCTTATCCAATTATGGCCTTAGTTATACAAAGGATAAACAATAGTAATAATACAAGAAGAAAGGAAAGCACAGGTACAGTCAGAAAGAAGTTATATATAAATAGCTCTTCATTTATTCATCAGATCCTGTGAATAAAATGCTCCACTAAAAATATAAAAGGAGAAATTGAGCTCAGAAATCCCTTTGTTTCCATCTCAGACATCCTCAGCCTACTGTCAGGGGAAGCTGAGCCTGGCATTGTGCTGAAGAAGGAGTGTATATAGTGGTTAGGGAAGCAGATAGAAATAAGGATGCTCAAGTCCTAGTCCTAGCTCTTCCAAAGTCTTACTCAGTGATCTTGGGCAAGACACTTACACTCAGTATGCACAAATTTGTTATCAGTTAAAAATACTTGCCTACCCCATAAGTCTGTTCTGAGAATTACTGATGTTTGAAAAGCCTTTGAGTTCCTTAGACGAAGCACCCAAAGTCATTTTTAGTTAGTATTAGAGTGACCTTCATTAAGACCTTGAAGTCTTGAACTGTGTGGGTTGCTTCAGGTGAAGGACAGGCTGAGCAAATATGTCCTCTCCGCCTTTTCCAGTATGTCTGAAACTGCAAGGGAGCCTAGTAGACAGAGGATTGGACCCAACTAATGGAGGCTAGAATTCCACCCTCCATCAAAAATGTAGACAATAACAATACCAATTGTGTTTCCGCCAGACCCCCAAAACAACACTATCCAAAAACTACTGAAAACTGGAAAACTTCAAGCAAAATAGATGCTTCCCAAAATTATAATAAGAAGAATTTACTCAAAACCCATTTTCTATTGAAAGAAAGTTTTGATGGAAAATTTCCAATCAGCCATAAACCCCTACACAAACTGAACTCCCAGTGACTTTAGCCCTAATTAACTGGGTTTCTAAGCCCCTTGCACTGCCTTGCACTAGGAAAATAACATTAAAACACCCAATTGCCAAATTCACCTCCCTCACTTCCCCCCGCATCTGATCTCCTGAAAAGTTCACCTCCACAGCAGCCTGCCTAGCCTAAATATATGCATCTTGCATTATGCTCTGAAGATAAATAGGCCTGGGTTGTTTTGAAGTAGGAGGGAGCCTGGAGCAGGCATGAGGACTCCTATACTGGCAGTTCACTCTTTCTTAAATTGAGGGGGAACCAGCTTCTGCTGATTGCAGCTGTGTCAGCATGAGACAAGGAAAAAAGTGGCTTCTCCCCAAGCAAGGTCCAACCCATTTAACACCTCCAATTCAATCTGTAAACCAAGAGATATCCAATGCATATCACGGAGCATCAGGTACATGGACTGCCTCCCAGTAGCGCCACTTAATATGGCAGCTGCTGCATCATGCACTAGATTGAGTTTGCAGATTGGCCCGAAGTAGAGCCCCATGAAGAGTGTATTGAGATAATCCAGTCTAGAAGTGGCAAAGGTCATGATCACTGTAGCAAAGCACCCAAAGTCACTTTTGAAAAACTGGACCATGGCCTTTTAGAATGAAAAGAGGAGCTTGTACCAATGCTCCAGTACGTTAAAGTGAAAGCAGAGAGGCACTCTTCTATAATTTAGGCTTTGTCTACACTACCAGTTTTGCCAGTAAAACTTTTGTCGGTCACGGGTGTGAAATGATGCTCTCCTTCCGACATAGCTACCGCCGCTCATTGGGGATGGTTTAATTATGCCGGCTGGAGAGCTCTCGCCTGTCGGCACAGAGCAGCTACACAGGAGGCCTTAGAGTAGCGCAACTGCAGCAGTACAGCTCTGCCACTCTAAGGTCTGCAGACATAGTCTTAGAAATTACTATTAATATAATTCATTATGGGAACTGGAGTCATGCTGAAATTCCATGTGGAAGGGAAGGGAAGGTACAGTAAAACTACAAATCAAAGAGCTCTCTCTACATCAAGCCACCATGTTCATTAATCCCAAATCAGCCCATTAAAATAAAGCAGCAGCTGATTAATATCCCTCCCTAAGTAACATTTCCAGCTGAGTGAGAACTTGATGCAAATATATAGTTGATACCAGAGTGCAGCACTAAGGTACAATTTTCTCTGTTTACCAGAAACAAGCTTGGAATTACACATTCAGTGAAAACACACGATCAAGAAAGATAAGCATTGTTTGTGTAATTCTGCTCCCATTGAAATCCATAGGAAAAGGATGTGTGTGTGTGGGGGGGGGGGGGTTTCAGGATGGAGAGTTTCATTGCTATTGCCTGCGTTGTGGATAAATGGAGAACTTTAGAAGTTAGGACCTTGTGGTCAATTGCTAGGGCTAGTATGCAGGAACTTTGGGTTCAATTCCTGGTGTTGCAAAATGCTTCCTTTATGATCCACGGTAAGTTGCTTTGTCTCCCTGTGTGTCAGTTCCTTATCTGTGGGCCAAGCATAAAGATAGAATTGTCACTTCACCATCTTTCCCTAGTCACTAAAATTCACATTACAAATAAATAAAAACAGGCCACTGTAATAATATGTACAGTGTGAAGTTATGATGTGAAAATAATTTAAGACAATTAAATAATTTTAAGGGAGCACAAAATGTGAGCATTAAAGATAATGGGTCTGCTTCTTATTCACAATCAGGCTATTTTACGTCACCCTGACAAAGTGAAGGGGTTTAAAATGGGGTTAAATTGCCTTTAGGGCCAGTTTATACTCCAGCATGGTATAAAGCAGCCTTGGTGTAAATAAAAATGTAGGCCAAAATGTCATCATTAGCCTGGAATTCCCAGCTTTTATTTATTTATTTAGATTTTACGGTGTCAGTATTCTGCCCTAGACACATACAACAAATTAACATGACAAACTCAATGCGGAAATTAAGATAATTAACTAATCAAACTGCCCATATTCCAAAAATTAACACAAAGCTTCCAAATCATCTCACTAATGGCCTAAGAGAGATCTTTTCTCATTTCTGGCAAACCCTTAGCATTATCTCTTCCTGAAGCTTCAGATATTATCCACTGTCAAATTTTAAGTATGAAGATTCTGATCTGCTCTGGCAAATCCTATGTTGTTATTATTTACATGATGGGTATTTTGGCATTTAATTGTCTTATTTTCTTATGAAAGCTCTCTTCCTCAATTGCATTGACAGGAGGAATTACACATGTACAACAGATAGTTTCTCAAGTTCAGTTTCTACACCCTTTCCAGGGAATATTTTAAAATGCCATTTCTATGAAATGTCAGATCTGATTATGATTACATTGATCTATGGTCTAATCATCTGATACGTTTTCTATTTAGTCATTTTGAGCTGTATCCCCAGGGAAACAAAGTTTCATAACGGATGAATTTTATAAATAAAGATGTTCACATTTTTGTAGGAAAAGGTTTTATCTTGAAAAATGTCTTATTTTCCCTAAAACAATACTTTTCTAAAAAGCTATCAACATAACTGATATTTTCCATTTTATCAATATTTTAATCTACTTTTTATTAATTTTTACCATAATATGTTAAATCATTATTGACCTTCTGTTTACCTGAAAGCCTGTTTCTAGTGAGAAAATAAAGTTGTCCATAATAAAAATTTCAGGACAAATTTCAAGTAAAAATATAATGAATATTTTCATGAAAAGGAGGAAATTAGTGCATTTCAGCATAGGCAAAATTAAAATAAATTCAATATTTCCAAAAAATTGCAGAATAATTTTTTGTTTTTCAGTCAGCTGTGTCTTCAAATAATTTCATTTTTATTAGGAAAATTACAAATGAGGGAACTAATTATTCATAATTATTTAGCAAATCTACTCTGAGAGCTTGGCTGCCAAGTGCCAGACTTATGGACCTTTTTTCTTTTTTCTTTTATGGCTGTGTTAAAAAAAAATTGAAAACACGGGGGTTGTAATGGAAACTGACAAACCACTGTAGGCAGGATGGCATGGCTTTAATAAATGCATGTTCTTTACTCTCTTCTATATGTGATAGTTCTTCCAGTGACACAAGGTCATAGGACTAATGAATAGCAAAGCAGAGCATGAAAAATGGATATTAATGAAGTGTAACTCTGAGTAATAAAGTTATAAGCAACCTCTGATAACAAACACGTTTTCCTCGTAACATCTTCAATTATTTTCATTAATGTGTCTCCATAGCAAGCTGTGCAAGCTAGCCTTTCAGGACCATAGACAGCAGCATAGCTGGCACGCACACTGAAAACGTCTCCCCTAATGCACTTGGCCAAGTGTTTATCGATGGAAGGCTTAAACGATGATAACATGCATTTATCTTAATTTTTCAGTGACACATGCCTTTTCCATATCCTAAGGGATTTGAAATTTGAATAGGATTGCTTGGATCACCCAAGAGGCTTTAAGGACATAGGCAGCACTGAGGCCTGTCTACATTTCCCCTTCTGCTTCTCTAATGGTGATATCACTGGTTTTGCTGACAGTGGCTTTGGTCCATCACTACTGTCCTTCTCCTTGCCATGTGTTGTGGTTGGGGTTCAGTTCCAGTATGCTTGTTTTGGCACCTACAGATACAGGTTCTTTTTCTTTCTCTTAAATTTAATGTAGAGCTGCTGCAAAGCATTAGAATGACAGTTCTGAAGAAGAGCTCTCTGTGGGCTCAGAAGCTGATCTCTCTCACCAACAAGAATTGGTTAAATAAAAGATATTACCTCCCCCACCATGCCTCTGGAAAATTAAGTCTTTTCTCCACACATTTATCTTAGCATGTAACATGGCACTGATAGCTTCCTCAGACGGACTCATTGATATTCCTGGGGCTTGTTATGGAGGGACACACCTCTGGGAAGAAGAGAGGATCTCAGGCTGCTAACGCTCTGCTGAGACCTCTGACAAATAGGTCTGATTAGTGCTTATTGTGAAAGCAGCTTTTATGATGTGGCAGACAGACGGCTGTGTTGGAACTGCAAGTCATCACTTAGAATGGTAGTGGAGGGGATGTCTTTGGTCCTTGCAGGCTGGGGCTCTGTAGGAAAGCATGCAATCAGAGTCAATTTTGCAGAGAACAAGCCTAGAGTCACGCGGGGTGCTTTAGAGAGTGGCCTGCTTTCTCTCCTTTTGTTTTGGGTTTTTGTGTGGTGTTATTCTGGATTCTAAGGAATAAATGAGTTTTACACTGCAACTCTCCAGCACAAATATTTGTTTTTTATCTGACTTCTCTGTGGGTTTGCCGTGAAACATAATAATGATGTGGATATCCATTCTGTAGGAGCTGAACTGAGACCACCATATTTCTGATAGTCCTTTGTACGGTCATAAGATGTTAAGTAAAGAGGTTTGATCATTACTACTCTATTTTTGCACTTTCACATTCTAAAAATGTATGAATTAAACAAAGGACATAAAAGAAACTGGAAGCTTCAATTAAACCCCTAACTGTCTGTTTGAATGCTCTCTATTTCTAAAGGGCTCTTAAAAGAGAAAGAATAGCGGCAAGTGTGTACTAAGCCTAAGAGAGCGCTATAGCATGTAGACAGGACTGCAAAAAAATTATGCAGAAGCAATCTGATAGCCTGATCTGACTAATGCACTCCAGACATGCTGGTTCAGAATGGCTTAGTCCCCACCTAAGTATAACATCCATATGATATGAACGAGCAAAGGAATGAAAGGAAACTGCCCACTTTGAAGATGTTGTGAATTTATTCTTTTTTGGTTTTTCCTTTTAACTTTTTAGAACTTGGTGAGTTAAGCTCAGGATATAGATGACATAAACCCAATACTGAAAGTCCCTATTCTTATGGGAGACTTAGGAAATGCACAGGCCTTGTGTTGACCTCTGCATGGTGGTGAATTTTGAAAAATGTTCAGCACGCAGTGGCTCCAAAGGAAGAGAATGGGAGCTGTAATGCCCAGAGTTCTTTTCAGTGCCTGGCCCTGATTGTTCATTCTGAGCTGTGGGGAGGAGAGAAATCCTTTTTAAAATTTGTGAATTAAATGTTTTTTGTTTTTTTTTTAATTTTCACTAAAAATTTCTCATGGACTTTCTGCTTTTTCTATAAAAATAACAATATAATTTTGTGGGGGCTTTTTGTTTGTTTATTTTTTCTTCTCTTTGTCTCCTATTTTTGCACATAAAGAGAGGGGAGAAACCCCCCAATATGAATAAAAAACCAAACAAAAATAATTAATAATTGAGCTCTTCTCAAGTTGAATCAGAACAGTTATTTTGTTTCCAAACATTTCATCCAAAAAACTTGAAAATGTTTGATTTATACAAAACATTTTCCGTGAAAATTCAAATTAATATGAAAAAGCTTTTTGCAGTCTTTTTACCTTTTCTACTGCAAAACAGTTTTGAAAGTCTGTTCCCCACACTTCTTCAGACACTATTGAAATGCTTCTCCCCAGCCTCTTAAAATTCTGATGCAATAAGAAAAAAAGAAAGACTTCTGATTTTAAGCACATTTTTATGTTGCTGTTGAAGCCTAGCCTGGATTCTTTTTATATAGTAAGTTATAATGTGATGGCACCATCATCTGTAAATTCTCTCTCCTCTCCTTTGAACTGTAAAATGTTGAGTCGCAGCCCCACAGCAGCACTCTGATGGTATAGAAATGCTAATGAGGTTGTGTCTCAATCTAGAACTCCCTGGTGTGAAGAGAGTAAATGAGTCTGTTACACTCAAGAACCTAATTTATCTTGTGCAAACTATTCTCTTTTTGTTGTTATTATTTGCCAAAATGGAGACAGCTTGGGGGAAGAGCCTGCACAGCAAGTTTGTTAGTGTTGGTTTTTCTTTAAAGTTCATCCAGGTTGTGAGCCTGTGGCAGGAATAATTAAAGTCGATAAAGATACTGAAGATGAAAAATAAAAATGAGGGCATCAGTGAATTAAAGGGGTTGTGGGATACGGGTAGTGGGGAGAAGATCAACATTGAAATCAGACCAGGGCAAGCTGTAGGGGCTTAATACCAATTATTGTAGGGATGGGAGTTATGGAATATTTAAGAAAACGAATGTCATATGGGAGCTGTAATGAAGCAGTCTAAGCACCCTCTAGCAGTATAAAATAATACAAATAGATCACTGTCATGTGCTACAGCTCCTTCTTTGAGCCCCATTATATTCATAATAAAATTTGCACCTTTCATCTCAGGATCTCCAAGGCCTTTACAATTTAAATGTCCCTGCTCAGCACCCCGTTGACTCTTATTGTTCTTACTGGGTAAATTGGGGCAGAAAGAGACAGGCAGCATGCCCACATGGATTTAAATCAGGAATAGATGTCTTTCTAGAAGATATGTCTTAGCTCAGACATTGGTTATGGGCTTGGCAAAGACAAGGAGCACTAGCATCAGTACATTACTAATCGTAGATAAAAGTTTTTACAAATCTCTTAAATACAGAACTGGGGGCATGTACATACTCATACCCAGTTAATTCTGGAAAACAGATTCCGTTCTATAAGGGAGTGAAATATCACCAGTGAGGAAGTTTATCAAACTTAGCAGTCAAATTCAGTCTTTTGCCTGAACTTTGCCTAACTACTTCAAAAGGATTTTTACACCAAACATTTGGTGACTCACATTCATTTGTTAATTCTGTCTTTGAGTCCCCTCGCCTCTTAAAATATGTGCACTTTTTCTTTTGCTTGCCTCAGGATTTCAATTCTGTCTTCTAGATACTGTCCAGATACTCTGAATCATTGACTCCATTCCCAATAAAATACAGAAGATGGATAGGTTTAGCACTTTTCTCTAGCTCTTATAACTCTAATAAATGGAGTCATCCATTCAGACTTTCTGGGAATCCTTCACACTGCTTCAGTTGGTTTTCATAGCAGATAAGAGCAGGGAATGTTTTCAAACTATGATATTGATGAACCTGAAACATCTGTACTAATAATTCTACATCTATACAGCTTCATCCTCCTTTCTGTTCAGGAAGCTATGAGTGGCAGTCACTCGTGGACAACAATGTGCACAGAGCAATAAAGGGTCAGATATTGTCAGGCCGTCTAGCAGCTAAGTTACGCAGGAGTTGGAAAGAATTTCTTTGAGGAAGTCTGTGTTATACTTGCGAGGGGATCTTTTACTGGTCTTCAGAACCTTGGAGTCTGGGCAACCCCCAAACAGACAAGACCCCTAAATTCCTGAGAAAAGGATTTGAGGGCAGGGTCCCAAACCTAAGTCTCATTGTTTTAAAGATACTCGGTCTGATTAAAAGGACTGTGAGTAATTAAGGGTGGGATTTTCAAATGCACTCCTCATTGGCTAAATTCCCCTCCTCCTTAATTTTAGTCAGTGAGTAGTTCAGTATTCTTTGTGGATCTAAGCCAAAGCACACTGAAATCCACCCATAGAGCTAGTCATAAATGTCCATCTAAATAGTTTTTTGTTGTTGTTTTTTTAATGGAGAATGGCTTTTTTCACAAAACAGGTATTGGCTGAAAAACAATTCCATTCACATTTCAGGTTTTGTTGAAAACAAAACAAAAACAAATAAGGAAAACCCCAGAGCATAGGATGTGTGCCTATAGCTATATTTTATACATTTTAATCAAGTAAGAAATTTAAATAGATAAAGACGAAGGTAGAACATTATCCAGACATGTGGGGATTTTTCTAGCTTCTTTCTTACATTTTCCATGTTTTATATGTTCAATTTTCTTGTGATCCTTTACTTAGGTTGACTGTAAAGCACATCTTTACACAGAAGGGCTCATTTCAATCTTATATATAAAGGTACATTTTGAAACGGAAGTCCTGTTATTATAGCCCTTATTTATACAGTGAAATCAATGTGCATTGTGCACAGCACAAATAGAAGACCTGGTCCTTGCTGAAGAGACCTTGCAGTGTAAGCTTAGACATAATGTGATGAAAGATAACAACTGACAAAAGGTAGGGTTGTGGGGACAGAAGGCAAGGGCAATACAAATATGATTTTGTAGTAGTTTAGGTGTCTTAGGTGTGTTAGATAAATATTTGATAGCTTGATAAAAGGACATTTTTAAATAAGTCAGCTTTCTACTCTTTTGACATTTTTCCATAAAAAGATATTGAATGGTTTTGCATATATACAAGGTAGGATTTTTTTTTATTTTACAGGTTGTGTGTGAAATGATTGAGTTCATTTTTCCAGGCTGCATTGTCACTTTTTAACCCTTCACATTCTCTTCTCCACCTCTCAAGCACAGATACATTTATTGTTGGTTGTATAACAGCATCTAGAGGCTGAAGCCACAGTCAAAGCTCTGTACACTAGGTGCTGTACACACACAAAATGAGAAATGTCCTTGCCCTGAAAAGCTTACAAGCTAGGTTCTAAATAGACATGACTGACAAAGTATAGGGAATCAGAGAAGTGAAATACTTGCCCACGGTCATACAGCAGAACTAGGAATAAAACTCCCGTTTCCTGAGCCCCATATCAGTGCCCTGGACACACTGCTTTCTGAAATTCATTCCAGATCCGTTGCTGAAATACCTTCTAACACTGAGACCACCCCGCCATCCTCATGGTCAGATGTTTCTACATGTTCCGGAATCACACGTCCTTCCAATGTGGGCAGCTGCACGGTAAGCAGAATTGCCTACAGACCTTTCAGGGCTGCTCTTATATTGCGGAAGGCATGCTCACCGAGAATCAGCAAACCTGCAGTGCACAAGGGTGGGAGAGGGGTGAGTGTCTTTCAGAATCATGCTTCCATAGAATGACTACAAAAAGATTAGAAAAAGATGTGAATAATGGGCTCCTGCCCCCGTCTGCCCCCATCTCCTTTAAAAGATTGGTGAAATAACTTCATCCACCAGTTTATTAACAGCTTGCCCTCTCTTGGATCTCACCTTTATAATGAGATAGAGCAGATATGGTGGATTACATTTGGCCTCCTGCTTCCATTCAAAATGAATTATCATTACACTCTCCAGTCAGTCCCTGGATCTGGGCTGCCCATAGGCTGTTAAGAGTTGTGACAGGAGCTGGGGGGAGAAGAGATGGAAGGGGGATAAATCTGCATGGAGCAAAAGGCAGATACCACTGAGAAACCAGCGTTTGTTTCTAGGCAAGATGATGTGAAGTTGGCAGAGAATATCTGGGGAAAATAGCTCTCTCCATGTATTATTTGCCTGTTCAATGATGACAAAGAAAAATCCTGTTTCAGGGAAATATTTTGGAAGTGTGGCTTTCCATAGCCAGAGTTTCTGAGCGCCAAACTTGAAAGGAAGAGCATGGACATGTTTGGTCACTATGAAGTAGTTTGTAGTTTTTGCCTCTAGTTCTGAGCAAGGTGCATTGTACAGTTGCTTTGCTTCAGCAAGAACTGTGGGAGGCACTGATATTCCAATAGCCACAATTCCTGGCCTGCGGTGACACTTATTTGGCTGGAACATAAGAATTTAATTGCGACATCAGAACAGATCACCTCCAGTGTAACGTGCCAGAGTCCACCTTAATTAAGCAAACTGCTATATAACAGGCGAACCCAAGTTTCCCCAGCACACTAAGTGCATTCATGCTCACCTTTATGAAAATACCAGCTGTATCAATTATTTGAGGATTTGTGCCAAACAGGCTTCACTGCTGTCTGCTCTCCTGCCTTCAACAGAAGCCAGGCCAGGCTTCTTCTCTAGAAATCTTGAAATGTCATGGTGCAGCTAAGTTTACAGTGCTATTCCCCGGAAGGATGTTGCTTCCTGACCCCAATGTACACCCTGAAGCATGTAGATAGCTAGCTTTTGTAGGTCTTTTCTTCCTATTGTAGCTGCAGATTACATTCTGTCTAACCTTTTTTTGAAAACATGCCAAGGGCGATGTTATGGAGCCATTCAGCTATTTGGTACCTGAGTAGCCTATTGGTTTTATTTATTCAATTGTGTGGTGGAAATTGACTTTAATGGGGCTATGTGCTACTCCCATGAGCAAATACTGACCAACAAGAACAATATTTGTCCCATCCAGCCTTAAGCGGTTTGCCCCGGTTATATCCTACACCATCAGGCTCAGAGTAATTACAGGTTGAGTAAAGACATAACAATCACCTTTTTGCTTTAAATTCAAGTTAGTGCTGTGAAAATTCATGGAGCAAAAATTAGTAAGTTTTACGCAGCTTCAGTACTGATCTCTGAATTTTTTTTGCCAGAAGTGTGTTATTGGTTCAGTTGGCATGAGTTGCTGCTTCCTTAAGAACGAAGAACAAGGGTATTGGGGAGACCCCATTAATTTTGGTAGCAGTAAGAAAATATCAGGGGGGTGTCACTATGCTCTACATATTGATAAAACATGCAACCATCCTTACAGCACACAAAAATCTTATGCCTTGGCCCAATCTTTCCATGTAAATGCTATTTTTAAAACATATTTTAACCTATTCTTAAAAGCCAATCCACCCTCTATTAACATTAACACTGCACTGCAAATTAATACCTGAGGTGTAATGGATTTTGGATAGCAACCATACCTGAATGGGTCATTAGACTCATAAGGCACCTCCAGCTTATTTTAGTTAAACCTGATAAATTGTGCACTTTAAAGCATAAGGAGAAAAAGAGAGAAAAAAAGGCTCAGCTGATTATTAATAGTGTACCCGACACCTTTAATTTTCAGCTTTAAAATTTTATGTTGTGGTGAAAGCATTCGACATATTGATTTTGCTGATAAGCATGATTTAGTCTTGTGTGAGCTCTACGTTTGATTTCAGCTGCCATATAGGCTATAAAATCAAACACATTAAAAAGAACATGTATCCCTACGTCTCTCGTGTTACAGTATTTATTATTATTACTATTTGTATTACGGTAGTGCCTAAAGACCACTGAGACTGGCGCCCCATTGTGCTGGGTGCTATACAGATATAGTAAGAGACAGTCCCTGCTCTGAAGAGCTTACCATCTACATAAACAAAGCAGACAAAGAGTGGGTAAAAAGAAGTATTTTCAGATTATGATTGAGACACAGAGCAATCCAGGAATGGACTTGAGCTTTAGTACCTATTATTTAGGTACCTAAATAAAGGCCAGATTTTCATGAGCTCAGCCCTCAGCAGCTCCTATTGAGAGACCTATGGCTAAATTTTCAAGACTGGCTGAGTTCCTTCAAAATATGGTCCTAAATGATTTGACCAAGATCACACAGGAAGTTTGTGGCAGAGCCAAGTATTAAAACCAAATCTCCCAAAGTTCCTCTTCATCGCCTTTACCACAACAACCAAGTGCCCAGAAATACCATATTTTAGAGGATGCACGTGCAGAAGGTTTTGTTCTGCCAGGACAACTGGCAAGTGACCTCCTCTATGAACACAATTTAGCCTTTGCCCATGATGACAGCCACATAAGCAACCCTAACAACCCTAAGTCTAATAAACTGTATGGCATTTGTGTTCTACGCAAATGATACCTTCTTTGTCACTGGATATCAACTGGTTTTCAATGTCATCTTCAACTCAGCTTTGTAGTCAAAGATTTAGCTTATGAGGATTAGAATTTAAACACTCAGAGCCTACATTCTGTTTCTAATAATCCTATAATAGTATCTCCAGTAAGACTCCAGTGTAGGAAGAAAATAAAAGCATTTAAAAAGAAAATCTCTCCCTCAATTCTTGAAATACATGGAGAAGGTAAAAGAGTGGGTTCTAAATATGCTCTAACTCATTTCGTGAGCAGAGCATGGGAAGATAAGTGGAGAAGCATGGGCAGAGTGGAGAAACTTTTGAAAAGAAGGGGATAGACTTTGACAGATGGATGTAAATTTGCCTTTTAGTGGAGAAGAACAGTTGATTCTAGGGCATGAAATCAAATTAATGCATCTGCAGCTGGCTATGTGTCAGCCAGATTCATATTTTACACACCAATGACATGTTTTTAACCTCATGTGAGCTGCGCATTTTTAAAAAAAAAATACTACCTTTTCCAGGATTTATGAACAGGAGTTGGCATGTGTTAAAATGATAGCTGCGGCAGCGGTACGATCCATCTGATTTCCCATTAGATCTTGAAAAAATCCCCTCATTGGCCCCATGTACTATCCAGTAGAGGCAAGGCAGCTGGGAAAAAATTAAATGCCAGCCTGAGCCCAAGGAGAAACACTTTTCAGAAGCTGCAAGCAGATCATCACTGCAGTTGCGCCGATGCAGCGCTTCTAGTATAGACCTGGCCTCAGTATCAGCTGTAGCTGATAGGACAACATACAGTCTAAGAGAGAATCGTGTCCCTGGAGTTCCTGTATAATCACCATTCTCTTTCCCTGGGACAGGAGAGGTTCTATAGGTGCAGACGTGTAAGGAGAAGGAGCCTAGCATACCTGTAACATGTGCCTCTCAGCATCCTTACTGTTGCTCACAACAGTGGCCGAGGTCTACCAAGACAGGACTCTGCAACAGTCTTTAGAGACTTCCTTCCCTGATTCCTTCTGCCACCCCACCCCCACTATCTGCCCTGCTTCCTCCTCTCCCCCACCCTTGCACACAAACTGCCTTTCTCTTTACTGAAAGAAACACATCTGTGATAAGTGATCATTCTTCCTTTATCTTCCCATAGGCAAAGAGCCAAATTCTCCCCATTTCACTTTTCATGTAAATGCTGTTATGTTTGTGAGTATTTCATGGGCCGTCCCCCTCCTGTCCCCCTCCCCAGCCCCCCACTGTGTGGGGTGTGCTGCCTCCTTGTTTTTCTATAAGAGAAGTCATTGCTGACATGACACTTTGCAGCTGCTTCTTTTTTACCAGGGCACTAGACAGCTGGCATCTTTATCTTGAAAACTAGAGCCCCTGCGTCTTCTAGCCTGGTATTAATCTCCCCTTTAATATAATTAATTGAGCTATACAGCTGGCCACTGGAGAGGATTGGCATGCGGTGTTTTTTTGGGGCATGGAGGAGGGGATAGACGCTGCTAGCTTTTGTGTCTTACTCTACTGCTGTGAAAAGGTCTGTTTTTTTCACCAGGAAGAAATCTTTGCACCCACTGGATCCACTTGTAGATAAACCATCAGCAAAAACACAGGAGTTTAGAAAGATCAAGGTAATTTAATGACTTCTGAAGAATGTGGAGCACCGCACACTCCTGTGCATAATGCTGTTTATTTCTAGTGGGCCAGATCCTGAGCTGATGTGAATTGGCATAGCTCCACTGCAATCCATTAATTAGCTTTGTACCTGCTCAGGATCTGGGACACTATACATAATAAACAAAAGCATAAACCAAACGAGTGCCGATGCCCTCAAGAACTAGTTATTCTTAGCCAAAATGGAGAAAAAATAAAGAAAAAGGGAGGTGAAGCTATTCAGAGATGCACTGACTCTAAACAGAGACACCCTGAATGGATCTTTGATGACCACCAGAGAGGGGCTTAGGTAACTATCCTTAGAAAGTTCTATAGCTCAGATCACATCTGCTCCCTTCTGCTAGCCAATGCTGTGATGCTCCATCTGTAGTGTATTCGATAATGGCATTAAATGACTATTCCTAGCATTGCTATGATTCCCAATTAGAACTGGTGCAAAGAAAGCAAGCAAGAAAGAAACTGGGAGAATTTGTGAATATTTCATCAGTGTTATTTGTCAATAATTGAAATCTTGATTAGTAATTTCACAGCATTTTTTAAATTTCAAAAGTTTTCAGCCTGTTCTACCTCATGTTCCTTTCCCATGGTTTACCTTTATTGTGTTGCACCTAGTGATGGGAAAATCTCATTGGGGTTGGGGTTCCCATGAAGATTTAGGCTACTTCTTTTCTTTTCCAGACTCATTCACCCATCTTTAGTTGTACGCACATATTACATTATTTATCACACATCTTGGATTTTACTATCTAGTTTAGCTTCCTACACACGCTATTTTAACCTTCTTTTTTCCCCTTTTGCTTCTATCTTGTCTTCTCTCTCCTCCCATCTGTTCCACCCCCACAACATCACCACCACCAACAAAAGCTTATGAAAAGTTTGCAAATAGTCCTGCTCCCTAAAGACCAGGAAAGTGCTTTTTGACGGAACTAAGTGCAGGAAGACAGTTTTAGCAAAGGCCAACTTAAGGTGTTGGAGCTGTTAAGAGAATACTTTACTGCAAAAGGTCTTGACATCCTATTGAGGGCTGCTCCTTGGATGGGAAGGCACAAGATAAAGATATGTTTACAACACAGAGCCACAGTTTATATTCACAAGAGATTGCCCCATACTGGTTGGGATAAATGACATGGAAACTTGGTCCTTGCTCACATTCTTTTAGCATATGTATGTGCTTACTCTGTTAGAAAGGAAGCCTATGAACAAAGAGGAACTAGCAGGAAAGGAAATTAGTACTATTTTTATAACAAATTCCCAAAGGTCTGGTCAAATTAAATGGAGGATCAAATTAACTAGCGATTGGTTTACATAGAAGGCACTGTAATTATAGGGTTGGTGAGTTTTATATACCATAGGTGAGACTGGACATAGTCTGAGCAAAAATTAGATCAATTGCCACAAAAGATGGGGCCAGGGAAAAACATTTTTTTCCTGAATTCTTTTAGTGCATGTGCCAAGCTAACATAAAAGCCAGAAAAATGAACAGATGCAAGAAGAGTGAATGTTTTCTTATAATCCAATGAGACAGCAAAACAAAATGAGGGTTTCACAAGTCCTGAGCATTTGATTCCCATCCTTGATGCCTCATTTGTCAGCCTCTGTATTGCAGCAACTCAAGACTTAATAATTTACCAAGTGAAGAATTGTATTAAATAAAAGGAAGCAAGGGCTGGATTCTCTGTTGGAATTATTTGTTCATGCCTCCCATAAAAATAAGAACTCATCCCTGTTGAGTGATACAAAAAAAAAGTAAGATAGCTTTTGCTATCAATCTGGCTGGCAGAGAGGATTTAATCTGCTAGTTTAGCATCTTTATATCATTTCCTTTAGCACACCGATGGTGTGACACACATCTTATCAGATGTTGTTTTGGAAATCAGCCTTAGGAACATATATGACTGAGTCAGAAGTTTGCAAGGAAACATTTGCCCTTTCACCAGTTCCTCTTTGGCTGCAATCTCTTTGTGTTTGGTGTCTGCACTTACCATTAACCCTCCCCCCACTCCCCGGAGTCCTGTTGTTGTCAAATTTAGACTATTCCATGTGATTATTAGCAAAGCTATGCCAAGGAGCAAAGCCTGGATGTGGACATGAGTGTCCTCAGATTGGGGGAGGGGGTAAGGGCATATTTGAATTCAGGGGTTTGATTGAAGCAAATCTACAATACTAATAAGTGTGATACGACCTGATTCCAGTGCTCATTGGATGCAGCTGAGAGGCTCCTATTGATTTCAGTGGACATTGGATCACGTTCTAAGTGCACACATTATGCTGACGTGATGAATTTCTCAGTGGGAATCCTTTTCTCATAGACCTTCTCAAGACTCGGACTTACAATGCAAGATGTTAATTTCACCTGGGGCTCCTCCTCCCCTCCCACACAACACAAGTCAACACATTTTAAGAGTGAGAAGTGATACTCAGAAGGTACTGAGGTAAATGAGATCCCAGTACTATGGATGATGAGCTCCTCTCTCCAGATCTCTGGGGGGTGCAAAATTGGACTGGGAATTCCACAGGAATAGATTTTCGTTGGTGCTACCTTTTTCTGCGTGGGCTGGGGATACCATGTGGAGAATCTCTCATGTGGTATTTTGGCATTTCTGCTTAAATTACTAACTCAGAATCTAGTAAGTATCACAAGAACAGCTTCTATCCATCTTGCATCTATCAATGCATTACTAACACACCCGTCACAGGGTTCCCTTTCTCTCTTTGTCTCCAGAGGCTTGATCCAACATCCTTCAAGGTCATTAGGAGGACCGGCAATGACGTCAGGAGGTGTTTGATCAGAGCACAAGTGAACAGCCGCTGATTCCGTCATTATCTAAACAAAGTTTACACCAAGAAATGCATCGTACCAGGCATCCTAACAGCATTATGCCTAATTCTCCACACACTGCCGCCAGCTCTCCACCTCTAACTTCACAGACTTCAGCGTACTTACTCTCCATTTGCATGGATTTCAGGGAGCGTGTAAACAGTCTCCAGTCTTCCCAGTACAGTGATAATGCTAAGTAAGGATCAGTCCATAAAACAGTTCACTGGAGTGGAAGGACACAAGGGAAATTGATTACTTACCTGAACATTTTCTCCTTGATTTTGTGCAGAATTGCAGCCTCACCATTAATAGAAGATGGTTTACTCATGAGGGACACTGAGCTGCTTCACCTCTTTAAAGACAGATCATCATCATGCTGAAGGATTCATTTTTACACTCAGGCTGTTATTTCAGTGTGCACGCTCAAGGCCAGCTCAATCAATCAGTGAGGTGGGGTGGGGGAGGTTAGAGATTTGTCATATACTAAAACATGGATTAGAATATTCCTTATTCCACTATGGTGACACATAAGCCCCCATCTGCCAGCTCTGATACAAATCTTGCAAATCTTTCACTCATCTAATTTTGAGGCAGACTTTATGGAACATACCAAAAAAAAAAAAAAAAAAAAACCTGTTTAGAATTCCCCATTTCTTTTTGTGCCTGGGATCGTTTAGACCAAAGCTGAAGATGCCTCATTTTTATAGCACTTGGAAAACGATAGAACCCTGACAGCTGGTATAGTTAGAGGTCTGTCAGCAAAGCCATTCAAATTTAAACTACTGATTTTATGCAATTCATAAGGGCTTTCAAAATTTGCTGTGGGCTGAAATTTGACATAAAATGTCATAAACTGGGTATTTTTATTTCACTTTATTTACATTTTCATGTACCTTGAGAAATAACCTGTCACCTCAGAATCAATTTTTTATTTTATGCCTTCTGATCTATAGATATTAATCATTCAATCAAGAGATGCCCACTGCAGGCAGGAGCTTAGAAAGATCTGGAAAAGGATTGGACAGTTATATGATTCAGATGAATTTGTAAAGATATAGAAATAAGGATTACAAAACTATCAAGTGTTCTGGAAGGGGAAACAAACCTTCCTGATTCAGTGCTTAAGACAGCCTCTGACTACTGGGGGGTTAAGAGGAAACTTTCCCTGTGGGCAGGTTATCTTATAGCTGCAGAGTTTCTTGAGTCTCTCTCTGAAGCATCCTGTGCTGACCATTGTCACAGACATGAAACTGGATGAGATGGACCACAGATCTGATCTGGCCTGGCAATCCCTGTGCCCCTTTTTTCCTAAGCTCATCCCATGTTTTTGGTGCCCTTGAAACCTGGAATGCTTGTATACTCATAATATTTCCATGGGGTGGAAAGCACAGACTTTGAGGAGATAAGTCAGATGCTCCCCCCTGTGTATCGGGAATATCAGGAAAGACGCCCAATTGAAAGAAGGAACATCTACCATGGCTAATTGCTGAGGTTCTTCGGGGCCTCTACTAACTTTTCCTCATCGTAATAAATGCATGTTTTCTCAAATTCCATTAAACGCTGAGCTAAAAGATGGAAACACTCAGGTTCCATGTGAAATACTCAACTAAAACAAAAGGTCATTCTCTTCTCAGTCTGCACTCATTTAATTGAATGTGGTTCCTACTGGGAGGGCTGGCTTGTTTCAGGCACTTCTATCATGGTGTCTTTTATTGTGCAAACCGTTGGATCACTGCTAATGTTTCACTGGTGAACAGCAAGCTGATGCCAAGCATTCACCTTGGGCTAAATCTCTCACTTATACCAGTGTGACTCCATTCAAGCCAAAGATTCCTCACTGATACCAGCATCACAGAAGGGAACAACTGGTCTGGTGCCTTTTACCATACAGCACTGATTTGATCTGGCCAATTGTTGTAGTCCTGGTGCATGTGAGGCAATTTCATGTAAGGAAGGCATTCTGCAGGTCTATATTATTGGTTCTGTCTCCTGTTACAGAGATAACCAAACTCTAGTCCGTGGGGCACTTGCTGATGCTCCACATATAGCTCGCAGGTCACCTGGCATCTCCTCCTTATTTCCAGATGCTAAAAGCATCATCCCATGTTAACAAGGATGACTCTCTGTCCCCATCATGGCTGGACCACATAGAAGTGTGAGCCTGCTGCAGTGAGTTTTCTGCTTTTAGATCCTGGCTTCAGTCCATAGTGCTGACGATGCTTCCAGCAGCATGGCATTACAAGTGGATTGTGATCTTCAGATCTGAACGACTGAGCTAAAACACCCAGATCTCTTAGCCCAAGGACAGTAGCAGACTGATCAACAAACGTGTTTCCCCCACTAGAGTGGGGCAGAGAGCCATTCTGTGTAAGCCTGGGTTACAAAACAAACTAACATTTATTGGCTACCAGATTTTGAAGAGTGCGGAGAACCCACAAGTCCAGCTCAATGGTAGATGCTCAGCACCTCTGAAAAACTGGCCCTACCTTATGTTTTATTCATTATTATTATTTATTTGTATTCTGGCAGCACTTAGAAGCCCCAGTCATGGACCTGGACCCCACTGTGTAAAACAGAGAAAAAGAGAACTTACAATTTAAGTCCTTTCCTAGTCTTAGTTTTCCATGTAAAGAATTGTTGTTGTTTCCCCAGGGATGTTATGCAGTTAGTGCAAAGGTTGGACAGAAAATCTCTACACTAAAATGTATATCCCAAGCTGCCCCTTTTATGTGATGATATTTCTTCGCTGGCTGCTCATTTTTTCAATGAACCGTTCCCCCTGCCCCCCCAAAAAATGCTGATTCAGTTAGACTAAAATTTGCTACAAAACAGGGTCACAGTTTGACAAATCACCTGACTCAAGAAAAAATTGGGAAAAGAGTTTCTCATTTCTACATTTTCAAAAGGAAAAGCTTCCATTTTTCAAGTCAAACCAAATTTTTGTTTAGAAATTTTAGTAAATTTAGTTTTTAAAAAGGTCAAAATTGAAATTAAACGCTTTTAAATTATCAAAATGAAACATTTTGTCTGACTGAAACTAAAATTTTTATATGGATTTTAGATTTGCAAAAAAAAACAACATGATTTTAACTTTTCATCCCAATCTGGAACAGGAAAATTTTTCAATATGTCAGAAGCTTTTGAGGAATGGGAAAACTGCTTTCCTCCCAGCTCTGTTCATCAACAATTGAGAAATTAAAACATTATTTACCAGCTGCTTCTAAATTCATTTCTTTTATGTAGTGGATTGCTGGATTTTTCCACCCCTTCCCCTCCACCCTCTGCCCAGCTGCCTTTATTTTCCTTGACAACCAAGTGGTGTCTCTGTCATGTTACCTTTTACAAACTCCCTGATCTTACATGCATGTTACATTTGTGCAGTCTGCTGTAGTTATGTACTGCAATTAAAGTGCCAAACAGTGGAGGGGTGAGGGGGAATAAAAGCATTTTAGCAATCTGCTTAACCTTGGCAAAAGCTGTGTGCAGTTTTGCTTAGGCAGCAAGATGGACCAAAATAATAGCATCACGGAAGCATCTTCTCCACTTGCTGGCCCTTTATTTTTTAAGTTTATTTTCACTGCTCATCACAGGGTCACAAGTGACAGCCCTGGAAACTGTAAATCTTCTGTTTAGATTCAGTGACAGCACAAGCTTCCTACATAACTCCCCTCACAGTGTACCCCTGCTGCTAACCTGAAAGGATGTGTGGGTTTGGTTCAGCTCCCATAGCCCATTCAGTCCTTGCCTGCTGAAGGAGCAAACAAAAGTGTCCAGTTGCAGTGCTGCTTGTGAGCCCCACGCACAGCCTGTTCAACAGCTGTCAGTTGGGAACAGTTTTTAGGGCCAACCCCTTTTTAAAGCCAGCAAGGCTGCATGGGTATAAATGAGGGCAGAATCTGGGCCATAGTTACCAAGTCTCATTTAATCAACTCCCTGCCATCATAGGGGTCAGGGGCATTGGTGCCTCCTTTTCTCTGCCTAGGGTAAAAAATAGTTCAGTCTGCTAGGGACTGAAATACTTCAGTTTAACTGAAGTCATTGGTTTCCACACAGGAGTGCGTGGGTGTAATTTAGTGGGCTGTGCTATGCGCGAAGTCAGGCTCGATGATCTAATGGTCCTTTTTGGCCTTCAATTCTATGCAATTCTATATAAAGTAACAGGCGGTGACTCTCTGCCCAGCCCCTGGGACTCCACAGCACCCCCGTCCCAAGCCTCCCCGGCAGAAAGGCTATTGTGAGATACCAGGAAGAGGGAAAGATGCAGCAGGGCAATCAAACCCCTCCTGGATCTAGCAATCAGGATCAACTGGGCTTGTAGTTCTTGAAGATGCCCCAGTCTACTATTTACCAAAAGGTACAATAGAACAGCCTGAACTTCCTAGTGTTCATAATTTACAGGCTAGAGCAGAAAACTGCAATTCCTACAGTAGTTTTTCTAAAACCGCTTTTACCTTCAAATTTGTTGGTACGAGTAAGAATTTATGATATGTATGGGTTACACCCTGGCAGAAGATGAAATGCTCTGTAATGCATGACTTCCTGATGTCTGGATGCAAATTACACAAGCTGTATTTCCTGAAATCAGCATAAAAAAGTTGAAAATATATTAGGTTGGAGAGTGAGCTTGGCGTCAGTATAATATTTCTATTACTGCAGCTATCCAACTGAAAAAAAATAGCTCTTCCTCTTGTATAATAAAAATAAGCAAACAAGTTCCCTGCATCCCATGTTGGAAAGTTTTGACACTTGCAATATTTACATGTTACATATGGTTTATTATCAGACAGAGATAAAAGTCTGTCTTTGTTTTTCCACCCTACATCAAATTTGGAGTCAGTTTTAGTACTCCTGAAAATGAAGGCCTGCCAGCACTGTCTAGAGTCAGGCAGAGCTGCTACCACACAGGTCTGCTACTATACCTCAGCTTCTCCCTCGGCATTTCAGTTCTGACATGCACCAGTGTCTGCTCCTCCACTTCTGAACCACACATGCTTTTGCCAACGCATCTCCATTGTAACCTGCAACATCCTTTGTTGTGCCACTCCTGAGCCTCACAAAGCTTTGCCAAAACACCTTGGTCCTGACTTGCCATCACACGTCACCACACTTCTGCATCTCTAAAGAACAGAGACATCCAGCCAGGCCGAATTGTGTGGTGGGGATTTGTGTGCTGCTGCAAAGATCACTAGTGACTAGATGGAGTTCAACCACATTGCTTCCCTTGGAACCTAAGCAGGCTTTGAGATCTTTAGATGTTCCGACTTTTTGGTGAGTGGTGCTATATTCCTCTCAAAATGCATAATTTCTGTTATCATTAACAAGAGTCTGAGGAAGAAGAAACCTTTTTGATCTGGTCACATTTGATGTGTTGTTAAAGGGCTGACATGCAACACTACAGTAATATCACCTTTTACTGCTAGAATATTTCAGTGCAGTTCTGTTGGACCTTCCATTTGAGAATCTCAAAGCACCCATATGTAGAGGGCCTCGGCCAGGTTTATGCAGCCCTCGTGTCTCTCTTATGCCCTATTTTGAGGTCTGAGCATTAGCCCTCTCCACTGGGGTGAATTTAGAGGTAATCAGTTTCATTACCCCCATGTTACTCACACCAAGGATGAGAGATCTGTCCATGGTCACATGGGAAGCTTGTAGCAAAGCTGGGAAGAGCAGTGCGCTCAGGAGACACGCTCCCCATTCTTGGGTATTAGCCACAAAACCATCCTTCCCCTTACTCTAGGAATATCAGGGATTTTAATGCACATCAAGTTAATTTCATGAGCCAAAATGCCAGGCTGAGCCAGAAGGACTTGATTGGACTTTTGGGGTTGGCAGGGGCAAGGATACCTCTAGTGGGGAACAGAGTGTAAGTAGCATAACCACCATCCGGAAATGACAAGCAGATTCTTTCTGACTGGGTTCTCCTCTGGGTTCCCCCTGGCTCTAGGGAGCTGCCAAAGACTCGATGAAAAGGCCATCAGCCTTTCATGAGATGGAAGGCAAAAGATGTAAAGAGGGAAAATAGAAGGGGATCTCTGAAGACCCTCTCAGAACCTTGCCGCCATTTATGGGATGAGTGTTCAATAGCCCTCAACCTTCCTTAGTGCTCATTGGCCAAGTTGCCAAACCCAGTAGTTGAGTCTAAGCTCTCCTCGTTGACAATTATTAGCATTAGGCCACCATGTGAGCGCCTGTGATTTCAGGCTTCTAAAGTTCTTCCCCTGAGGCAAAATGTTCAATCTAGAGCAGAAAGCAGGAGAGTCGGGAACATGATTATCATGAACATTAGAGACACCGGGATGAAGAAATTTCTGAAAGAAAACTACAGCTTCTGTGTAAAATAAAATATTATAAAATGAAGAATTAAAGGACACAGTCCAGGTCTCTGAAATATAGCCCCTTCCTCATCCATAATCTTCAGAACCAACCTGCAAGGTGGTGCATGGTCTAACTGAGGGATGGCATGGTAGGACAATGACTCAGTTCCCCGTATAGCTGATGAAATTTCTTGTTAGTATTTTTATTCAAGAATTCCTGGATTAGAAGGGCAGAAGAGACCAGTGTAATCTAGTCTGACTTCCCGTATGACACAGGCCATAGAACTGCCCTAAATTAATTCCTGTGAGTACATGAGCATAACTTTTAGAAAAAAAAATATCCAGTCTTGATTTATAAAACTGCCATGCTGGAAAATCCACCTCCGCTCTTGGTAAGGTGTTCCAATGGTTAATTACCCTCTCTCCATAATAGACAGATTACCGACTGCCACAGTATGTGCTGTAGGAAGCTGTGCTTGTGATTCAGTAGGTTAAGTCTATAAGGTGTTTTAGGATCCCCTACAATGAAAGGCATTATTAAAGTATATTTATTAATAACCATTATTTGGATTAGTAATGACTCTTAGCCTGAAATGATTTAAAGAGTATGTAACTTCCCCTATCAAAACTATCTTATTCAAAACACACTTCAATAGCTTGGGTCATGTGGGAAGTGAGTATGTATGATGTACTCTAAGTTACTAAGTAAATGGATGATGAAATCTATCATATAGAATCTGAGAGCCATTTGCAGAGAGGGGGTTGATTTTCCGTTTGTCTTTGGGTATGTAAAGACAAACAAAACCCTTAAACTGTGAAATTTCATCTTTAATTTTTAATTTAAACACTTCATAGTGTTAAAAAAAACGATTTAAAGAATGTTGCTAAACCTCAGTTATAAACAGGATGCTCCCAGAGTGCTAATAGAGTGGGAAAATATTGTCAGTGAAACTGCTAACCTAGCTAATAGCTCCCTCTCGTGCAAGTCCATATAAATTCACCCTTCCTGAAGCAGCTGGGCATTACGTACAAATGGCCCCCGTGTAGTCAAGCTGTCAAGTTTAATATATTTACTTGCTTCTCTGTTGTTAGAATGATTTCTGTGCAACGCTGTTATTATTTATGTCTCTTGTCAGCAGTGAGGAAAATAATGAAGGGGCGTTCACATATGGGTTGCTTGCACTCTTCTCTTGTTTTGGGCATGTGAATGTTTATGGAGCTGTAGCCCGTGTTTTGTGGAACTTATTGTGGATCTTACATTCCAGGAAATTAAATACAAATCTTCAATGGCTAAAATTTAATTTGGAGAGACTGAGAATGGAACTTTTGAAATTCCTCCCCATCTTGATAAACAAGTTTATATCCTTTATTTTCAACTTTTTCTATCTGCCAAATTATATCCATTTAGTTTTGCAGTCAAAATCCAGGCTTAACAGAGTAATGTGTTTAGAAAGTTAAAGAAAATATTATGAGGGATAGATAGATAAATAGATAGCTTTGAATTTTATAAAACAACTGCATGTTTTTAGGAGCTGAAACATTTTTCTGTGGTCAAACCATAAATTCATAGGCCACAAGGGATCGTTGTCATTACCTAGGACCTGACCACCTGCATATCCGAGGCTGAAGAACTTCCCCCAGTAATTTCTGCATTAACTCCATAACGTTTCTATAGCATATTTTCTCAAAGCAGAAATTCTGGGTCAGCTTCAATGTATCAGCAAATGTTCTTAGAGAATAGAGCAGAAAAATAAAATTAAAAAAAAATTAAACTACATTTTTCCTCTTTGTTTTTAGTGAAAAGTGCTGGATTGATTCACTCACTGTAAACTTGAGCCATCTTGTTCTGTGTGGCCTGGATTTTCTATGGTGTGCGGAGATAGAAAAGGGCAAAATGCATGAAATCAAAGGAAACATTCATTCCATTTGACATCTGTTCAATGCTTTGAAGATTATGATAGACCCCCTGGTGCAGACGTTGGGCCCAGTCCTGCAAACACTCAGGAGTGCTTGCATTCCAGTGACTTCTAGGATTACTCCCATACTTCGAGTTAAGCACGTGTGTAAGTGTTTGTAGGGTCAGAGCTTGGGACTGTAAACACTTCAGGGCAGGGACAGCATCTTCTTCAGTAGCTGTAAAGTGCCAGTTATGCTATATATGTAATAATTAGAATTAAAAAAGACCTCGGTGAATTAAGAAGTCTTTGATGGCATCTCAATCTCCCCTGTTGTCTATGTCACACTGTTCAGTCTCCTGAAACTGAAACGCGTTAGTCTAACTAAAGTTTTGGGGCTTAATATGGGGGAATATGAGCCAAAATTAACAGCCTGTGCTATAGAGGAGGACAGATTAGATGATCTCACTTTCTATTCTGGTCTTGACCATATGAAACTATGAAAAAATATCAGCTACGTGGAGGAGGGCAAGAGGAGAAGAATTCCCCATTTCTCCTGAAACAGGAGAAACATGTCTTCATGAAGCAAACAACATGGAGTAAATTCCTCCCACCTGTTGCTCAGCTATGTGACTTCAACAGGGTTACATCAGGTGTGAATTTAGCTCCAAAAGGCCCTTTCCGGACAGTCAAAGCTACATAGATGTGTCCTTTCACACACACACAGGCCCATTGTGATCCAAGGGGCACAGCTCAAAGTCAACAGTTCAATCCACCCAGATATGTTTACAGGCTCTCACCCTACATTTTTCCAAATACTGTGAAAATGGAAAGATGACACTGTCCTGTAAGAGAGACCTGCCCAAGAGCCCAGTAAAGCTTGGCCTTTTGTATGAGCTTCCCATTATAGGTACACCTGAACCACAAGCAGAAAGTGTGGATAGTTTAATGTCTGACCTCACCAGCTGGTTACTAGAGAAAGGCTGGACAACTTTACCCCCATAGCTTGTTAATAGCAGTAGAGTTTCTTAGTTTGGCTTGGTTTGTGTGAGGTTTTTTTTATTTGTTTTGTTTTACATATGTGTTTTAATACCGTTTCTTTAAATAATATTTTTAATAAGAGGAAAAGAGGAAAACCTGTTTGTGGAAATGTCCGATGTGATGCAATACAGGATGACAGATCTTGTTGGGCTGTGTCATTACTGTCACCTTAATTTTGCATGGAGCAATAGAAGGAAGCTGAAAGAGACAGAGCCAAATCATTATTATATTTGGTTTCTGCATTTTTTTCTCCCAGTCAGTTTGGTGTTGTGGAAAGTGCTGTACTGACATCCCCAGTGCCCAAGGCCCTGTTTACCAAACTGGGACAATGCAGGCTATAGTGATACGAGCTACTTATATGTTACACTCTGGAGGTGACAGAGGAGTTCAGACTCTGCTCCGTGGATTCTCTAACCTTTCTAATGAGATCGGCAGCGATGGGCGCCTATTACTATCATGGTGGCACTGTTTGTGCCTGCTGGACACTGGACTGAGGCAATGATTTCATTACACAAGGACCGCTGAACAGCTAGCAGGTGGTAACAATTTGTTGTCACCTGGCTGGTGTGCAAATGGCAAGCTGGTGGTAAAAGACTCTCAGTTATCAATATTACCCGACCTGAGACTCACCACTCAGTGACATTTCTTAAGGAACAAGAGATATATATATAAAGACAAAAAAATCCATGGATACTGAAGTGATGACTTATTATTTAGTTGCTTATTTAAGCTTGGCATGTAAAGAAGAGAAGTTACTTTTGGCCCTTGCTGTCTGCACAGAGGAGGATTCCTTTACTAAGCTAGCTGCTCCTTTGCTGCAACATGCAATGCAGTCAGCTCTTGCATAGTCCAGTGAAAGCTGCCTTAGACATCCCTGTGACAGACTCTGCAGCAGAAATGGCCTGAGTGGGCTCCCCACAGCCACCTCACTGTGCTTGAAAAATCCTTCCAAGGAGCCAGGAGGGGGCTGACCCTGTGCTTCATGTGGCTTCAAAGAAGATCAAAGCTTCCAACTGCTAGGAAGGGGGAGGATCTGTCGAACAGGAGGGAAGTATCTTATTCCCCTTTAAATCTTTCCTTAAAACCTACCTTTCCCACTATACCTACAGATCACTACTGCCTGACCCCACGTAGCCCAGCAACCATCGGTGATCGCTCAGACCAATTTATAGAACCACAGCTGTCTATACTGTCTCCTTGTCCGCCCCCTCTTTTCTCCCTCCATCCCTGACAGTCAACTTATTTGCCTGTTGCCTGTTCTCTAAATCCTAGATTGTGAGCTCTCTGGGACAGGGGCTGTCTTCGTGTCACTTGTTGGTACAGGGCCCAGATCCTGGACTGGGGGCCTCAATACTGCAGTACCGATATTAACATTATCTAGCATGATATAGATATATATGCACCTCCGCAATGACTTATAAATGCCATTCTGGCTTGGCCACCACCTACTGTTTTGTCTTGACACAGGAACTTCGTGCTATCCATATGGGACTGTGTATTAGATTGACCTTACTGCGGCATAATGAACGAAGCAGAGTTGTGGAACTGGGAAAGGTCAAAAATGTGTTTCCAATTCATTTGAGCATCTAATTCCAGACGTGGTTAGGCCTCTCTTCTGAAGGTCTGCACTAGTGTATGCTCTTACTGTGCTGTCAGGAGATGTCCTTAGAAACATGCCTGCCTTTTGCTTGTGTCACAGTAGCCAGGTCTCCTGTGTTCAGGGCTTATATTTGTTCTAACAAGAGCTATGGATGTGTAATTGGTAGTGCACTTCATCAGTAGTGGCTTCCTGGATGACCATCTCAAGCAGACGAGTGGGACACGGGAACTAAATTGGCTATCAGATTCCCCTGGGTACAACTCAGTGAAACACCTATGCGGTTTATTTTCTACTTACTGTTTCACAGAGTCACACAGCTTTCTGTTGTTCTAGGAACCACCGGAGCATATAATAAGAGTTCCAATGAGTTGGAACTTCTTGCCTGTAGCTGGCAAATCATTCCCTGCTGCCATTCAGCCACAGAGCTCCTGGCCTAGTCAATGTGGGGGTGGGAAGAGATGTCTGTGGATTTCACACGTTGCTTCGAACATATCTTGAGCACTTATGCCATCCAGGAAACAAAGCTCAGCAGCAGTGTCAATAACATATGCATATGTATGTTCTGATGGTCTGTTCCTTAAGAAAATGACAAGGCACAACTGTGTGTTAGAATTTTGTTTTCAATGGGTTTGTATGAACAAGCTGGGGCAAAAGAAGGGTCAGACTCATCTGAGGTTTAATGACCTCACGGAGACCCTTAACGTTCTTTCTAATCAGACAGTTGAGAGGCAGGCTGGCCTTGTGGTTAAAATGTTATGCTGGGACTCGAGATCTATGCTCTCTTCCTGAGCTTTAGCAATTCACTTAATCTCACTGAGCATCATCACATTATTATTTGCATGAGAGTGGTTAAATAAAAGGTCTCGTGTATTTTTGGAACAGTTCTGCAGTGTGCAATGGAGGTGAAAAGATATTAGCTACTGAGATAGGGAATAAAAACGGGCAACAAAAGAACAGAAGAAATGATGGACTTTCCACGCTTTGGTCCTAAGATGTCTAGTACCCCAGGCAGTTATCTGAAGAGGGTTCCTCCCTCACAGACCTCACCATTTTACTGCAAGCACTTCTACTTAACAAATATTCAGGGTGTGTGAATCATCACCAGAAGGCTTATAGCTATACGGAGAGATGGAACTGCCAAGTGGGAATAGCGGTGAAGACCGAGAAATATTACAGCAATATTTCCTATTGTTGGATTAAAAAAAGAGTTTCTACTTTTTTTTCCAAACCTGCAGGGGAGACAGGTTTGATTTCAACCCCAGGCCTCTTTCAGCATGTGCTGGGAATGCTGTCCCATTTCCTTCTGGTGGAATTGTCTCATTGCACTCAGTAATCAAAGAGATATTCTGATGATCTGCAAAAGATACAGATTGGGCAGGAGGCTAGTGAAGTCTCTCTTTCCAGGATTATTATTCCTTTTTTATTGAGAAGCTAAATGTATCCACCCATGTCCTCTCTGAATGTCAGAACTCTAGTAAGAGAGAGGTTACAGATGTTGTGCCATCTCTAAAGCAAATGGAGGTGTCAGGAAACAGGGAACACCCCCTGTTTGATTTACAGTAATAGCTTTCTCTCTTTTTTCTCCTTCTTCCCTATGGTTTTTGTCACTATCTTTCTCTTTTTATTCTCTTGTTCCCTATAGTTTTTTGTCACTTATCTCCCCCCAGCTGGGTGATCTGACTAAAAGCCCTGCCTTGATCTGTGAGAGTTTTAACTTTAATGTATAAAAGATCAGGTCCTTAATATTAAAGGAAGATCTGCTCTGACCTTTCACTCCCAGCAAGATCTCCCCAGATGTTCCTGCTTTCATTATTGCTTCTGCTTTTTTCTCAGATTACTCAGGAAGTCCACAATATGTGACACATTAAATACATAATCTGCTCTGACTTGCATCTTGATGCTGTTGTCTGGTGGGAGTATATAACGAGCAGCATGTACATTATCTATTATTTCAGCTGTTGAAATGCAATTTGTTTTTATTTACGTGATGATGGAAAACGACAATTAAACATCATAAGCTTTGAAGCCCTCTGTCTACATTACAGGTACATTAGGGCAGGGATAGGGCAAGCTTCTTCGAGTCATTTGCCCTCACCCTACAAATATGTCTCTGCACCCCACTGTTCTGTGGGTCATATATGTCCCTTTAGAGTGGCTAGTCCACAGAGGATATGAATCTACTGTACCTACCAGCTGGAGGAGTTACTCCTTTAACTCAAGTAGCTGAGAGTAATGCTTTTAGCACTTGGAAATCTTGGGTTCAATCCATGATGGAGCTGTTACAATTCCACCTTATCTCTGAGGAATTGCCTGTAGAAATGGGAGGAAAGTTCAACTCCCATAATCCATTGAGTCCTTGCCTGATCCACCCCACCTGTTAGTTTCATTTAGACACGGCCCAGAGGTACAAAGTTTGGGTCCACCTTTTAAGCATCTCCTAACCCTCAGTATGTCCAGGGCAAGTTTCCACAATCTCCAGAGACGTTCCAGTCAGTTTGGGTCTCTCTCTGCAACCATGACCTGGTAGTGATGTTTCTCAGAATTTCAGTTCAGACTCATTTCCTGAAATCTCAATGCTCCCTTAAACCTTATAGACACTTCCTGAGTGAGAAGCCATGGTGCAGTTCAGCCAGATAAATGACAAATAGCTTACATTCCCCTTACACGTTCTTTGGAGACTTTTCTACTCTGGCCAGAAAGACAGTAGATTTAAGATACAAAAATCCGAACAGGAGAGAGAAAGTTACTCTCCTGTCAATGGGAATGATCTATAATAGCTTTTCCATATGTGTATGGGACAACTGTGGTTCCTAACCATAAACGCTGTGAGTCAAACTCATCCTATTGGCTACCATTTCTGCAGTTGTACAGTGGTCTCTGTACGAACTGTGCTGACTGACCGCCACAATATTGGCTCAGATTGGACCTGGGAGAAAAGACTTCAGGTGCTGAGTCACAAAAGACTTAACCACCCTCTCCTCCTCTCTTAATGGAGGTGTCTCCAGGACAAAGTGGAACCATTTTACTGCTCATGGTGGTGTGAGCAGGACGGGGTGGTGAACCGAGGGAGAGCTCGCTCTGTGTTAAAACTGGTCTGTAGATAAGTCGAAGTGCCAGCCCTGTGGTCTGACCTTGACTATTTTCTCCAGAAAGATATAAATAAATAGAAGTTAAAATATCAGGGTTTTTTTGTTTTGTTTGATATTTTTTAAAAAGCAAATCGAAAGCAATTATTTTCTTCCATTTGGAGTCCCCTTGTCTGAGCCACCTGAAGACAGCGCAAGCCTGCACCTAATTACAAATTTCCTTTGTATTTCATTTAAGATTGCTTCATCTGTTATCTGGAGAGGTAGGAAGACTCTGAATTGTGCCACCTTCTAGTCTTTGCCAATAATGTCATCATTTTATATGGAAGCTATGCATACTGTTAGATCATAATTTGATTTCTAAAACCTGCTTTGGCAGCCAGCTGACTCCAGCTGATGCATTTATCTGATTTCCCTGATACTTTTTACACTGAAAGTATTCAGACAGAATATTTTGAAGGGAATGTGTCTTATTGCATTCATGTTGCACCCACTGGATCCATGTAACATTCACTTTCTTTCTTCTTAGGGTTTTGGAGTGTGGTGAAATTTTTAGTGCATCTGATAGTAACAGGTAGTGACTGCCAGCTGGGGTGAGGTGAGCAGGTGCTGTGCAAACACAACCTCTGCACTCTCTTCTCAATTGCTGGATTCTTGCGATTCCAGTGCTATTCCTTCCCCAGCTCTCATAGAGCACCCCAGCCCTGACGTGCAGCACCCTTTGCTATTCCAGTTCTTGACCCCCAGACTGCTCTTTTGGTACATCTCAAAGCCCAACTGCAACACCGCCTGCTATTCCAACCCTGCAATTCCACTCAGGTCTGCAACTCTTTACTTCCATAAAGCACATAGGTGGGATTTTCAAAGGAGCCTAAAGCATTGCATTTCAATGGGATTTGGGTACCTAACTCCTTTAGGAGCTTTTGAAATTCCTAGCTATAGAAGGGAAGAAAGTAATGCCCAAACTTCTCAGCTCTGCCCGACCTTGTCTCTCTATATTCTCTCTGGCACTGGAGCTTTAGCAGCTTTACATGCTGAGCGCTGGCCTGAGTGCTATCAAACAACATGATGACCCTGACCCAAGCCTTGGCAAATCCCAGCTCTGAATTTTAAGCAGAGCACCCCTCCGCCTTGCCGCGGTGCAGTTTCCTTTCATGTTTAATCATGGAAAGGTGGTTTTACTGTCCTTCCTTCCTTCCTTCACTGCTGGTCCCTGGGGAGAAATCTGGCATTTTCATCCACTCGTTAATGAAGTAGATTAGGTGGCAGTGCCAGGTATGAAAATGGGCAGCCTTGACAAAAAATAAATTGGACTTTAGGTAGCAACAAATAAATGGCCCTGTGCTGGTTCCAGTGTCTTGCCTTTGCAGGATGAAGCTATACATGGGCAGGGATATTACAATGCTCAGCTAATCTTCAGTCCTGAGCATTCAGAACTCACTTACACACCTTCCTGCCCCATCCTCAACAAATGAATGGTCATTATCAACGCAAATGCTGTATTTAGAATGATGATGCAGGGGTCAGACAGGATCTATCTCAGACATTTCCAATCCACTAGTGACCACAACAATGACTGATCTAGCAAAGTATTTAAATTAGTGCCTGACTTCAAACACATGACTTAACTGGGACTGCTTAAAATTAGGCAGCTGCTTAAGTACCTTGCTGCACTGTGGCTGATATGATTCATCTTACCGAGTTGAATTTCTGCCCTCCCACCAGCATGTCTGAATGATTATACATAACACACCTTCATGCACCACATTTATAGCACCTAAGGGAACACACTGAAGATAGATTCTTATTCAAGTTTCATGAGCCTTGGTTTATTTTGTTCCCTTGATCTTAATTATTTTCATTTTTGGCTCATAAAGTTGGCAGGCCTGGAGAGCAGCTCTGTTTGTATCGAAGAGTTCTCACCAAGCAAGCGTGTTTGTGTAGGCCTAACTCTTGCCTGTTGCAATCCCCTAAAAGTCTGTGCATCTTATTCTACCCGCAGGCCCTGATGCTTTCATTTTATATACAGTGTGCTCTTCCTTTACTGGTTTCCTTCTCTTATTGCCCATAAAAATCATTTCACAGCAACACTCTGCACTAGTGGTGGGCTATACCATCACAGGATATAGAAATTACAGAGGCTAGAGATTTATTAGCTCATCTAGTCCATCCCGACTGCCCCCATGGCTAGTGCGTGATTGCTCCCCAAAGGACACTTACTAGTGCTTTATCCCATTCTCTATCAGGCACTAGCATTGACAGTTGTCTAGCAATCTGGAGTCAGATTTCCCAACAGAGGCTTCCTGCTTCCATTGTATTTAGACTCCAGACATCAGCTCCGTTCTTCTAGTGAGACATTATTAAAGCATGGTCCCTTATACCTCATCTCTGGCTGCAGTCCCCATGGAAGTTAAAGACCTCATAATGTACTTTGAAAGGGTAGAAGAGATAAATCTGTTGGCCTGGCCAACTTCTCTCTCTTAATGAAATCGGATCTGTTGCCAACGCTTCTTTCTCTCTTTATCTATACACCTACCTACACACCCATGCACCCATTACTGAGGTATTTGAGCAACTGATGATGAGATATGTTATACTGTGGAGGAATTTCCCAAGAATATTGGTGGAAGCCCAATAACTGGAGTAATCTAAAAGTAGATGAGAATAAAACACTCAGAAATGTAGGAATCCCATTTTGTATGGAGTTACAGCCTATATAAGACTGATAAGTATTTCCTTATGGAGGGCTGGTTTTATACAGATACCCATTGGGCCTGATTCTCCTCTCACATACATGACTGATGTGGATTAGGATTAATTCTATGGACATCAATGGAGCTACACCAGTGAGCATGAGGCTCTGTAGCACTTAGTAGGAGAGTCTGACTGAGAACTTGGGGACGATAGCTCACACAGGATCAATATTTACCAATAAGAGTTATACAAACTGATCAGGAAAGGCTAACAGGGTCTGGGGTAAGATTCCCTTCAAAGCAGAAGTGACACAAACTGTCAAAGGGTCATGAAGGCAGTCACTGGTATGACAAAAATTACTGCATAAGAGCAATCCCAATTTCAGCTGATGAAGAGGCTTGCAAGAATAAAAAAAAAAAAAAAGTTTAAAAATTACTGACCAGCCTAACGAAAAGGGAATAGAGGGGGTGAACAGAAAGGAATCAATAGAAAAATCAAAAATACAAACTGACAGCAGAAGGGGTAAGAGGTATGACTAGCTACTGGAAAGAGGCTGCAAACTGCTTCTCATTTATATGAAGTAAAATAGAATCCTCCACCTTGAAAGGGTTGGTTTTTGCTGGTCATAATTATTCCCATGTGGTTAATTGACCTGGCTGGATGACATTTTTTTCATTTGTAATGAACTGTAAAAAAGAGATCCTCCCATTTATAAAACCGTCAGTATTGAGAGGTAATTGTGAGTGTGATCTTGTTGGAGGAGTTTCTCTGGAGATTAAACTACATGTGAATGGGGTAGAAGCTTCTCTTGGAATCAATGTATCAAGAAAATAAAGTCATTCAGGCCTAGAATGTGCCAGTCTTGCTCTGGATGCATGCTAAATAATATGCAAAACCTATATTTTACACTACAGCTCACCTTTGCATAAATTAATTAAGTCTGACAGCATCCTCTGGGGGATATAACTAGCAGGCTATGGATGGGTAAACCGAGGCACACAGTGTTAAAAGAAAATGTCCAATGTCATAGAGCTAATTCATTGACACAGAGAGAGGAGGAGAGAAACTTGTATTGACAGACAAATAGATTCAGCCAGCCAGGGGCACATCGACAGGAGACCTAATTTGTAGGAATCTGCAGTTCTGTACAGCTCTATAGCTGAAGCAATTTGTGACCTGTATACTGCTTAACTTTAAATGCACTTTTACATTATCCAGTGTAATCAATTGACATCACTGGAGTTTCGTTTTCTCCTCTTAACCCATGGGTTAATTTAATAGAATCATAGAAATGGAGAGCTGGAAGAGATCTCAAGAAGTCATCTAGTCCATCCCTCTTCACTGAGGCATGATTAAGCATACCTAGACAATCTCTGACTGATGTTTGTCTAACCTCTTTTTTATAAACCCCCCAGTGATGGGGAATCTGGTCCTCTGAGTGCTTCCTTGTATGTTTTAGGATATCAACATTTCCAGCAGAAGCCACGCAGTGAACTTAAAGAGGGTAAAAATTTGTTGGAAGTGGAAAAGGGTGAAAGTAACAAATTGTTTCAGTCAGAACTGTGGAAAACTTGGTGGATCCCCTAGATTGCCTAAACGTGTTTGAATATTCGTCCATGGTGTGCACACAAAAAGGTCCCTAAAGGCTCTTGCTTTCAATAATTTCCCCCTTATTTCAGTTCTAATGTACTAAGCCTTCACTCCTGGGACAAGAAGAGATCCTCTTAAGGACTACCAAGTTTCATATTGATTCTTTCTCCCAGTTCTATTGAATTTGTTGCTTTGGGGAGGGGGGGGCGAAAGGACATAAAGAAAAACAATAAATATTTAATTTAAATACCATTTGTAGTAAAAAGGGAAAAACACAAATGGGAAAGAAACAGAGACAATGATTCTTGTTTGAATAAGATCATAATATGTGAAACATGCAATATAAACTGACAAGGGAAGAAGAAGATCATTGTTTGAATAACATCAGTATAAACACAGATGCATAAGAAACTAGCAAGGGAAATGGAAGATCCAAGCCTTGAATAATGTTGATATACCAATAAATATCATACAAACTGGAAAAAAATGGAGAGTGGATGGTTGCTTGTAAGATGTTTAGAGATACTATGTGCTCAACTTTATTTCTAAGCTCATGTTTTTGCCCTATTTATTTTCCCTTTTTCACTTGGATCATCATGAAGACACAGAATTCCCCTTGGTGCTAATGAGATTTGCATTGCAAATGCCTTGAAAATAATGATTCAAACTTCTTGAGGGGCCACATTCATCCCAGATGTAGATAAAAATACATTTGGGTTTCTGGGGTTGTCTAACTACACGCACATAGAATAACCCTAGTTTGGTTTTCAGCACTGTCTATCCTCACTCATAGTCTGGTGTTCTGTTTTCTGAGAGATATTTGCTACAGCACAAATGGGGGTCAGCCACCTTTTAATGAGAGTGGGACATCTAACTAACCTCTGTGCCTTTGACAATCTCCTCCTTTGCCTTTTTCTGGAGATAATTAATCAATCACTAGTGCAATCACATAATGTACTATTTACCATTAAGGGGTATAGACTTTTCTGAAGGCAGGAAGCTTTCGCCGCAGAATTCCCCCGTGGTGCTAATGAGATTTGCATTGCTAACACCTTTATAATAATTATCCCATCTTATTATCTGGAGAGCTCAATGTGTTTTACTAATATTAATAAACTGATACTCACAAAGTTCCTGTGAGGAAGGTAATAGACAATGATGGGGCAACTGAGGAACTTCACCAGTGACACCGAAGACACATCCCTGGCTCTGCCAGAAGTATCCTAAAACTTCTCAATTATATTCCCATCTTTTATCCATCCTTAAATCAAGATTAACAGTTGGTCACCCTTTGTATGACGGCTCCAATTATAAATGTCTTACAGAGCATTAATAAATGATTAACTGATGTTATAAGCATGATACAGATATGAGGTTGTATTATAGACAATTGCAAGCACATCAGTAGAAGGTGTTATAAACATCAATAATCCATGACTTCCAGCAGCCTATTAACCGGTTGGAATATATACTAGTGGATTAATCATTTATATAAACATCAATTAACTCTTTATAAGCTACTTAAAATGGGAGATTAATATAAAATATGGCAGTTGTCAGTTGGTGTTCAGTGCTCGTCAGTTGTTGGCCACGTGCGTCTGCCCCGGCTTTGCACAGTAACTGAGACAGTGCTCACGATCGAATGAATTCACATGACCATGGATCCGCTGAGCAACAAAAGGATATGGCCAGGCTTATTGCAGTGGAGCACAATGACAAGCAACTCATATCTTACAAGGACACATGAAATTTGAGTGCCCTTTTGCAATGGAATGGCTCAGTTAATGGAGGGACTTTCCTTATTCCTTTGGCCGGACAAAGTAGTTCCCTCTAACACCCTCTTTTATACACTGTTACAAGCAGTTTCATTCTGCCCCTTTGATGCAGGTAGTTGCCGCATAGTTGGCATAGTCTGATATTACTCATACCCTTGCACTGGGTGGTTCGGGCAAAACAACTCTGTTCATCATATTAAAAAGATATTTCTGTCTATTAAAGTGTCATTGGAGGGGGTCAGGTGACCCTTGTTATTTCTGGTGTTGGGATGTCTTGGCACCTTCTGCCAACTCTTACACCTACTTCTGTTTTGGAAATATGTGTGTTTGCAGTATCAGCTTACTGCTTGCTGGTTCCTGTGAGGTCGTAAGTTCATAGCCTGATCTCTGCTAAGTTGGCTTTATATGAGGCTTGGCCATTCTTTCAGCTTAGGCCTTTTGTCTTGGCCTATTCCACTGGGCCTCCGGCCTTATTCCTGGCCTATTATGCTAGGCCTCTTGTTCCAAGCTCTCAATTTCTACTACAATGACCAAAAAATTAGCAGAAATTGAATAGTCAAATGCAATCATTTTATTAAAATGTGACAACTGATTAAGCAAAATCAATTATTGATCATCAATAGAGCACTAAGTGATATATAATAAGCATTAAAAATGTATTGAGCTGAAGATTTTACCAGCAATAAAGAGTACATGAGCAATAGCTGCATAATTACATTTTATGAATACAGGAAACCTGTAAGGAATGCTCTGAGATTTAATTGACATTTAACAAGATAACTACAGCAAGTTAATTAGAAATTATCTGCTAAAAATATGAATTAACTTTAAATAATATTTTAGCTCACTGCAGTATAACTATAATGTCTTGTTATATGCCAATGAAATGCCTAAATGAAAGAGTTCAAGTAGGGTCTTTCTAATTCATTTCCCACCAAATAAAGCCTGCACCCTCAGCTCCTTATTTTGAATTCTTTTTGGTACTAAAGGGACAAGTTGATCTTGCTTTTTAGCAAAAGACTTTTATGGTTCTTTCATACTTTGTTAAAATAAAGATTTCTTCTGCATTTCTATCAATGCGCAAAGATATTTTTGCATTGCACCTCAGTCTGTGTGCCTGAGCCTGGAATCAATGGCAAAACTTCAGTTTAGTTAAATGGGAGGAAATTTGAGCCATCTATTATCAGCTCATTCTAGAACAATAAGAGAAAAGTCCTCCTCCTTCCCCTCACTCCAGGAGCCCTGTTGTCTCTAAGGGAAACATTGGCTTGAGTAAAGCAAACAGAATTTGATCCAAAAGGGTGATTGTCACAAGGCGTGTCTACATTGCAATGTAAGCTCCCCTTCCATCTACTCACAAATTGCATCCCGGGTCTCAGAACTCCATGGGGGTAGAAGGGCTGAGCTTGAGTCAAGCTGGGACTAAGGGTTCAAGATCAACTACTTCACAGTGTAGACACAGTCCCATAGAACATATGCTCAGGGAGTCCACCAGAAGAATTCCGCAAGCCTACAGCCAGACTTTCTCTCTGACGTCAAGTTTGGTGGACAGTCCAGCTTTCCCACAGTACACCATGAACAAAAGGCGAGTGTGATCACATTTTTGAAGGAGGGCAGGAAGCCTGGGATATGGGGTGGCTAGACTCAGGCTTGCATAACGCAGCGTAGATTCTGGAGCCCCAGTTTGGGACCCAGGGTTAAACAATTCCTAACCTGGGATTACAAATAAGTGTAGATATTCAAGACCTAGGTTAACAAACTCAGGGTCTGCCAACTCAAGTTCTACCAACCCTGGCCTTATATGGCAGTGCAGACTACTCATGGAGACTAAAAGAAGAATTTCAAAGGCACAAAGGGCAACTAGATGCCTCTGAAAAACATAAGTGGAGTATCTACTACCTACCTCTACTTTGAAAATCTCCCCCTGAGCTTCTAAACTAATTTATGAGGCTGCTCCTAACAAACCAAGAGAGAATACTAAAAGGCAAAGATATTCCAGCAGTACACTGAACCAGACATCCCACCCCCAAAATACAATCAGCACTCCAAAAGAAGATTGCAATGAACACTCAGCCTCCTAGACAGCTCTGACTCTCAGGCCCCCACTTTACAAAGCTAGCTTCCTTGACCTCAGGCTGCTGTCTTCATAGCTCTTCCCTGGCCTCAGGTGACCACTCATTTGCCAGTTTGCTACAGCTGTGCCTGCAGTGGGGCTTTATTGCTCTAGCTCTTCTTAAAGAGTCAGATGGCTATGGCACAGGTGCAGACACTTACTTTAAAGGATTGGTAGGATGCTTCAGGAACAGTAACAAAGAATACAACCAAATGCTCTTGGAAATTTCCTCCATGCAACTTTAGCAAATGACTGAGAGTAAGAGGGAGAGGTAATGAGGTTCTGTCCTACAGCCTACACTGAACTTCTGGATGATTTCTCAGTTTTTCTGTGAAAGCCTTTTGTAGAAAATCAAGCAGCCATTTATTCAGGTTCCTATTTTTCCTTTTCACTTTTTCTTGGTCAGTGGATTAGTCAAGATTGATTTTTCTGCATGACTGGGGGAGGCCTAAGGTTAAAAGATAAAAGAGTAAATTCCTTTTAAAATGTAATTTGGATTTTTCTAGTATTACCTCTAATATCAACATAAAATCACTTCAATCTTCCAGAAGCAGCTGGGACCAAGCTTATAGCTGCATGGCTATGCAATAGATTTTCCACTGGCAAATAAAACAGATGTGAACTGTATCTTTTACTTAGTGGTTCTGAGCTCATGGTTGCAAAGTGTTGCTGTACAAGAGATATAACCTGTTTATTTCTGTATTTGTCGTAAGAGTCCATGTAGATTTAGAATGTCAACCTTCATATCACAACCAGGGAGAGTAAATGGGCCAAATTCTGCTCAGCAAAGCAATAAGAAGCATCGAAAGAACCACTCAATCCAAGTCCATGCTGGCAAAGTTGGTGGGTTGCATTTAGTGACTGGTGGATTTGAAAGGGTTCAGATAAGTACCCCAAAGAAGTGGAAGTTTATTCCAACCTCTTTGATCAGTCAAGCTGGGCTGAAATCCAATCAAACCAGGATTGCATTCACCAGCATTGCCTGATTTAAGAGAGGTTTGGAATCGGATTGTCCTGGAGCTCTTCACTGATTCAGGTTATATGAATTGCAATAGCAATTGCAATAGCTCCAAAAAAATGCCTTCTATCTTCAGTTGGCCAGAACTGTTGTTAACTTGGCCAGAGTAAACTATGTATTTGTGTCCACCAAGCTCGCTTATTGCACTGCATTTTACCTATGAGTAGAGCAGGGTGAATAATGGATTCTTTTGGTTCAGTGGCCATTTTGAAAAAATTCAGGAAAAAAGAGATCTGTGCGGGTGTAACTGAATCGGAAACATTTGGGGAATTGGAAAAGTCAGTTCTGAGTCTGTTCTAAAACAGGGGTTTGCACCTAAGTCCCACCTCAGCCCAGGCAATTTCCCTAACCAATACGCTAACAGCTCAAATAGGGAAGCAAAGTAGCAGCTCATCCACCCCCATTTTGTGAATGGCTGAAATTATTCTGGTCAATTACGTAAATAGTTTCTGGTTGACAAACTACATTTTTCATCACAAAAAGCCTTTTCCATCACTCACCAAATATATTATTTGCAAATTAATTTGACCGTTATTCTACCAGCTTTAGCTGCCTGGAGTAGCCAACATGCACAGTGAGCCCTTTGAAGGGTCGTTTTCTGATCTCAGTTAGTCTGGTGTAAATCTGAACTAGCACCAAGAAAATCACTGGCCTTTCTCCATATTTACACACATCTAACAGATCAGAATGTGATCCAAAGTGTTCCCGTTTGCTGACGCCAGCATAAAATTTCTCAGTGCACTCAGAACCTAGTCCATGCCAATATCTTAATAAGCAGTTTAGTTTTCCAGCCCACAAAACTGAACTCAATTTGAGTGACCTCTAATCAAACCAAAGACTCAGCTCCAGTATCTCTTCAGGGAGAGATGGTTAGTGTAACTGTTTCCCACATATCTCCTTTTCCCTCCTTGCCAGCCCGTCAGCCCCGTTACTGTGCCTTTTCATACATAATACATTCAAAAAAGACAGCACAATAAGTGACAGTGTAAGTCTCATTTGTATCTGGGCCGAGGAGGATGAAAGACTGTTAGAACTAAATGAAGACTGCAGTTGTGCCAATTTTAAGGAATAATGGAGGAGACACCTATGGGAGGTTGCTGCACTCTCCCATCCTCCTAACAAGGAAAGGTTCTTTTGTCAGGCGGCACAAAAAGTAACTCTTGCTAGAACAAGTCATCTTTACTGAAAGAGCACACAGGATTAATAGTCTCACCCATATGCCGGTGGCTTTCAGAAAGACAAAAATGCACAACCTGAGCCTTCATTGCAAGAGGGCTAATTATCAAAGCACCACAATCCCTTCATTGATATCAGCCATTTCATAATACACGGGTTTGTCCCTGTGTGTTAATAATACAAATCCTACCTGGGGTGCCTCATAATATCGGTAGTACAAATAATTGGTAATTTGCACAGATGAACAAATCAGACACACTGCAATTGTACGAGGGGGACAACAGAACAATAACATTAAGATATGTAATTGACTAAATATCACACACTGTTCCCCCAGTGAGCCTTTCTTCATCCCCAGCGTAATTGTGTAATGACATTTATGTGTAATAGGCTTGTGACATTATAAATGACACTTATGTCAGGATTGTCAGACTGTGACAGCCTCAGTGACAGCTCCAGTGAGAAATTAATCACTTCTGAGGCTTGAAAGTTGCTCATTTATTGCTGCCAAATAAGATCTTGCTATGAAAATGGAAATGCTTTCCCCCCACTTCCTCGCTAAGGGATATCTTCCCTCGAGCCCATCCAGTGATAGGATTTCGGAATAATGGATAGCAGCACTTTGCACAGACAGTGACTCAAGAAGAAGATGGTATTCCTGCTCTTCCAGAGTGTCCTTTTCAGAACACTTTGCCTGCTCTGAGTTATCGATGGAGAAGTCACTGTGTGTGGAGGGGAGAGCATATGGCAATAATGAAGCTGGAAGGCTCAGGAAGATAAAAGGCCTGTCTTATGTTCCTCACAGTGGGTGATAAACGAAGACCTACAACGCAGGTGTCCCTGTCAGGACCCTGCTCATGGGTCACCAACTGGGTTTGAACCCAGGGCCTGTAGCACCACTAGCTTTCAAGCTGAAAGACGGGATTCAGGTTCTCACACACCCAACTCCTCCTTTCTTCTCTGCTGCTGCAGATGGCTCCTGACATAGCAGAATTGGGGCCACGTACTAGGGATGGAGGAAAGGGTGGTTCACTCCATGCCTGTGGCAGAGCCCTATGGGCACTCCATATACAGAGATATTTGGGGTTGGGAGCAGGGTAAAGATGGGGCCAAGAGATCCCAACCCCTGTGATTCCTCCTCTCTGCAAGGAGGGTATCACAAGGGTGCAGTGGCTGCTCCTCACTATTTGGGTTAGACTAGCTATTGTGGAGAGGCTCTGCTTCTCTTCGTTGGTCTAGGAAGGGGGATATTCCATACCCAGCATGGAACAACTCCCAGCTCAGCTAATCTGATAGGTGCAGATATAATGAAGCGAGTGGGTTAAATGTTCTTACTAAACATGGGCCCAAGCGGGAAGCTCAGAGCTGGAATGGCGGGAACCTTGCAATGCCACTACCTATGCAGCTGTGTGTCCTGTACCAGCTATGATATAATTACTCTTGGAAGGACTAGCCTTTTACTGGAAAACGTTGGTAATGTCGATATAACCGGGCTCATACAAACTGAGGAAAAGATATTTCCATCGCTAATCATGGAAATTTACAGACAGGCAAAGTAAGAGAAATGCTGCTTGAGAACTCACTAGAATTTGATTTAAGGATATTTACTGTTTATATTTTCACCTTTGATGTTGACAATTTGTATTTTAAAGGCTATAAAGCTTTAACTTTTTTAATGTCAACATCTACTGTCATTAAATAATTATTGTCTGACCCCTCCCTGCCAGTCTCACCCACCCCATAATTTCCCATAACTGTGAAAAAGCAAATTGATAAAAAATATTTTCTGAAAACTCTGAAGTTAAAACCCACAATTTTGAGCAACTGGGAGAATGTAAATAGATGGAAATAATATAATGCTTAAAAATAAACATCCATATTATCAGTCAAAATTATGAAAAAAAAACCAATTCCGCCAACCCATGAGGATGATGTGATTTTCTCTTTGGAGCACTCGTGACATGGCTAATGTATGAGGCCATCAAGTGTCAATCCAGCGCCTTTCACCAGCAGTGAATTAACTTGAGCAGAAAAAGAGCAGCAGAGCTGCAGAGGAAGTGGGGAAAGTCACACTGGCCCCTAATCCTAAAAGTTTCTGAACCTCTGAAGCACTGCTCTGCACTGAGCGAGTGATGAGGGAACTGTTAGCTGACCTAACAAAGATTCTGCATCAAATCCTCATCTCAGTTATACTGAGTAACACTGGATTTTCCGCCAGTACCATTAGGATCAAAAGCTGATTAGTTCACACTAAACTCAGCCTAGATTCCTGGAAAAGCACGTGACCTACAGCAAACCTTTTAACAAACACTGTCCATATTTGTAATGAAACCGTGAGACCTGGTGAATCTGTCTGACACCCAAAACCCAAGCCTGACTCCTAGGGAGAAAGAAATGGTACCTTAAATTCAGCTCAGGTACATTCAAGACCCAACACAGGTTCACTGAATTGCTAGCAGGCTTTGCTGACCCTTTATCTGAAGGGTAATGTACTTACTAGCGTCTCATGGTGCCCACAACCAGCTGAGTTCCATCCTCTGTTGATAGCGAGCTTTCACATAACCTTAGACAAGATAACTCCATCATGCTGCTGTCAGTGAAAGGGCCCCTTAGTACAAAAGTGCCAACGTCATCAGTATGTGCGTTGAGTGCCTCCTAGGGGAACATGCAACCACTGAGTTTTGCTATCTTGCCACTCCCCTACCAAAAAATAAAAATGTCAAAACCCTTTTAGAACAGAGTAATGTGGATGCCTCCAGGTATTGATGAGACATGGAGGGTTTTGTCGCAAGGCTGCAAAGGAAACGCAGCTATGTTGATGCTGCCCACAAATAACCACCAACTGATGGCTGTTTGGTGCCCTGAAAGAAACACTACTCACTCCTGTTGCAGTCACAAAACCCACCACCACAGATAACCCCTCTTTGGCACTCTCAGCAGAGAGAATATGGACTTGTATGGTGCTTCCCGATCAAGGCTGAAGTGCCGAGGAAGCTTCTGTGCTTCTATTCGTGTTTGTAGCTCAAGAGAGCACATCAGGCACCAGGGCCATCAATCTGGATCAGATGGCCAAGAGGAACTGGATGGGAGAGGGCGTTTCTCTGCAACTATGGAGCCTTTTTCCAGTCCCCCGTCTGTGCATGCATCCAGACAGAGTTCCTCTGGGAAGTGTCCATTGATGCCTGGGACTCTGTCTCGGAGAAGTGGGCATGGTCTGGGGTCTCTGCTCTGGTTCTCCTGTTATGACCCTATAATCCACACTCTTTGTTCATTTTTTGTCCCCTTGGCTGATGCCTGGAAACTGTGGCCTCTCCCTCCCCAGAGAAAGTGGGCCTTTGGTAGGGAGCCAGAATGGGGGAGGGTCTCAGAGTCCAGGCTCCCTCTCAAGCTCAAACATCTGAACCACAATTGTACAGCCATGAAGGCCCTAGTCAGCTGACATGGGCCAGCCACAGGTGTTTAATTGCAGTGTAGACATACCCTGGTCAGTCCTTGAGAGCACCATAACTATGGTTACAGCAGTCGAAGTCCCAGGGAGATTCAGGAAAGTCCTGAAGCAGAACGTACAATCATAGCACAAAAGTGTCTGCAACTCCCTGATGTGGAATCCATTAAAGGTCCATGGAGCAAAGAGAAGACAACTACTGAAATACAGGGGGAGCAGGGAACTTCCTGCAAGTTGACAGGAGTTGAGAGCCTGTTGTTTTCAGTAACTAGTGAAATGCTGCAGATAGATATGGGTGGATTTGCAGCACCCTAGAACTATGGGGTGCTAATTGTGATTTTCATCGTTCCAGAGAACAAAATGTTCTCTCCCTACGAATCAGTTGCCTTCCCCAGTGGGAGGTCAAGAACCATACCAGACGTGTTCCAGCTCCACTGTGAAAACATCTTTTCTCTTCCCAGGCAGATCTGCCACCCCTTTTTTTATATTCTTTTACTACACAAAAATGACGCCACTGTGAGATTGAACGGAAAGAAAGGAAATAGAAATGGAAATGATTGGAACCAGACAAGCATTTTCTATCAAAACTAGAAGTTGCCATTTCAGATCAGAACTTCAGTCCATCTATGTCTTCAGAGGCAGGGTGAAATCTCCAATAATGCCCCTAGAAGATGTACAATTCTGGACAGATGAGGGAAGGGGAGAATATATTCCTTCTTGATCAACACAGCAATACGCTCTGAAGCATGATACTGGATTCCATTTCCCCGAGTATGTGTCACATGACAATAGTAAAGACTCTCTAAGAGATCTGCTTTCTTCTACCACTGAACACGGAGCTTTATTACAGTAAGGAAAATGTGTTATGCCTAGAGCTACTCTTCCTGTCTCTCTGTTTCCCTGTAGCTTGTCTGCCTGAACATGCTCCCGCCTTCCTGCTGTAGATGTAAAGAAACAGTACACATATCCTCACAGTATGTATAATTGCAAACGTTTTAATTGCCCTTTACTTTCTCCCAGCCCCTTTAAACATCCAGCGGCAGTATCTGAGGAATATAGAAACTCATTGTTTCTTAAAGACAGTTTCCTGGACTGGTCACCGAAGCCAGAGCTCAGACATCAGCACCATGGCTCTGTAATGGCAATCACAGCATCTCAGTGTGGAATACCCTGCCACATTTCTGTGAACATCTAAGGAAAAGTGCTGAGAGTGTAATGCTTGTGCACACATCCACCAGTGCCTGAGGGTTGACTGGAGCATGGATGTCCCTGTGGGGCCCAACACAAGCAAGTGCTGTGTACTTGCAGCTCCCACTAAAGCTCACTCTCCGGATACCTGTATGCTGGGGGAGACGATTTCTCTCTGCGTTTTTCCTTGCCCTCCCTCGTGCATGGCGCCCATTGCAAATGCCTGGCCCACAGCATCAAGGGCTTTGTCAAGTATAAAGCATTCCTGGTGCTGCAGCGAGGGAGACAAGGAACTCAAGGTCAAGCAAAGAAATGTGGTAATACAGCAAACGAGCGACTCGGTCCAAACCGGCTTCAATATTTGAAATGATTGCTTCATTAGGAGTCCTAACAACCCTCGGCCCAGCCTGTTCCAGTCCACTACGGTGAGAAAGGCGCACACCAAACGTTCACTTACAGTGAGATTTATTTACTCCTGCCACCTGCTGGATTTCTTTTGGATTTCACTGCAAGGAGCAGGTTAATCCCATACAGGATGGGATGTGGATCTCTGTTTTGCTTCCATGCCACTAATGAGGAAAGTAAAGCATTTTGCAGCCATGCTTGGACAATCCAGACTTATAGGGCTCTGAAAGACTTGAGCTGTAATCATTCGCACACTCTGCACATAAAATTAGAGTGGTAGTGTAACCTGTATTTTTTGAGCCCCAATCACAATGAAATCTACAAATTGGTTACCCGAACTGCATGTGACGGCAATAGACTCATTCCACAACTCTAATTAAATTACATAATTTTCTAGCTGGAAGTTTGTGTACTGAATGTGAAGGGAATGAAGATACGAACTACGCACAGAATCACAAAATGTATATTTCAGCATTGGGGCTCTTTTCTTGGGGAGTAAACAGACATTATTCCACTTTCATCTTTCAATGTCATTTAAAAACTGGTCACAATTTTTCCTATATTTAATCCAAGGTTTATGTTTTTTTCCCCAGAACAGAAGGCAGTAGGGGCTCAAAGGAAAAAATACAGCCCGAATACAGATAAGTAGTAATAAGTCAGTTTGTATGCACTTAGCACCATCATCTTCCACCTACAAAGACCAGTTTCAAACTCTTACACTATTTCTGTGAGGTAGGTGGATGCCAATATCCCCTTTTTTACAAGGGACAAAACTAAGTCTCGGAGATGGGGAGTAACCTGCTCTTGGATCATGGTGCTGAATCTGCAGCAGAGATAAGAATAAAACCCAGAAGTCCTAAATACTAATTCACCCCAATCTAGCCACTAGATCCTACTATCCTCCCAGAGCTGCGAACAGAACTCAGGAGTCCTGACTCCCAGTCCTGCTTTAACCACTACCCCTCGCTCAAAATGCACTTAAAGTTGGGTCTCTTCTCTTAAAGCATTCTGCAGGGGAACAAATGGCTGGATTCCAGCTTGGCATCATAAATAAAATAAAATAAAATAAATGTTTCTGTGCCTCTCAGTAGCATTTCTAGTCCAGCCTGATCCCACAGTGGAGGCTACAGTCAAATGCAGAGCTGAAAACTCCATGAGATTCCCCTCACATCCAGGTTTGCCCATATATCCACTTTAACTCATTATGTCCTAAATGTCTCTGATATAGGGCCCCCAAGATGGTGATTAAGGGTATATCTACTGCATAGATCAACTGAGCATGTTGAGCCAACAGATGGTAGTTGGATAAATCAAGGTGTTTTCTTTTCATACTTGATATGTGAACAGACAATGCAATGATAGAAGTTCCAGAAAAAGCATCTGCGGTGTGTTTTCAAAATTGTTCAGTGTAATGTCTCTTCTGCCACGCTGAATCCATTAGTCATTCTCCTGAGATTAATAAATATAACTAGCACTCTGATATGCTAGCACTGTTAGACAAAAGCACCATTTCTGATTCCCAGTATACATCCTCGCTTTCCTCTCTCCTTAAGATTGCCCTATTAGTAGTACCTTGTTCTAGTGTGCCTCGTTTATAACGCCACCACTAGTGTGATGATGTTGGACCATACTCATGTAAATCACAGCATAGCACCACTCAGGGCAATAGAGCTACACTAATTTACACCAGTGCAGAAACTAGTTTCAAAATCCCCATCACCATTACATTCACTTCACAGGGCTTTTGCTGCCTTATAGCACCTCTGGATTTAGTGTCAGTCAGAGATACAGAATCACTGTCTCCCTGCACCTATTTTACCACCATGGAGCATGATTACCAATAACAGCAACTCTGGATTACATGTTGCTTTCCACCTATGAATTAGAGATCCACCACAGTTCAGATCCATGTATGGGTCATCATTTATCAGTTAGCAGCAGTAAGCTTTTATCATGTATGTGAAACAGCCTTTCAAAATGGCCATAGCATGCACAGCCATCAATTCATACATTCCAAGACCAGAAGGGAGCATTCTGATCATCTAGTCTGACTGCTTACATAACTTGAGCCATAAAATGTCACCCAAACATTCCTTCATCAAGCTCAATAAATTGTGGATAGAAAAACAAGTAATTTTCAAGTCTGTTTCCTGAATTTTTTTTTTTAACCAATTCATCTAAAATGTCTCATGTGATGGAGGAATGTTCTACAAGGAGCAAGAAACACACCAAAGGTGTGGGGACAGATGGGAACACATCCATAGTTAATTCTCTCTCGTTATATCCATGCATGATTGGCACTGAGTGCTTTACTAGAGTCAGAGGAAAGAAAGACAGCATATGCCTCTGAGAACTCATACACAGATAGAAGTCACTCCTCATTGAGGAAAGCAAGAGAAAAGTGTTCAGCATTTTAAAAAAAGTCACCAAGAGACAAAATATAGATTGCAGCTTTAGAGATTTTTCTGACCTAATAAACAAAAAGAGAAGAAATGAAAAAAGGGGACATATAACTTCATGGCCTATGAAATTGAATGGCCTTTCACAGATTTTTACCTTTGGGTGGACAGCAAGAAGTTTGGTCATCTTGTGGGATGAAAAGCAATAAAACCCATTGGGAAAAGAGAAAAGATCCAGCTACCTGATTAAAGGTGCATGTTTTTCATGAAATCAGGGAGGCCTTGATACCTTTTATATATTTGATCTTCACTGAAGAAGATCAAGAATCATTGAAAGTCAGGCAGTGACATGCTCAGCTCTGTAGCTCATCAGGCATACAGAGCCATAAACATGTGAAGGGTGGGAGGAAGAATTCTCTTCCTAAATCACTGAACAGAATAAGGAAACAACCTCATGGAAGTAAAAACTTTGGATGAACTTAGAAAAAACTAGGGACAATGGGATCCCTTCTCTGTTCTTTGCATCTGTCCTCTCTATTTCTAGCACGTGTTGTTTTGTGAATTAGACTTCTCAGTATCGATGGTGATGATGTACTTCGTTCATTGAGATGTATTTGGGGATTTCATGAGAGAACTAATTCAATTTTGATTCTATGACCAGAGTTAAAAATTCAACATTTAGGCTGAGATTTTCAAAGAAGCCTGTGGGAGTTAGGCACCCAAATCCTACTGACTTTCAATGAGAGTTGAGAACTTAACTGCCCTTTATGCCATTGTAAATCCCAGCCTTAGGGTTTCATTAATAGAGTAATAGATTTTAAGGTCAGAATGGACAATTATGAGTATCTGGTCTGACATTCTGAATAGCACGGGCAAGATAATTTCATTCAGTGGTTCCTGTGCCAGGCCAGGTAAGTTGTGATGGAACTATTTTAGAAAGATATCCAATCTTGATTGAAAGATTCCAAGTAATGGAAAGTCTATCCTATCTCCTGATCATCTATTTCAAAAGTTAATTGCTTCCATTATTAAAAATGTGTCCCTTTTTTTCAATCTGAATTTTCCTAACTTTAATTTTCAGATATTGGCTTTTGCAAGGTCTGTTTCTCCCTTATTAATGAGAGCCCTAAGTCTGCCCCTCTCACTGACACTGAGTAGTTCCTCACTTCTCGGAGAAAGTACTTCATTCTTCAAACTTCCTGTTTGAGGGAATAAAATACAACTCTCCATTAATAAGCATGGCAGAATGGAACCCTCCAAGGGGCTACTCAAGGAGCGAAGTACTATTCTATACGTGTAAGTATGGCAGAATCACGCAATCAGAGGACCATCTGAAAGAATATGGAACATACAGCCACTTTGCTGGTATTTGTAATAACTGGAGAACTGAGCCAACCGAGATGACTATTATTGGAGGAGAATTCTCACCTTTAGTTGAGTGTATGATAACAATTGGAAACGATGAGACAACCCAAAGGTTTTCAATGTTTTAAAGAGGAAATAGAGGCGCTGGATATGCTAATCAGTCACATGAGGAGATGTTACTCAGTATCATCATGGGTTGCAATATTGAATTTCCAGTGTGCAAATTATGCTCGCTTTGCCCATCCACTCCATGCCAAACCAAAGAAAGGTCTGCTCCCTTGCTGACCATTTTCTCACCAGTTTGCAACTGTCTGGTTATGCAAACTATCTTTTTTGTTCATGTCACAAATTCAGCTCAGAATCATGGAAGTTACCCTTGCTTACTGCACACTTATGCTAAGCTGAAATTGGCTGCATCTACACAATGGGGTTACGCTGGCATAGTTACTTCTGTGGGACAGCCAAGTAATACTCAAAGGGCTTAATTCTCATTTACACAACAGCTGCTTTACACCACTTTGTGCAGCATAAAAAGCCTTTAAATCATAGTCATTTTACACCTATTTTAAGGCTGCTTTAAACTTTATCTAAATGCAAATCTGATGTGAAATGGGAATTAGAAGCAAAGTGAATCAGCTATCAGAATCTGGTCCTTGCTCCCATCATGTAAGTGCTTAGTTGTATCAGTGTTAGTCGCCGGGATTTTGAAAGGAGTCTATGAAACATAGGCGCCCAAATTACATTAAGATTGGGCTGTTAATTCACGTAAGCTCCTTTAAAAAATCACAGACATCATCATCACAGTGTTATTATTATATCCTAGGCTACCGGGGATCGATTCAGCTAATGGACAAATGAGCACAGGGCTAGAGAAGTGGATGGAAAGGCTCTAGATAGTAGGCTAGAGTACGAATAAACAATCCCATCCTGTCTTTTGGCAGGAAATGATAAAAGATATCAGCTGTTCTGGCTCCAAGGAGCAAGTGGAGCGGGGACTAATACATCACTTGATAGTTGAAAAGCTTACAAAAATCTGGTTATATTTTTTAATCATCTTGCATTTTAGACCTTTAAAGTACAAATATGGATTTCAAACATATCAAGGGAACAAATTAACTTAGAAAAATGGCCATACTTTCCAAGGTTGCACCTGCCATGAAATTGCTCCAAGTTTGCATTTTCCCTTGGTCTCCAGTGTGTCATTACAGCAGATTGATCACCCTTCTCTCCCCAGCAACTCCCCCATTAGAGGGTTATTGTATGGAAATTAATGGGAGGCTAGACACATTTCTTTTGCAGCTGCAGTAGTAGAAGTCAAATTTGATTAAGCGCTTGAAACCCAGCAGACTGGGGTGATCTCTTTGGTTTAGTTCCCTCTTTTGTTATCACTGGTGTCAAGTTCTGTGGCTGTAGCCACTCACACTGCATCCTGCTGTAATCATGGAGGTTATTATTTTTATTTGTCCATCTATTTATTTTAAATATATGTGGCCTGCTTCTCATTTACACTAAGGCGCCTTTGCAACACCTAAAAGTAGGTACAAATGTAATTGACAGTCACTTTAAAACCCCTTTACAATTGCCAAATGTTGTAAAGGGGCTTAGGTTTGAATGAGCATCAGGCCCATGAATACATCTCTGTTCAATTACCCCTTTAGCAGTGATATCTTATGTTACATTTAATGCATACCGGCTCTCTCTCTCATGCATCATGCCATTTCTTACCTGTTCAGTCTGATCCAGTTTGAGTTGTCAGTTGGCAAATCAAGTAGTTTTTCTGCAAAGGGCCCGTATTTGTGTGTGCGTGTGTGTGTATATATGTATTAATCAAAGCCACAATGGAAGCAAGGATGTAAAATAGCTGTAAAATGCATGGTCAGGTACAACAGCAAACGGTTATATTCTGTCTGTCTTACTGATGTGCCAGTTTTTCTTGGAAGCAATGAACTGGGTGGATCTACAAATACAAGGAGGGAAGTTTCTTTTAAACTGATTCCACAGCAAATCATACAGTAATTGAAAACAATGAAACTTCACACCATGTCAGCTAGAATTATAATCTTGCAGTTAAAAAAAATAAATAAAAAACCTGGAATCCTTCAGCCTGCCCATTGCACAGAGCAAGAGAGAGCAGGGCAGCAATGAAAGGAGGGATGTGCGCTAGTGACATCAGGGCACAAGGATTCAGAACACCCGGGTTCCCTGCCTTGTGAATCCTGTGCGTGTGACCTTTGATGAGTCACTTAAACTGTCTGTGCTTCAGTATGCTCAACTGCACACTGGATATAACTATCAGATTGTGTGCCAAATTAATTTCTGGTGTAAACTGGCACAGTCCACTGAGGTCATTGGAGCTGCACAAATTCACACCAGCAGAGGCTGTCTCTGTCCCTTTGGGTCTAGGTGAAGATGAGGCTTTCTTGAATCCCAAGATAAGTGTGGGCAATGGACAGTATATTCACGGGGCCTAATTCAGCACTCGTTCATTTTTGAACCCTTGGGGATGGCAGTGCTGATTTCAGTAGGTTCTTCTCAGTGTCAGTGCGTAGCAGTCAAACCGCAGCCTGTTAATAACAGTCAGAAGCCTGGCCTTCATAAAGAAGGCACTGATTGACAAAGCCAACCAGTGGAATAGTGCCTTGCTGTTGGCTTTCATAAACCATAAGGAAGAAAACAATCTTGACCCCAGTTAGCGAACCTGAGAGTCTCAGGACCTTCTAGATATCAGGAGGTGAGAGACTGTCAAACCCAACCAGAACAGCCTTCATTTCTGCCCTCATTGCACTGTCCCCTTGGCACCAGGGAACCTGGTTGATTTTCTCCATGTGGAAGGTAAAAATCTCACAGCACTTAACAGAGAGTTTGGAGGCCGAAAACACTTTGTTACTCTGCACAGCTCAGCTAGATTCTCTACCTTGCTAATAATGCTGGCCAGGCACTTGTCCTCTGCCTCCACTCCATCCCACTTGTGCAAGGTCACCGAGAGTTTTCAGTAAACGTCAAACCCAGGTCCACTCCTCCTGCCCCCGTCCCAATCCACTTTCCTTCAGCTTTGCTCCCTTTCCCTGAAACCATGTTGAAGACATCCTTCATCCGAAGCAGCGGGAATAAACACCTGATCCTGGAATATCAGCAGCTGATCTCCAGGATGAGATAGGAGTTTGAAATTAGAAATCCAGATCTGAATGTTACAGCTTGTGCTTGTCCGTATTAGAAATGTGCATTTCCATTTAGTGCATGGACTGTGTTTGCTCAACTCAGCCTGTGGGGCAATATGTGTTGAGGAGTAGGTGAATACATGATTTTTTTATTTGGCAGTTGGCCCAAAAAATCAAATATCACATTAAAAAAAAAAAAAGAGAGAGAGAGGCTGAACCAAAGCGGAGATTGTCAGAATTTTTGGTGAAATGAAAAAGACTATTTGGGGCCTGCTCCTGAGCAGAAATTCAAACCTGGGCGTTCCACATCCCCAGCGAATGCCCTACTCACAGGCTAAAAGGGGATGGTGACACTGGCAGCAACACTTCTTTCTCTAATGGCAGTTTTGAGACTGGTCCAAACTATGAGTGACAAAATGGCAAATAGTTTCAGGTTGATCAAAACTGCATTTTTCATCCAATAAACTGTTCATCCAAAAGAATTTGTCCAGCTCCATTGAGAAGTTCTGTGGTTAACCCCAGAGGAGTCCAAATTCTGGGAAGTGCTCAACGCCCACGACAACCTCGGATGAAGTCACTAGGGGTCGTGGAGGCTCAGGACCTCTCACGGTTGAAAGATGGATTCTTATGATGCTTTACTTAGCTCAAAAATGAAAGCATCACCCTTTAATGAAACATGGAGTTTTCTGGGTCCATGGGCACAAATGGCCTTATATTTTGAGAGCGGCTCATCTTGTTCTCACGGACACTGAAAACTTTTTTACTGAGTTGCCTGCCTGCAACTTTAAATTTATTTAGCCCCCTTTGGACTGTGCTCCCTTCAAGTATAGTTTTCAGCCAAGTTCAGAGCAGAGAACTTGTGTGAACCACTGACATCCCATAAGAGACTGTCTAAATTGTGTGCCAATGCACTTTGCTGAGAAAATTCAAGACAACTGAGGTTGCAGAAGACTAAGCCATGAAGCGACACCCAATGACCAAGTCAGAAAAACACCAAGCTGCACTGCACGCAGGGAGTCCATCATGCCACAGGACAAGTACCAAGCAGGTTGGAGGCACAGCAGATGCAGCATAATTGACAAGCAAGCTGGAAAGCATGGTAGGGACCATTGTTGGGAAGGAAAGACTGAGTGATGCCTTTGGGAAGAAAGGCTATGTGATTATTTGTAGAATTCATAAAACTGCTATTTGAATATTCATTCATCATGCAGACAGCTGCAAAGTACATGATGGAGCAGAGGAAGTAATGTAGATTGGATGTAGCATATCCCTGAGGCCTATAAGGTCTCAATAGAGCTTATCAAAGATCAGCTACCTAGGTAAAGCACAGCAGTTTGGGGAAGGTGATGTGAGCAAATTGGTGAGGTATTTCACCACCAGGTGTTTCACTAAAGACCTGGATGGTGTTGTTCTCTTGTTGCTATACACAGGAAATGTCAACAGCCAAATTTAATAACTTGGGTAGAAATAACAGAAAAAATATACACAGAAAAGGAACTATGGAAATCGGGTCAGCTGTCTGCCACCTGCCACTATAAAGCTGAAAACAGGAAGACAATAATAATAAAGCACTGGATGAATGGAGATAAAATAGAAGGTAATTGCCGGCTGAGCATATGGCCTGGAAAATGAATAGACAATGAGAGGGGAATAGAATCCCAGATTGCCACACAACCACTAAAGCGACAGATCAAGAGCAATGGGCAGATGATGGCCACTAATTTTATTATCAGCTTCCTTTGCGGCAAATGGCAGGGCTGACTCCAGCATCCTCATTGCAGCATGAATAAACTCCTGATGCTTGAAAAGTATTCCTCCCAGAAATGAACTGCCTATCTGTCTTTCTGTCTGTCTCTTGCTTGTGTAGTGGCACCCATCACTGCAGTACTTGAGTGCCATCCCAGGTGAATTAGACAGGTGAAGCAAGGCCACAGCTGAACTTTGTAGAGACTTCAGTTCTTTCCTCTTCCTTGGATACAGGAACCTTTGTTTGGGGTAGTGTTTATTCCCTCCCCCACCCCCCCTCCCCGATATCTCTTGTGTCCAGTGCTGCCATGAATCAAATCAGTGAGACTTGATAGTGAGATCCCTATTTCTATGCTTTTTTATCTTGTCTGCACACAGCACAGGTGTGCACAAAGCACCGACAATGTTCCAAAGCAAATCCTGTCTGAACAGCCACTGGGCTCAGTGTAAAACCTGAGAGGTGTTTTCTGGGGGTTGGTCCCTGTTCCAAAATTCATACTGGGGATCTGGAGGGGACATTCTGAGAACATCTTTATAGTGAGTAGCACCAGCAAGCCAACTGCAAAAACCTTGGAAATGTGGAAGAGTCTGAAATGGATCTGAAGTTTGCGGTTTGGACCCATCTCTGTCTATGTAATATCATTATTACACCAACCTCTTCCCTAGTATTCTCTGGAATCAATTATTTCTGTGATTGATTTCAGAAAACTATATGTGGATGCATGTTTTTGCATCTGTTGCAAACATGACTATGCATTTAAGGGCAAGATATTGCATTACTGTTCCACATTTATTCTCTTAAACGGTGCCAGACCCGCTCCCAGAAATGTATTGAAAACAAAAACCTCTATTAATTAATTAATTGGCATCTGACAAAGTGGGTTACAGCCTACAAAGGGTTATGCCTGCAAAAATGAAATTTGTTAGTCTTTAAAGTGCTACAGGACTCGTGTTATTAATTAATAAGCTAATTATACATCAATCAATATTCATTCAATTATATTGTTTCAATTTTGTGTCTATAGTATTGATATATTTCTGCATTTCCTGTCCCATTCAAGGCATTTGTTGAAATTGAAAGAGTCCGGAACAGCTATTCAGTTAAAATAGTTCAGTTAAAATTATTTTTAAGTAGTTTAATCCTATAAACGTATTACAGCTCATAAAATTAATGCTGAGTCTGCTTAGTTTATCACCTCAGTCTTTTCACGGTCCGTTGATTAACCAGATGCCAGCAGTAGCATATTCTCTTTACTGCATTTTTATTTTTACTGTAGCAATCCCATTATCTGTTCAGTCCAAAGATTCTGATTAAGGCTTTTCCTGACAATTGCTTCCTCTTGGACTTCTTAGCATTTCTAGGTAATTCTCCAATTGATCCTCTATAGGCATTTGCATTACCTGATGATGATAATATCCTAAAACATATACTCCTGTTCCTGGAAACACTTTTCTCTTTAGCTAATTATATTAAGCGATAAGCATATCTCCTTTAACCACCTACACAATAGCATTCTACTATGTGACTTCAGCACAGCGGATTTTGTAGGGCAAACACTAAGGCCTAGGCTACACTTAAAAATTAAATCAACCTAGACCCATTGCTCAGGATTATGAAAATTTTTATGGGGTGTGTGATGTAGATAGGAGGGTTGACCTATCCCCCGGTGTGAATGTGGCTAAGTTGGCAGAAGAATTCTTCTGTCCATCTAGCTACCATTTCTTAGAGAGGTGGATTAGCTAATAATGATGGAAAACCCCTTCTGTTGATGCAGGAAGTGCCTATGCTATGGCGCTACAGCAGCAAAGCTGCAGCGCCGTGGTTGTGCCACTGTAGCAGTTGTGGAACAGGCATCCCTCGGTATTATGTGCAGATATCGCAAAGGTGCAGGTTCAAATATTCCCCACCATGAGAACATTTCTGAGCATCTCATTAAGGTATCTAAGTTATTTGTTGCTAAGGGCTTAAAAAAATAATTAACATAGGGCATTCTATTACAAGCAGAGGAAGTTAAAGTTAAATCTGCATGCAACACAACCCAGCTGCCAGCAACACCATGGCGCATTAGCAGCGATGTCCTTCCTTCTGCGAATGGCCTTTCTATTCAAAACCTATGAAACACTGACCCTAGTAGCAAACCTTGTATCCATTGCTCGAGGACGCCAGGCTGGATTCTGTTCTCACTAAGACTGTTTGTATATCTGACTAACTCAACTGAAGGGAAGGACGTCAATGGAATTATAGGAGGGCCTTGCCTGTAGGCAGATCTGTATTGGTTCAGTCAAAGCAGTTTAGTCCAGCTGGTGCAACCCCCTATTTTAAAATGGCTTATGTCAATTTAGTTTATGGTAATAAGTACTCTACTTAAGGTAAATTGATCTAAGTCATTCACATGGGGGAACTGCACCAGGTAAACTAAACTGGTTTGACTAAATCAGTGCAAATCTGTGCAAATTTGTATACAGACAAGCCCTAAGATCAATGGGCTTACTTTTGAATTACACCTTTGTAAGTGAGAACAGGATCTGTTCTCTGTTTGCAATCAACCTGAATGTATAGTTTTAAATAAATAAATATTATTTTCACCACTGGGTCCATCAAAAAACATTTTGTCTTCCCTTGTTTCTGAATGCTTGATGGATAAATGTCAGTTTCAATTTCTATTTTTATTCATTGTAATTAAATATTACCATAAATAATAATAATATTTTTGTTTAATTTATCCTGACAATGGCATTTGTTTATTTTCTTCCTAGCAGGTGCCCTCCGGAGCAGAAAATTACCCTGACCCAAAGATCTTTACCACACACAAGGATTATGAATTATATAAATTCTCTGAATTTAAAGTCATAACAGGGGCCCAGTCCCCATTAAAAAATACGAGACCTAATTAAAAATGTTTCCTTGATACATAGGGACAGAGGCAGTAGTGGGAAGAGACAGACAGATGATTACCAGCAATAGAGATTTAAAGAGTGATCAAGGCAGACTCCTTCGCTGTATAAGTACTATGGTTAAGAGGGTATTCAGGTCTCATTTAATTCTGGGATTCACTTGTTGACCACAGTGAATACTGGGATGGCAGGCCAAGGCAACAGGAAAGGGCATGTCCAAGTGAGTGGGATGAGCAACCAAACAACTTTGGAAATATTTGGGTTCCCTCAGAAAGATATTCCCCTATCGACTATTCCAAAGCCAGCAGTATAGTGGAAAGTAATAGTGGTTGGATTATAGGTTAGAGCAGAGGGCTAGAAGCCAGGACTCCTAGATTTGATCTTTTTACACTTTGCCCACCAATACTATTGCAAATGTTTGTCTCATTCCTGGTGTTGGGATTTCAGTAAAATATGTTTGGACCAAGCTGAACATACTCTTAGAATCAGAGTTTTGGACGTGAAAACTCGCAATTAGAAATTAAAGATTCGCTCTCTGTGAATGTTTTCCAGTATTTACTGAAAATTTGCTCTTTTGGCGAAGGCTTCAGCCAGTAAACACAGTCATTGGGATATTCCTGGAACAGGAACATAAACAGGGATGCCAGCTCAGCCAAAGCCAGTAAGTTTAAAAATTGAAATGAAGTATTCATCCAGCGTTGTAAATGTGCCACTGCTTCTTTAAGATATCTAGTGACCTTGCTGAAAGCACCTTCCACCTCTGAACTGATTAGAACTATATTTCACTTTCACTCCAAAAATTAAAGCCAGGTGAAATTTTCCTTGTGTCAGGTGGGTCAAATTTCCATATAACCTGGAGCAGTGTATTCTTTTGGCTGGAACTTATGTGAAGCTCAGTGGCCTAGGTTTGCCTGAACCTAAGCCACTGAGTTCCACATAAACACAAGGCAAAACACAATGCAAAATCCAAGCTATAAGAACTGACGCAAAACAAGACAAGAAAAAGGATTCACACAAACTCCAGTGAGTTAAAAATTCAACATTATGGGAATCTCTATTAATTTTTTTTTAAAATGCACAAACCCTCACTTCTTTTTATGAAGCCTATGCTTAAATGGGTGATTGTTTGCAAGCTTTATGTCACACATCCATAAAGACCAGAAGTGGTTTAAGAATATAATGCACCCCCAACTGCACCTTTGGACTTACGATCATAGCACTAACCCACATATAAGTCTTCTCCACCTGGCTATAGGAACTGTAAAGTGAACCAGGTACCCGAGCACCATCAGTTCTGATCATTAGTCACTGAGCATAAGCTGGTTCTACCTAATTGTCTCTGAAATATTCCAAACCAAACATTTCTGGAGGTCAAAATTTGCAATCACTGAGGATATGGCAATATCGGTGATAAATAGGCAAATATAATGTGTTCTGATAGTTGGACTGAAAATTAGCTCTAGGGTCTCCATGCATTGTTTTCTTAATGATGTGAAACATAATAGTCTCAACTGTAATAAAGATGAATTACTTTTTCATAAAATAATGAAACTCCAGTAAACACTCAAGGTTTATCACTTAATTTATCCCCAGTGCTCACAGAGATTTTTTTTCCTACCCCATTTTTAATATTCTCAGCTATTAGATTTCAATAACCCGCTCCATAGCTATGTGTGTCTCATTTCCCTGGACAGACAAAATAGGCTATAACTTCCTCTCAGTTAGAACACTAATGTTGTAATTTAGAACTTCTGTCAAGATGAAAGATCTTTCCAGGGATTTGTGGAGGGCCCATGGCAACACTTCAGCCCAGGGCTGGATAATGAAGTTTTCATTATTAAATAAAGATATTTTAAGAATGTCATAACCCATAAATCCATTCTTCTATAATGCACCACTACATTATTTTGTTTATTTCTCCTGCTGAGACTCCCTCCCCCTCGCCCAATTCCCCAATTTTTGGCTACCTTGTGTTCTCTCTTAAGTTGCCATGGAGATGAATTAAAGTATCTCCTCCAGCAGCTGTGATGCTGGGTAGTGATTGGGTGTGAAGGACTATGTGCCTGTGGGGAAGGCAGGGCTTGTATCCTTTCGTTGGCAGAGAGGCTAACACCCTCGATTTAATGTTACCTTAAGGAAATGCTAACGTGAGTCATAGGGTTTGGAAGCGTTAGGAATTATTGAAAGAGAGATTTTTGCAAAGCTGAATGGTGCTGTTTTGATGGACCTGGGAGCATGTCTCTTCCATCTCTTTACGATGTCCACAGATTGCGAGAAGCAACTGAAATTGAACAGTGTCTACCCCACCAGTGTCCTTCAGGCTCGACCTGGACAGTGGTCTCCCTATCTATTCATCCCTCTGTCTCTGATTGCCAGCCACAGAAAGCTGCTGTTTCTTTGCATCTTCTAGGGCTGAGAGGCGCAAACCAGCCTGAAGCAGGGCAGAGGAAGGAAGAGGGGGTAAGCAGTGGCTCCACACTATGCTTCATTTGTTTTTGGCTCAGGAAGCAATGGACAGAACTGCTCTCTGTAGACTCTGCGTGGCTAAGGTTTGCGGGTAAAGGTGGAGTAGGCGCGAGAAGCAGCCTCTCTATATGCAACGCTCCCTTGGGACCCAAGATTAATTCCATGAAGGAGCTTTAAAGACCCCTTCAGTAGGAGACAGTATCCAAGTGCTGGGGTGCACGTCCCGGAAGTCCACCTTCTAAGAGAGTTTTGCTACCGGGTGACGTAAATGAAAACAAACACAAAGAGCCATACTGCAGCAATTAGGGAACTCCCTGACCAGAAAGTTCCAACCTTCTGAAGCTCCTCACTGCAACACATCCTGGTCCTTTCCAGTAACCATGCAGGACCAGGAACGCTGTAACCGCTCCACAGGTGAAGTGGGGACTTTTGAGAGCACTGCAGGAAGCACAGTTATCCTGGACACCCACAAAGCGGGGTCAGCTCTGCTTCTCCCAAAGATCCAAAGGGCTGCCCCCTCTCCCATCTCTTTGCAAATTCAACCTCTTAAAGGGCAGAATGTGGCTCTAAATCTGAGAAGTGACTTTGGGCCCTGGGAGAAGAAATGGAGGCTTTGGTATTGATTATGAGGGTGACTTTGTGAAATGGACTCTTTTCCACTAGGAAACAGAAATACAACCACCATATCTTCTTTGGCACAGTTCACCAAACAATCTGTTAGGAAAGTGCACTAGCACACTGTACAGTATTCGTATATATGTAAATAGTCAGTTAATAGATTACGCACCAGTAGATGGTGCTCAAGTACATGTAGCATGGACCTTGGGTTTTGTAGGACTCATAAAACTGGTTGTTGTGTACTGTAAATGGCTTCAGCTATGAATCTCGTCACATCAGCTCTTAACACAGTTGACAGCAGACTTTTTTCAAATGAAAAGCTTTCAATTGAAAACTGGCCTTTTTTCAAAAACATAACACTTTTCTCCAAAAATTATGGGCATTATTGAAATGTTCCATTTTTCATGAAATTTCCTGCTATATTCTTGCAAAAAATGTTGCAAACATTTTTATCAACATTTAATTTTTTTTGGCTTATCAGAAACTGGATTGCAATTACCAACAAATGCAATTTTTGACAAATGAAAAATTTTGAAAAACAATTTCAATACAAACATCTGCATCATAGAAATTAGCAAAAATTTGAAAATGGAAATGGAAACATCTTCAAACACCAAATTACTTTAAAATTGTTTTCCTGTTTTGTGACCAGCTCTAAGTCAAGAGATAGAAATGAGCTTTTGGATCACATGGCAATCACCATTAGGATCAGATTTAAACTAGGGCATTCAACTGTGGCATGTCTAGGTTAGAAAAATAAGATGTTTTTAAAATGTTGTTCCTAACCATTCTAAGTGACAATTTTTTAAAAAGGACCTTACACCTCATATTTGCACTGTAAATGGCTGCATCAAATTGGGCAGTGTTGCTTAGTGTGTACAGCACTTCATTGCGACTCAGGAGACCTGGATTCTATTTCTGGGTAGAAACCTGTGCAAGTCAAGCAAGCAAATCTGCTCAAGTTGCTTGCCTTTCCCCATCTGGATATGGGGATAACGATACCTCCTTTGTAAAGGACTTTGAGATCTACTGAAGAAAAGTGCTATATAAAATCTAGGTATTATTATTAAATTCATGCCAGCGAATTATAGTCAACTGTCAGGGGCAGTCTAGCCATTGCTCTAGAGCTAAAGGGTTCTGTGCTCCATTACCACTCCACTGGCTCAGCCAGCTACTTCCAAAGTCTTGTATAACATGCAGCAACTTAGAAAATGACCGATAAAGTAAAATTACCATTGACTTTCTTTGCATGTTCGCAATGTTTTTATTGTGCTTTAATGTTGTATCATTCTATCATAGGGTTCTAAATTATCGCCCATCAGTGTAGTATCTAGATGTGCAAAATCAATAGCAATAGCAAAATCCCTACTGGACTTCATGCAGTCTATGGTACTTTTTCCTTTTCAAGTTCAAAATTCCATTTGGGGTAGGGGAAGTACTAGAAGGTGGGGGTGGGAAGGATTCTCTGCAAGATTTAAAATGCCGTGCATTCTTATTGGAGGAAATTTAAGTTGAAACCTTTTTTAAAAAATAATTCAGGAGCTTTTACAGGAGTAAAAATAAAATGTCTTCCAATTCCTTGGGTTCATCTGACATTAGCATAGCCACTTTTTTACTTTTGAAAAACATCTATAGAAGAAGATGATGAATGAATTTAAAAGACAGATCTGTTCACTGATCAGTTCTGTATATTTATTTCTGGAGTGAAAAATAAACCATCAATGCTATCAGAACTTGAATTAACAGAAAATAAATCCCCCGCTCCTCCATCCAGTGCTGAAAAAATAGGGAAGTTTTGTGTGATGGCACTAGTGCTGCCTGTAGTAGTTTGCTAAGACTCCACTAATTAAAAAAAATCTCATTTGAAGATAGAAATGCAGAATCCATTAACTACAAAGCATTAGGAAGGCAATATTTATCTGAACTTGGAGGCCTGTGCTGATTACTGCTCAATTAGTTGTGATTCAATTCACTGAAGAAAAATGTCCATTTCATTAGCACAAAAAAAAACAAAAATAACCATTGGCCACAAAATATATTTCCTGGAATCACTATGGCAACTGGGACAAGACTGTGCTGAGCTTAGAATTTTGATGCCACCTAGGTCTTTTCACTGTGACCATGATTTCAAAGAAGGGAGCTAAATTCATCCTGGTGGTAACTTCACTGAGGGTCTCTGCTGGAGCTATACCAAGAGTATATTTGACCCGGAGTCTGATTTTCAGGAGCGCTGAGCATAGTCAGCTCCCACTGGCTTCTACTCAAGTTCTCAGCACTTCTAAGAATCAGGCCCTGCAACATGTGGATGTTTCTGCTTTTGAAGAAGCAGTTTGAACCAAAGCACAAACTGATGGCATTAGCAATTCTGCATCTGCAGAGATGGGCTTGAAAAGTCTCCAGGGAGGTTTAATCCCTTACTGTTTCCTTCCATGAGATAACCCAGGTGAAGATGGCCAAATGGAGAGTGTGTCATCAGTCAAATTTTGATCCAGATTTTGCATGCTCCTGCAAATTGGGGATGTTAGTATTGCAGTTTGCTCTGACACATTTTAGCGATGGGGCATTCTTTGCCAGATTAAATGGATACCGTCACCAGTGATTCCCTATCATTACCATCAGATGTAATAAAGATTCTGCAGCAGGCCCTGCAACTTGAAAGTTGTAAAGAATTCCTCTATGACCCATGAGCCCGATTAAAATCCAGCTCATTTTCCTGTGTGTTGGATCTATTGGGTTAACAGGAATCAATATAGTATTAGTACAGGAAGCATGTTTTTCCACTCAAAGCAGCAGATAAAGCTCTGAGAATGCACATTGGGAGAAGATATTTTTGAGTAAGAAGGTTAATGAGAGACAGGCCAGTGGAAAAAAGCAAAGATGCATACATAATGAGTAAGAGGGTGCAGTTCTCCTTACTCATTTATGTGATGGAGCCAATTCCTTGCAAGCATCCTCGCTATAATATTCACTAATCATCTGCAATGTTATTTTATTACATTATTGGCCATTTTTGTTCCTCTGCAGGTTTTTATTCTTTTTATCAGTTTTATTCGAAGCAATTTTAACCTGACTTCCACAGTGCTGATAAAGTTGTTAATTTGCACAAATTGGTTTCAGTGACAATTTTTAGAGGAAGATAATGTCAGCTTTCAGAAAGGAATCTGTATGGTTACAAAAGCAGCCTTATTTTTTTCCTTCAGTCCTCACAAGATAAAGCTCAAGAAGAGATAACGGCTCAAGGCAAATCAGGACCAAAGGAAATGTAAGATTTAGCTGAGTATCAGCAGTGAAATCTTGCTTTTTTCCTCTCTCTCCCCCCTCTCCCCACCTTTTTAAAAATAAAAACATTAGAGATAGCATGCACATGCACGCACACACACACACACACCCCAACCACATTTCCCTAGGGAATAAAACAATTGTTGGCTGTCTCTGGCCACTAGGTGTCTATATTGATCCAAAATCACGGATTGGTGGAGACGGGATCACAGAAATCAGAATTGGAAAAGATCTACTAGGTCACTGAGCGTTTCCCCCAAGCCTGTGTTCTTGGGTCATTCTTTGTAAGAGAAACAAGCTAGATCCAGGAAGGAGTCTCTACCATCAAATGTCTCCAAAGTATTGAGAGCATACTCAATTCTGGACTCTTCTTTCTCTCTTTATAATATCAGTGGCATCTTTCAGGACAAAGCTCAGAGTGTTCCTCTGCCTTTTATAGTGAGTGTAATTTCCTCACACAATATGTCAGGAATGGACTACTGGGCTGGAATGCTAGATACTGAGTATTGATAATTGACATATTTCACTGCTTTTAATTAAAGCAATGGGTTTCCGGTTCCAGGTGAGATGACTCCTGGACTGTGAAGGGTCCTGTTTTCTGATTCCAGGTCAAATATGGCCAAAACAAAGTGAGAAGCATTTTTCCTGTGGTATTTCTGCATCTAATATTGGCCAAAGCCAAGAAGTACCTAGGCACCAGACAATTAAAAAATAAATTAACCAAAACTGTATCCACCTTTTTGTTACTACATGATCTCAGCTAATTCAGAGTTTTACCTGAAGGTTCACTTTTTATTTTATAGAAATTTGGGGTCCTCCCTGCCATCATGAACTTCTACAGATGCTGCTGGAGCACTGTTCCTAGAAGTAAAATTTTATGATGAGTGAATAAGGACATCTTTCGACTTCTATTATCTCTAGTGTAAGTCCAGTAGGGATGATATTGACTCTTTCACTGGCACACAGGACATGCTTGAATCTAGCAGAAGTACCTACTTTGGGTTAGGCCACCATACACACATGCACACAGAAGCATCTCTAGTATTAGGATAGGATTCTCTAGTCTTAGGCTAGGATTCTGATCTCACTCACACTGGTGTAAACCAAGAGTAATAATGATGAAGTCAGTGGATTTCTGCCAGTGTAGAAGAAGAGCAATGAGAATCAGGCCATAGGCCATTCTGTATCATGAGTGGCTGATCTCAAGCAGGCACCTAAAACCATGTGTAAGTTTCAGCCAGGAAAAATAAGTACATGGAGAATCATCCATCTGCTCCAGCTTGGAATAAGAACATTGAGGAACTATTGCAGGATGTGGGATGATGGAGCCGCAGCCAACTAATTCAGCTATACTTTAATGTCTTCTTCACACCAGAAGGCTGCCTTGCATATGTCCAAGATGCACAGAAGAGCAAGTCGTGAACCAAAGGAGCATCAATTTGACATTTCAATCGCCCATCTGAACTTTCTGACATTTGACCAAGACTACTGTGTTACTGATAAGAAGTATAATAAATAACTTTTTACAAACCCATTGATATAGTTTCCTAACTTTGCACTGATATAAAATTATAAAAGATATTTGAAAGAAAGAAACCAACCAATCCTTTCAGCGTCCCTTTGATAAGAAGTGCTGTATAACTCTTCCACTCCAGGAAAATTCCATTGGAAGTGGTCCATTCAGATCAGGCTCATTAGCAAACAGCTGCGTTGCAGGAAGCATGCATCACCACTCTGCGCGCTGCACATATCATAGGTAAATAGAAGCCTTTCTTCAAGATTCCATAGTGAAAATGCCATATAAAAATGTTCAGTGGTTCCAGCTGGCCATCTAGGTAGTAGAGTGAAGCAATGGCTCTGATGGGTAATAATCAAGCCTGAGTTAGCGTTCTGCAAATGCTGCAGAACAGTATTTGTAAACATTTGTTTGACTGAAAGTTGCAAATTAGCTTCAGTAGTATACACAACACTCCCTGTTCACTCTTCCTGATCACTGATGCATCTGAGCATTTGCTTTCAAGAATATCTAGGGGAAGAATCATGAAAGCTCATGCAGACAGATACTCCAATGGGAATATTTACAAAAAAAATTATTTCCATGAGTCCCGGTACAAGTGACTTTTTATGGGGCCATCTTGCTAGCTGTTTTTGAAATTGGGAGTCATCATATTGGGGAGGAAACCTAGACAGTATCATGCTGAAACTAACAAGGATCAGTAAAAAGCATAGGAAGTTGCTAGAGGGCGTCTAATGCTCTTACTAGCATTTCCACTATGATTCTCAATCCAGCATCTTTTGCCAGCACCGAAGTAATTTAAAATATTTTTGAAAGCTTTCTTTACATCACTGAATGTATTTTAAAGCCTTCTCCACTCCTCTCTGTGCAAGAAGCTGTTTATCTGAAGGCCACAGCAAAACTCTCCTTTATGGCTTCCACCACTTATTGCTATTAGTGTTATTTTCTTTTAACAATGCCAATATTTCATTAGCGCAAAGGGCTGAACATCTGGTTCATGTCACGGTCCAAACTCCCACTATCAAATGCTACATCAATGTAACATGTCAGCTGCAGCTGAGTGCTAGCTACTCTGTGCTAAACCTGGAGGGTGAGGGGAGGTAAAGGAAGAACTGGATGTAAACTGCAGAATTCAGAGCAGTGGCAAGTCACCAGCAGTCTATATGAGTGACAGGCCTGGGGTCCTCACAGATCACTAAATGTTGCAGGTAGTGGGGCAGGCGGGGGTGTAGCGTTCTGCAAAGTAGGATAGGATCTGCAGATCTCTGGCAGCTGCACACTCCATGTCAAGCTCCTACTAGCTCTATAATCCTGTCGATCAGCCCAAACTCCTATGACAAGCTGGATCTTGAAAAGAACAACACCCTGACAACATTTATATTTGCATAAACATTATTCAACCCACTCTGTGCCTCTCCGTTGCTACAGAGGGCTGAGCCTAGACAATTGCTAAAAACGATTTTAAATGGGTTTAATTTTGGTGGGAAGCATTCCACTGCAACAGTTCCTGAAGGCAGACGTAGAAGCAGCATAATGGGGGCATCAGTAATGAAAAGTTTATTCTGTTGCTCTACCATTGCAGACGTGCGAGACACTCACGTTTAGAGAGAGAATTCAGCGTCCAGGACCCTTCTATTCTTCTTCTCACTGCCAGCAAAGGCGCAGGCTGTGAATATTTCTGATGTGGTCACTTCTGCACTATGCTATAGACAGAGCCCAATGACCACTTCCAAAGAAGTCGTTCAACACCCACCGAAGTTATATAAGGCCGATGCCGTCAGTCATTGTTTATGAAATAGGAGATAGCCCTTCCTATTTTCTCCAAGGGTCCTGCTGACTTTGTTTCCAGAACATATACACATGTGCATATATAAACTGGGATACGAAGTTTCTCCCTTGAAAGAGCAACACTTCCTTTTGCTTGGAGGTCATAGTGGGAAAGCTTGCTAATAGTATTTCCAAGTCTTTGAAGGTAATTCCTACACTAGTCAACAGCTGTAATAATGTAGCAAAAAGGATGGCATGATTTGAGTACTAAACATTAAAAACCTCTCTATGTTATAAAACTAAAATCAGACAGTTAGACTGCCACTTCCAGCTAAATATGGATAATTGATGCTACTTCTCCCAAAATCATAAAAGGAGTGTGCTTTGAATCAGCAAAGAACTTCAAAGAGTCTGATGAACTTGTCTGACATATCAGGATTCACCCATAGTTCTTTATCATGCAGAAATGATGTTGCTCTGAAGTGACCTCTTTTTCTAACGAGTCCATTCTTTTGCTAACAAACAGGAGCAATTTCTTTTTTTTTACATCTCTGGATTGTAGTCATTGTTCTTTTGGGGAATGCACTGTGTGTTAGCAAAAGTTTCATACCTGAATGAGATGGTTTTGACAACAGAAATCTATGTTTGGTTTATACATTTATACCAGGTAATTGCACTCATATGTATACTCATGCACATGCATCTAACTGGTTTGGGCGTGTATTCATTCCACTCTTATGTGAATATCTAACCCTGCATTACCTTTCAAAAAGCCAAAACAACAGCAACAAAAAAGATTATGCCAAGATAGCTGTAACACTAGTGATATTATATATAAAAAGGAAGATATGAATCTAGCTGGAACAAGAATAGGAGTCCAGTTTGCTGAGTTATAGTGTAGGGATAGGGCAGTATCTCTTTAAATGGTTGTAAGCCTTTTAGTGATGCTTACCACGTTCTTTGTTTTAGAAGCCGTAAGAAACCAGACAAAGCAATAATAGGTATATAGGCCTTGCATGTTTGTGTATAATCAATAAATATGGTTACTAGGGACCTATGTGGTTTCTTAATCCTCTAGCTGTTGTTAAAGAGCAAAAGGTACAACAGGTCTATTGCTGCCCCTCATTCTCTGTGTCATCTTGCACAATTTCTTTAACTTCTTTTAGCCTCAGCTTCTACATCTGTAGAACAGGGACAGCAATAGTTATCTGCTGTGAGCCTTATTTCATGTTTATGCAAAGTTTTGAGATCTGCAGATTGAAGGTACTAGAGAAGACAATGATAAAGTAATGCATGGAAGAGAAAAGCTGTTAACAAGATGTAACAATTGCCAATGCTAATTCTTCTACGAGGACTGCATGTATGGTACTTTCCTTCAATCCTTCCTGAAGTTATGGATTCAGCTTTTGGAATGGAAATTTATTTCCATTTAGCTGGGACTGGAGTTTTATATGGAAAATGCTCCACCTCTTTTCTACCTGAGAATGAACAGGAGCATAACTCCCAGCACTGCTGTTCAAATGGAGATCTTCACTGTCAAGTTGATTGGTGATCTATTTCAATCCAGTAGATTGCCGCAGGCAAGGGAGGAGGTAGGTTTGTAAAAGCAGGAAGGAGATTAAACCCTGATCAAAATCTGTGGTTGTCTGTACTGAGGGGGGAAAGGAATGAAAAGTACATGAAAAAACCATAGTACCAGGTATGGAAATGAGTGAAAAGATATTAGACTAAAATAAGAAATCCCCAACTCCTCACCCATTTCTAGAACAAAACTTCACTGGGGTTCTGCAATGATTAGATGCTTTCCAGTTCTGGGTAGGGGATAGAACTGGGACCAGAATCAGACATGGTGAAATACTTGGAGAAAAGCTCCACACAACGTACTTCCAGCTCAAGCAGAAATAGATGTAACAAACCCCCTCTATTTTATACAGCAGTACAAAGACAAGAAGGGAATACAACAGTTTTCAGAAGAGCTAAGAAGCAAAACTCCATTTGAAGCCAATGGAAACAGTGGGTGATCAGTTCCTCTGAAAATGATACCCAACATGAGTCTAACATGTCGTATTCCCAGTTGGAGGAAAGCAATATGATTTTGTGTTTATATGTGCACCAATGTCCCACATTCTGGAAAAGGTTATGCAGTGGCAGGTAGCAATGTATTCTCTTAATAATTCTTTGAGGTCTAAGGGGCATTAAAAAACCACATGCTGAATGACACTGGGATTTCAAGAAAAACATCTGTATTGTTGCATTGTCTTCAAACAGGTGAATCAGAGTGATCTCACTGTAAGAGAATTACAACTTCTTTGCATGGCCATGCACACACTCATCACCGAGGGGCATTTATCAAACTCTAACTGTAATAGACTCAGCTAAAAACCTCACAGCATTGTGTACTCCCACCATGAGGTCAGAGAATAAACAGAACTAGCTTTGATGCTTTAAGCAGATCTTGCAAACATTCTCTCCCTCTTCTCAATCACAAGATCCTTCAGAAATACCATCCCTTATCACCTCTGAAGGTGACATGGGTTCATAAAGGTCTTGAACAGCCTTGCAGAATTGGATCTATTTCAGTTTCTCTCTGATCTTGGTGTAGTATTTTCCTACAGTACATTTAATAGATGTACACACCCTAACATCCAGAGACGAACACTTTTCACAGAACAATCACTCCATATCTGACCTCTCAGTCCTTGTCCTCAAAAGGAAACTTGTACACCTTCAAAAGACAAGCCTGAGAGCTTAAATTCATTACTTTGCCAGAAACTAAAAATCATGAACTCAATAAAGACCCTTGATTTTTGGCGCATTACAACAATCTGTAACCCACCAACCCTTCTTTGTCCTATGACCACAGAAGTGTTAACTGCTCACTTAATCTTGAAGGGTCTCTTGAACATGTTAACTCCTTATGCTTAACAATATGTTCTCTCTTGTATTTAGCTGTGGCACTCTGAGGACCTCTCTCATACCTGAAGAAGAGAAGAGAAGAACATAAATTGGTCCAATAAAATTACCTCATCCACCTTGTCTATTTAATAGACATGCAATTATTTCATGTACAGGGGGCCTGATTTTCAAAGCAGGCCTCCATTTCCATGGACAATTTCACATCACAATTCTGGGCATGAAATTTAGCTAGTGTTTTCCCCAGCTATTCCTTGCGGGTGCAAAATTGAGCCATGCTTTGAAAATCAGGTCCATCATAACCCCAATATATATATAAGGTGTTGCATAATCACAAGTATAGACAGTGTGATGTAACTTCCAGGTCATGGAACCAAATGGAATTGACCCATGTTTGAGATGGGAGGAAGTGCTACCAAAGAACCAAAACAAAACCATATGAATCCACACAACTACAACTAATTGCAGCTGCTGATCACGTTAATGGATTTCACACTGGAGAGGACATCATGCAGGATCAGAGATCAATAACTACTAACAGGAAATAAAGTAAGTGTCCTGTGAATAGAAGTGAATAAATCAAAGCAACAAAATTCAAGATCTGAATATTTCAAACATTCCATGCTGTCTTCCAACTTCCAAAAAGCTTGGGGGTGCTTAAACCTGGCATTTTCATTTAACACATTTTAGAGATGGCTCAAAGAGCAAAAGTGAGCTATAGGTATGAGTTTGGATTTCAAACCTCTCCCAGGTTGTAGGGCTGCATCTGATGAAGTTGTGTGTATTCAGCCTGTTTACATTGGCAGAACTGAAGACTGAAAAGCCCCGAGTTTAGAAGCATGTGTAGGTTTGGGTAAAATATTACTAGAGAGGAGCAAAGTCATTCAGCTCAATACCAAACCCAGTCAAGCACGGTGGGTTTGGAAATTCATGTCATGCTCAAATGTTATCAGGTTTGCCTTCTTCTTAGGAAGGAGGTGGGCAGAGGGGGTGAAAAAGGCACAGACAGGGGGTGAATAAGTCTAATGGAATAATAACTACAGCATATACTGTGCATGGGGTGGCCTACTTGAGCAACAGAGTTTTGTGGGTGGGTCTTCTGACCTAACATATAGCACAGGCAACACTATCTAAAAGAAAGCATTTTTTTTTAAAGTTGACTCATCCTAGAGGGGAAAAATAAATCATGGGATTAAATTACATCAGACAGAGGAAGTTTTCCAAGCTCAAATAACTTTTGCAATTTTCCCTTCTCCCCAATTTAATGGTTTCATATCCAAATAATGAAAGAATGTATGGTCTTATAAAATAGCAAGTGAGGTTTGCTTTGAATTTTGAGGTTCATTCAACCCCCCCAAACTTGGATTTGCAGGGGTACCTAAGCACAGATGGAATGAAAACAAAGAAAATATTCAGAAAAACCAAAAACCATACTGAAGCCACCAACAGATTTTCAACTCTTTTAAGTTACATTATTTGACAACATTGTTGAAATGACTGCCTTTCAATTGAAATAATTATCTTTAATGAGTTGTAACGAAGGATTGGACTGATTTCAAATTGACTTTATTCAAGGCTTTTTGCTCAGAGTTGATCAAAAAAATGGCAGTGGTACTGGTGGTAAAATCATGAACATTTTCATAAAATTTCATGAATCAGAATTGCATTTTCTTTAATATGATCTGATGAGCTCTATTCTTAACGTCCCCTCTTCTCTCTAATCTTCACCCCTCAAATGTTGCACAAGGTAATGGTACAAATCTACTCTACATAATCCATGATAGCAATACATAATACATCTTGATGGTGAGAATCTTGGTCAGTACCTCTCTGTTTTTCCTTAGCTCTAGCAGACACTGGGAATATGGCTTTCTAAAGCACCACCTCTTGGATTCATGTGCTTAGCTGCTGGTCAGGTAACTCTACTGACCATGGGATTTCTACAGAGGACCAGTGTAAAGTTAGAAACATCTCATGTGAGTTTCACCAGGAGATATTCACCCAGCTGAACCTCTCTTGGGACTGTTGATGAGTGAGTCCTGGAGCCTTCTGTTGCTATGAAGTGGAAAGGAAGAGACCCAAGAACAGCAGCCAGTGATCCATTATTAGCAGCAAGTTTAAAGTAAACATGAGAGATGTTATATGCCAGAAATGAAGAGGGAGCTTTAACTGGAACCAAGTCTGCAAATCCGAGCATAGTCTTCGTAATTCAACCTGCACAGGGCTCACATCACTTCATCTGAGAAAGCATATCAAAAATTAAAACCAACTTTCCACATTTCAACTAAGACAATTAGCCAGGTTCATCATCACTGATGTAGTACTACTGAGTTCAGTGGAGTTACAGCTGGGATGAATTTAATACTCTGAGGCCAATCTTCAGCTGGCGTAAATCCATTGAAGTCAATAGAGCTACACCAAACTACAGGATCTGACAGGATCTGTCCCTTCATCGGGACATTTCAGTTGGTAACCATGAGTACCTGAACAACTGTATAATATTCCACATGCAAACATGAGTGTGATAGTGATCAGCAAACAGGAGCTTCTTACTCAAATGTTAATAAGGAAAATAAAAATAGCAATAGCAAGAAACCGCACCACTATTTTTCTGAGATGTCCCAAAGCAAGCTACAAGCAACATATATACATGTCATTGTACCCAAGTCTGGAATGTACTCCAGTCTGGATTAGGACACAACATCCCACAGCTTCACGATACTGAATTAAATAATGAACAGGGCTCTTCCAGACACTATTGTAATTCAGTTTGATGGAAACTTCTCACATGAAATCACCACTCATGGTTGAAAATAATCAGGATAAGAGGAAAAAGCCTCTATCTTTAGTTCATATATTACACTAGAGGTAACAGGACTTTCTAATGTGTTTTGAAATGTTTATTTAAAATCTACGTGTTACATTAAAGAGCAACATTACGGTATGAGAAAAATCTAGGTTGGATTTATTTAGTCATGCTAATTTTGTTTTAAACTGCTTTGTTTGATAATGGGGTTTTATTAAGATGTTTGATTTAACCACAAGAATCCAACTACTGAAGTGTATTTACAATGTGAGTCTAAATAGCATTGAATGTGCTTTCTGGTGAGCTGCCTTAATTGAGTTTATAAATGTGTTCTGAATTCATTATGGTTTGTAAATTGCTTAGAAGTGCATGATGCAACAATAACTAAATATTTTCTAATAATCTTCAATGAAGGCATCCTACGTGATTTTTTTTCAAAGGAGACTTGGTTGAGTTCTATTTTCCAGGTAATTTCTTTCCTTGCTCTTTGCATTACTGAGGTATGAAGGTGGTTTCAGGAGATGGACTAGCACCTCATGGAGTTCTTGGCAAGGTGTGTGATACAACCAGTGGTGTGTTTACACTAGTGCAAACCCTTAACACAGACATGATAAATCACTCCAAGCCATAATTTTCACTAGTGCAGATAAGCCCATCTTTAAGCAGGGCTAAGATGCACATGGGCAGAGATCACGAGTTAAAGCAATTCAACCTGTCTACAGAAGGAGCTTGCACTGGTGCACCTTGATGCAATGGCTGCAGTTGGTGTACAGAAGGGCCTATCAGTCCATATCAAAGCTCCCACTGACTTCAAAGGCAGGAGAATTGGGCCCTGTATGTAACTCACCAAAGTTAACATTGCTAGTGATGTCTGGAAAAGTACCTCCACATGAGAAGTCTTGTCCAGTCCCTACTGGCTCAGCCAACAGGACCCTCTCCCAACACTTCAATGCATGCAGGATTAAGCCCTTGATGGGGATTGCCGAATTTGACCCTTCCTCGTATTTATTTACATAGTTATTTTGGCACTTAGCTGTTTTTAATTTAGACATTAGTAACTAGAGACTCTTCACTGCACACTGACATGTCTCACCTAGGTGCTGCCAGGAGCCCTCCGGTCAGCTTGTTTCTATTGATCCAAGCTTCACTGGTGGCTTACGGGAGAGGTCATTAAGTACCGGTAATGATTTGTGCGCTAAAAGGATTACCTCTTAAAACCACGAGAATCAATGGAAAAATCATTCTACTAAAAGTTCCATTGATAACTTAAGACTCTGAACACTCAATGGCATTGTTCTCTGCCCTCATATCCAACATTTTTCTTTTTAATTACCCAGTGAATTAAAAACTTCTGAAACTACTTAATTACTAGATTTACACTTCACAAAAGGTTCAATTGTAATTATAGGTTGTCAGGGTTTTTTAAAAAAAAATTCTAATTCCAAGTAACTGAACTGAAAACATACTTGAGCATTATAACTAGAACTTAGGAGTCTGCTTTGGAATCAAAGTTTGCTTTATTACTTTCTGTAAAAAGGATGCATCAGAAAACATATTGTTTCCTTAGATGTTGTTAAAGTCTAAAAATATTATTGCAGTAGAACCTACAGCCTCTGACCAGGGATCTGGCCCCTACTGCTAGGCACTGTACAGAAAAATAATAAAAAGGCAGGACCTGCCCCAAAGATCTTACCCTTTGTTAATTTATTGAGACAGCAACTGGTAACTCAAAGAGTCAAGGGAAGAGGGCAAGGTAAAGAGTGAAACAATACTAAATAGCTCATCAAAGAGCATTTTCCATACACTCCCTAGCCTTTGTCCATTCACTTGCAGCCATCATGGCACAGGTGATTTTTAAGGAGGGTTTTGAAAAAACACAATGCCGTGGCTTTGTGGATTTCTACAGGGAACTCATTCCAAAGACAAGAGGGCAGCATGTTTATAATGGTTTCTTGAAAAAACAAAGCTTCTTGATATTGTAATGCCCTATGTTCACACAAAAGTCAAGCAGCTTCCTTGCTGACAGGTTTTGACTTGGACCTTTGCATTTCAAAGGACAGAACTGCTTGAAATGAGGCATGCGAAGCAGAGGGAACATTGATGAGCAGTGCAGAATCCATCCATTTTAAAAGAGTGACTCTGCTCTGGTGATCTATTTGAAATTCCTAGAGAGAAGAAAATGAAAAAAGCTCCAGAGGCTGCATACAAAGGTAAACAATGCCGCTGTTCCACCAAAGGATCAAACCAACCACAGAAAAATACATATTTGAGAGGGACACAGTTGTCTCTTCCTAGATGCCACAGAAAAGAGTTTGGGATTAATTTGTATGTAGGAAGGTGTGGGTGAGGATTTATTTGGCTTTGCCTCCCACTAATAAAGCATGACTCTGTTTAATAGCATTTGAAAATTCTGCTCTGGGAATTTTATTAACAATTCAGCATGACTTGAATGCTTCAGACCCAGCCCTACAAAATTCTGATAGCTCCTACAAAGTATTTCCTGAGTATCCCACTGATTTCAACAGTTTGGAGGATGCAGGCCTGTGTCTCTTAACCTGGGGTGATTTTGGATTTTTTTTTTCCTGTTTGCTTTTAAATCCTATCCAGTTTTGTTGTCCCTGCTTTTGTGGAAGGACTCCTTGGAGGGCTGGAAGGGGAGACCAATCAACCCCCAACTGAAGACACTTGCACAAAAAGAGCCTTTATTCCACATTTGTTAGGCCTTTGAGTTAAAAGGATGTTAAACAGATGAAAAAGTAGTTTTAAATCATCTTAATAATAATGCCTCCCTGTTCTCAGTTGCTCAAATTTCAGTCTCTTGCGGTGTCATACTCTCTCTGGTTCTTTAGCCCTCCAGCAAAATTTGAAGTCAAAATTTCCTGGATTTGATTCTCTTGCTTATGCTAATTTAAAGAAATTAATATTAGATAAATTGTTCCTGATTTACCTTGATTTAAATGAGAGGAGAATCTAGCTCAGTATTTGTCATTTAAAAAAAAAAGAGACAGAGAGAGAAACATTTTTCTTGGAAAATAAACCTTTCAGGACTTCTTTTTTCCATCATAAAGCAGCAAGAAAAAGGCATAAACACAATTGTTTTCCCATGACACAGCTATTTCACCTTTAGCAACGCCTCTGTTTTTTAGAAGACATCAGTCTAGCCATGTGCTGTTTAGGCAGCTGGTTATAGGAAAGTGATGGGGGACAGAAACAAAATGAAAAACATTGCAAACGGAATGGAGGACTAGGGAGAAATAATAATAATGAGGAAAATGTCACATTAAAATTTCAGAGCAGCAGCAGCTGCCGCTGCCTCTGCCTGGAGGTTGAATGGAGCCAGACAATAGCTGAGGAAGCATGTTGCATCTTGTGAGCATTCCTGTGGCAGAGACAAGCCCAAACAACCAGAGGAAAATTCCATTCCCTTGCAAATCTTACCTCCCCATGCTTGAATGTGTCTGACTTTGCTCTTTAAAAAAAATAAAAAATAAAAGAATAATACACAGGTGTTGCTAATGCAGCCTTCTCCCATTTGCCTTGTAATTACTGTGGATCTCTTTAGAAGTCTTAGAGTAATATTGCAGCACCTTCCGGGTTTGGATGAGGGCTGGAGCTGTGATGAGTTAAGCCAGACCTCTGACAGCATAGCAAGCTGGGGCCCAGTCTTTCTGCCATGAGTAACTCTTATTTCCATGAGTGGCCCCATTGACTTCAATAACCCATTAGTGTGAATGAGGACTAGGTACATGAGCAAAGGTTTGCTCACTCTCAGCTCCTCCTAGCCTCTGGGTGTGTGTAAAGAAAGACAGCGGGGGTGGAGAACGGATGGGGGGGTGTTTGCAAATGCTCATGAACTCTGAGGACAATAAAAGATGAAACTCCCCATTATTTCTAGTTGCCTCGTTTGCCGTGTGATTCTTTACAGACCCTTCTCCGCTGTGAAAATAAATACATTTTGATGTCTCTTTTCAGCTCCCAGCTCACAATTTGCACAATCCTCACACAAACACTACCTTGAATGGAAGTATTATCTCAACATAGACTAAGAAGGGACCAAGCAGAGACTAAGCCCCACTGTTCTGATGCTTCTTTCTCAGTGCCTGTCTCGTTTCCTCATCTCTCTTTCTGTCTGTAAGGCCCGGGGTCTGCTTTGCAGACATACAAATCAAGCAGCTTTCAGAATGAGGTCTGGTAAAATGCTGCAGCGCTTTCTGCGTTTGGGTGATTTATGCAAACGTGCTGCAGGCCAGCAATATTACCAACTGATGGCTGTTTGGTGGCCCATGAGAAACAACTCCATGGGGGCCAGTTCCTAGGGGACAGGTATCTACTTAGTACAAATTGTCCTCCTTAATGGCAGTCTCATTACACAGGCCATGGACACCATAACACTTTGTGCAGATCGTGGCTGGAACATATTAGTGGGGCTGTGTGATGAGTCATGTCCATATAGCACCTGCCCAGTGGGTAAAGAGAAGACCTCCATCTCCAGGGCTGTATTGGCCCAGCGACTTTTCACCAGCACTAACATATATAAGCAAAAACAGGAATGTGATCCAGTCAAGGAGGGGACATTGCGAGAATTACTTTTCATTTCCACAGCTCAATTGGCTTCTGAATTGGGAGAATGTGCATTATACTCCAGTTTGGAGGCCAAATTTCTGGGCTGGTGTATTACAGTGGAGCTACACCAAAGGTGAATTTGTCCATTAGTATTACAGAGATCTTGCTGCAAAGCATTTCACAGATGTGCTGGTGAACATGAAGATTTTGAGAGAAAGTGTTTTCAGGGCTCAGAATTTTAGTGAGTAGTTGACTATAGCAGTAGTAATAAATCTTCAGCCCGAGTACAGCTTTAGAAGTTATGATAGTAGCAGTGGTACAGTCATGTTAAAAAATATTGAAATTAAAAGAAATTATTTGTACAAAATTTTCACCATTTTTGATCAAATTAGAGAAGTGGTTACATTTTATTTAATTTTGAAATTTTGAGTTAAAAAGATCAGGGAAAATTTTTATGAATTTTCACTCCCCTTTTTCTATGAGGTTTATTAATATGATACCTAGATATTTTGGGGATGGGTACCTTGTAAAAGTTACAGGAAGAACAGAAAGACAGAAAAAGCAGACAGCAATAGGGAGTACCACCCAAAATAGCCATTTTGGTTTAGTTCTGTTAAGCACTCAAAAGTTAAGATGCTTATCTGAACTATACAAAATGTAGTGAGCTTAAAAAAGCCAGCTAAAAAGCTCAGGATGAAAAACTTTCTATCAGAATTCTGGCATTTTCACTTCTGCCAAAGGTAATAATAAAGCTAGAAGGCATTTTTGGTGGTATATCTGCATTTCCCCTTTCAGGCTGTGCTGGAAGCCAGAAATGTTGAAAAAAATCAAAGAAGAAAAAAAAAAGTATTTCAACTTGCAGGAGAAGGGAACGGGAGTTAAAAAAAAAAAGTCTGGCTCAAATTCAATTCTAAAATGGGCAGACAGAAGCTCAAAGGCTTATTATTTTCTCCAAACTGGTTTACCCATCTCTCATTCTTAGATAATTCAAAGCAATAATTTTAAGGTGTGGGTAATGCTGCTCCTTCTTTACCAAAGAATTGTAATCCTTTGTTGCTACGGACAACTTCTTCCCCTAGTCTCTCATAACTGATGGGTCCCAAGATAATCATAAACAGTGAGTGTAAGTCGATGTAAATCGAGAAGGATGGATTTAGGAATATCGTATATTAACTATATTACTATGTGTGGAATCTACACACGCCCACATACAAATCTGGGTGTAATAACCTATTAGCCATTATGGGCTCAAGGAAATTATTCCTGCCAGCTAACTGCAGAATTGCCTTCCTGCTGAAGTTCTCCAGTGAGTGAATTTCAAGAACACAACCTCCATAAGGAATCTGGTGCAGAGTGTCTCTGTTAATGGGATGAAGCCATCTTTGCATATTTCAGTGCAAACCTGGGTTTGGTAGTAAAGAATATTGGGAGCTGTCGATAGATGGGCACAAAAAGTGAGCATAAAAAGGCTCAGTTCAGCAGATCTTTCTTTGTGCTACCTCCTTCCAGTCTTCACAGGCTGAGCTGACAAGACATGAACTGGAGTTGGGATTTTTTTTACCCTCTTTTGTCTCCTGTTGCCTTCATTGAAATTCAGAATGTGCTGCCAGATGCTCAGTCATTCCAGAGCAGAATGAATAATGGTTTCCTTGTTATCAAACGGGAACCTCTGATGCCTGGCATGTGATAGTCATTTTCTCCAAACATCTTGTGTATCAAAAGTTCCTCATGGCCAGTCTATAGAAAGACTAACAATCCAGTAAACTTCTGATTGGGGCCATTGGTAAAAAAACCAAAACAACCCATGGTCTTTGTCTTTGCTAGGCCTTTCTCTCTAAGCAAATCCCACCAGCATTACCATGGAAGTGACATCTCATCATAAAGAGCATGCGGCCATTCTTGTTCACAATTTCAGTGCTAGCTCTGCCTTAGTGTGCTTCTGTAAGCTTCATTGTATGGCATCTGGAGAGCACCAACACTTGAGCGCTCCTTCAGCATGGCATTGTTCTGAGAGCGTGCTGCCTGAAAAAACTGTAAGTTCAGACTCATCGCTTTATATTTCTTTACAAAGAAAACACACGCAGCGGAAGCTGTCAAGTGTCTGCCCGTTCCTCTGTTGCTTCAAAACCAAGAGGCTAGTAAATCATTTCTGAACAGGATGCTTTATGCTTTTTCTGCCTCTACCATGTATTCTGTGAGAATTAATCAGTGATGGGAGTTGTGAGATGAAAAGCAGGGAGACCCACAGGGTCGGTGATGGAAAGGTGTAATTTAACAAGTCAAGGGAAAAGGACATTAAATCATGGTTAAATTATGTTGGCATTCACCAAAAGCATTCCCCCACATTAAAATGTTTTTCATATATTGAAATTTCTTTCTTCAGTGACAAATGAAGGCTCCTGCAAGCCAAAAGCAGTGAAGACATTGGACAGGAGCTCTGGTTTTCATTGCATAAATAACACAGAGCCCTGTACCATCAAGGTGCTGTCTGATCAGATGTGAAAACCCTTTTCTGGAGGGATCAGTCCTTAAAGTAGGTTCAGGACACAACTGTACCCTCCTCTATAGCTTAGGTTCCAACTTCCTAGGTTATTTCCTCCCCTCCGACTCCCATATTTTTGAGTGCCTGATTAATGAGGAGATCTACTGCTCTTCCTTTCAGGTTGCCCTGTCTCCTCCACTCCCTGAATCCTTGCCCTGGGTTCCTCTTCTTAATAAGAAAGTTCAAGCTTTTGTTTTTACTTTCCAAGCACTCCGTATTTCCAAATCCCACCTACATCTCAGCCCTCTCCTCCCCTCTTGTTTGTCCATGACTCTCTCTCCTGTCCTGACAGTTCCATTGTGACTTCTCATCTTTGTTCATTCCAACTTTCATGCCTGAGATAGCCTCCCTATTAATGTATCATCCCTCTCACCCTGGAAAAAACATCTGCAACCCCCTTTCTCCACAGCAGCTTTCCACTGTCAATAGCCAAGCAGCACCCCACACGCCTTTGTTCACATTTGTATCATGTAGTTCTCTCCTCCAGGTGAAGACCCTGCTTTCTGTCTGTCATTCTTGACTAATTGTAAAGGCCCAGGTACACCTACAGGGACATATGAGTGAGCGTTCATCACAGCAACGCAAGACAGCATAGTCTAGTGTGGTGTCTCTCAACAACCAGTTCGGGGACTGGCACCGGTCCCTAATTTTTCCCTGACACAGATTAGGAAGGCAGCAAGCTGGCCCTTGGTATCAAAAAGGTTGAGAAACACTGGTCTAGTGGCTAGGCCACGGGACTGGGGATCAGATTACCTGGATTTCAGTCACACCTGTTATGTGACCTTTGACAAGTCACTTCACCTCTCCGGGGCTCTGCTGCCCCTCCTGCTCTTTATCTAATACACTGCAAAGCTCTTCAAGATACAAATGTGTGGATACGAGGCCCAGCACCATCGGGCCCTGATCTTGTTTGGGGTTTGGAAGCATCTCATGTAAATAAATTATAGGAAAGGCAAATCAACTTCAGACTTTCCCGTTTATTCAGATATGTAGGCTTAGCATGCTACAATGATGTAACTCATGGAAAGTAATGTGTTAGTTTAAGTGCAGTACTATATCAGAGCTATGGATTATTATTGGTGGTAGTAGTTTATATTTTGGTGACCACATTCAGTGATGTAATGTCTTAATCATTTTGGGTGAAATCCACCATTGTGCATCATTTATGCTCTCATAATAGGTCTTAACTGGTGCATAGGCCTCATGCTGGCCCTCTGTACAAGGGTGAACATCACTTTTAATGGAACTTTAGAAGATTTTTCACTTAGAAGGCTGGTCCATATGGCAATGAAGAGGGGAGGAATCTAAACGGTTTGGGATAATGGAATTGTGCACTTGCCTTTCACTGATGGACAGCTAGTTTCAAATCCTTGCTCGGGTTGTAAGTACTTGGATGAAAATTTGCATAGGGTAAACAGATGAAAATAGAACTCCACTTAGGGAGGAATAAACAGATTTCAGATCATTGAGTTCCTGTGCAGACCATATTGTTGGTCTAAAACATATTAGAGGACAAAATGTGGAGTGGCAACCACCTCATGTGTTCAATTTTATAGATTTCCAGAATGTTTTTGACTGCATATACAGAGACAGTCTTTGGAAACTTATGGAATACCAACAAAAGTGTTAGAGTAATTAAACATCTGGATGATCATACTGAATGTGCAGTCAATGGTGGTAACATCATTAGCCAATGGTTTGCAGACACCTTGAGTAAGGACAAAGGTGTATCATGTTCCCACTTTTATTTGCACTGGTCATTGACTATGTCTTAAGAAAAGTAACCACAGAAGGCAGCCAAGGAATTTTATGGATGAATGATAAAGCAGAATTGGATGACCTCATTTTTGCTGATGAGATTGTCCTGCGCAGTTCAGCACATCACTTAATGGAAGAATAGGCCTAGCTTTTGGTAGACATAGCAAAGCAAGTTGGTTTGTTCATCGTCAAAGGGAAGATAAAACATAGGGAATCAGTATCCCAAAACAACCATCATAGTAGACAGAATCACTAGTAGCAGTAAGTCATTTTACCTCTCTAGGGAAAGACATGTGCAATGATGGTGACACCATGCTAGATGTCAAGCAACAAATATCAAAAGCAGCAAGCAACTTTCGTAAACTTGAACATATTTAGAAAAGTAGCATGATTGGTCCTGATACAAAAATACACATTTTTAACACCAGCATCATGTCTGTCCTACTACATGGAGTAGAGTCATGGAGAATTGGTAAGAAGAGCAGTTTATTTCAAAGTAAATGCCTGTGGAAGATCTTAAGAATCCATTGGACAGAATTTTTGGCAACCTCAGAAAGTCTAAGATAAGCAAACCAACCTAGAACATCAAACATTTTAAAGTGACGGTGATGGGCATATTTAGGATTGACTTAAACTATGCCACCAACACAACTTTCACAGTAAATGGTAATATGGACACCAAATATTGCACAGGGCAATAAAGAAAGAAGCCAAATCTATCAACATGACACTCAGAAGCCTGGACAGATCAGCATAAGACTGAAATAAATGATGGGAACTGATGGATGCCCTAAGCATGTGGCAGTGCAAAGAAAGAAAAAAAGATGTTTCAAAGGAGGAGATTAAATACATAGGCTTCTCTAGCATCCATGAGTTCTAAAGCTACCTGGACTTGATTCTTCTCCCCAGGCTAGCTCCTCAGCTGGTGTAAATTAACATAACTGTTGACTTCAGTGCAGCTATGCTGATATACACCAGCTGACGATCTGGCCCTTGACTTCAGTAGGGTTACTCTCCATTTCCTCCTGTCCTGTGTCAGTGCATGCAGAATCAAACTCCCTACTTACATATGTTAGCACACAGCACATGTTGAAGCCTGGTGCAAAATGGCTCAGCACTGAAATTCTATCATTTTAATACTTTTCTTATTTCTGTTAAAGCTCATGGTAGAAAGCAATCTTTATCTCACACAGAATTGTTTTGCATTTTGGGGCCTGAGGGAATTAGACAGGGCTAAGTAATTACCCGCAGACTTCCTGGAGTCGAATAGAAATGGACTATATAGGCAGAAAGCTATACAATGCACCGTGATAAGGAAACCAAAGTTAGGGGAATAGCTAAAAGAGATCATCTAACCTTTATCTGGGCTGCAGCACATTTTGAATGGATTTGGATTTTTTTTTTAAGATTGTTTTTAAAACTGTCAGTGCTAAAGTGCTCAGATGCCTTTGTAAATCAACATTTTCTTTGGCCCAAAGGGAAAGAAACTTGCCTCAGCTCAGATCTTTTAATCTATTTATAGATATATTTTCCATTTGGACCCTCATTTGAATTTCACATTCTTTTGTAATAAAATTCAGACATCTCCATTGATGGCCACATCCACTCAGGGAAATGGGAGGGACTAACACTGAAATAAGCATTGAAATTTAGAATCAAGAAGCATTTTGGTGTCATATTAAGAGCTGAAGAGAGAAACAGAAACCTACTCAGCTCTGGAATCAGACACCATGGCTCCATTATGCCCATGGACCCATCAGATGCCAAACAGCATAATTTTTACTGCCCTGTGGGGGTGAGTAAGTGGGATGAGCACGCAAGGAAAGTCTGTCGAGGAAATGAAACACAGAACCTAGAAAAGAAAAGTGAGTCTTGTGGTTTTGCCACTAAACTAGAACTAAGCAGCTCCAGGTTTGATTTCTAGCTCTGTTATTTCCTGGATAAACTTAGAAAATCACACTCATGTTGATTTCAGTGGGAGTTAGGCACCTAAATACCTGTGAGGATCTATGCTTCAATTCCCCATCTGTAAAATGGAGAACGGCAATGTACTTTTCACCTTTCCATTGTTTGTCATGTCAATTTAAATAGTAAGCTCTTTAGGGCAGGCTTAAGAGTAGGCGTTGTCTTTGTAGAGCACCTACCACAAGATGCGGGACCTTGGCTGGGGCTGCTAGATGCTACTTTAATAGAAACAAGGAATGATAACACACACATAGAAGCCCTATGTATCAGCTAAACTGCTACTGTACTTGGAAAAGGATCAAGGGCCAGATTCTGACTGCTGTTACACTGGTGTAAAGAAAGAACAACTCCATTGACATCAGTTACTCCTGCTTTACACTCAGCAAAGGAACAGCAATCAGAACCTGGCATCAGGAGAAGGGAGAAAGATGAAGCTAAAATTTCTGTCTGAAAAGTCATCACCTATAGGTCTGAGGACAGTTCCCTTCAGCAGTTCATACAGGAGTTTATTACAAATTGTCATTTTATTTATATATATAGAAAGAAGATTCTTTCTCCTTATTTGAAAAAGAGACAGAAGTTGGGCCCTACAGCAAATGCAATGAAAGATCATCCATCTCCACACCAAAATGAGGCAACGGCTTTTTATTATTATTATTTTTTTTTTATTTCAGAAGGTTCTGTGCAGGGGGAGGCAGGGTGGAGTCTCAGCATGAAGTAGGCAGTGACTTGCCCAAAGTCACCCAGCAGGCCAGCAGCAGAGTCAGCAATACAACCCACATGTCTTGAGGCTATGCCAGTGCTCTACCCACTAGACCTCATTGCCTGTGGAAAGAATTCCATCCTGCAGGGAATTTGAAATCTCACTTATATTTTTATTAAGGAGAAGAGCAAGTAAGCCATGAATACAGTGTTTTAAACTGAAACTCACACACCTGCAGAGGTCCAACCCCAGGTCTATACAGCACTAAACCCTATTTCGTGTCTTATTTTGAGGGCTTAAATGGGACTTAACAAGTGCATTGGCATAGCACAGCCGTGAGTTTCACCCAAATGAGCATTTACAATTGTTCAAAGCTGCAGTTGAGGATGAGGGATTTTTTTTGTTCCCTTCACTGCACGCTTCAGAAGATGCAGCTGAAATAAAGTTCTTTCACTGGAGGGCAGAAGAAAACCTACAAGGATTTAATTTTAAAGCAACTTATTTGTAAGAGGAGATCATCTATTATTGAGGGTGAAATGCCGGGAGGAGAGCACTAAATGGCATCAGAGATTTTAATGCTTTGTAAATTCTGCAATTTCATTACTTTCCGTGTTGAATACTGAGGCAGTAATATAGCATTAGCGGCTGTGGCTGTCTGTATCTTTTCCTTATTGTTATAGGTATTTTAAAAGGACTAGTAAAGGAGTGAATCATGAAATAGTTTGGCCTTAATTTTCTATAAAGGACCTCAACATGGCATCTAAATCTCTGTCTCATCCCTGGACTTTTTGTATTCAGGTCCAAGGAAATTGCACTGACGTGTTTGAAGGTAGAATTAAAGATTCATAAAATTAAGAAAATCAGCCATGTTCTTGGGCCTGCCCTATTACTTAAGAATATGTGTAATGCCCTGGTTAGTGTGCGTGATGCAGGGTCCTTTGGGTCTGACCCACAGTGAATTACAGCTCACAGCCTGAGAGCCTGGCTCATTAGCACAAGCTATAGATATCATGCTTTTAGCCCTGGATGCCCGTTTCAGTCCCCGGTGTGAAACACAATGGTGACTGCCACACAGGGACCTACCTTTCATTCCCAACTTCACTCACTGGCCCAGAGCCCATTTGGGAGCCCTGTGAGACACAGACCCGATTCAGCAAAGCCCAGACCTGCGTGCTTTGCTGAATAGGGATGAGATCAAGCATTTGAAGTTACGCACTGTGTATATGTTGTACTGAGGCCACATCTACACTACAGCAACACAACCTCGGTGCTGCAGCTGTGTCGCGATAGTGCCGTAGCACAGACGCGTCCTACATCAACAGAAAGGGGGTTTCCCTCAGTGTAGTGATCTACCTCTTCAAGAGGTGATAGAACAGAAGAATTCTTCCACCAACCTATCCACATCCACACCCAGGGTTAGGTCGACCTCACTACGTCACGTGAAGTGTGAACATTTTCACAGCCCTGAGAGACATAGCTAGGTCAATTTACCTTTCTTACTGTACACCTGGTCTGAATGTGGGCCTGTGTGTATTCAGCAATTGGGCTGAAGAAAGGGAATGCCTCATATTATTCACCAGTGATCCTTGCAGGCAGTTAAGTGGCCCTTGCATCATTCACTGCCAAAAGGAGTCCCCTTTGCTTTCCAAGACCTTGATCTTGCAACCCACTCTTTGCCCAGGAGTCAGCTGCTGTTGAAGGCTTTAGGTAGTAAGTGCAGGTGCTTGTGGAGTTGCGTGTGAAGAATGGTATAAAGTAACTGCAAAATTTGAGGGAGGGAACTCTCATAGGAATTGATTTATTTATAGAGATTTCTGTGGCTTCCATCACCATGCTGTGAATGCAGCAGACCCCAGTAAGGAAATCTGAATGATTGTTAGCATCTATGGCCTACCACTGAGATCCAGAAGGATCCATTGCCTGCCTAGAAGACAATGTCCAGAAGGAGCATGGGGACAGCCTTCACTCTCTGTGATTCATATTCATGCTGAATTGCTTGTCTCCCTTATTTAATTACAGTCTGTTACACAGATCTAAACTCAGTCAAACTTTAATAAGGTCCTTAGGAGCAAAATAATTTTTGATTAAAGTAAATTAGAGGGTGGTTGTTTTTTTTTTTTAATTAAACAGAGCACATTTATCATAACTGAAGAGGATATCTTAGAAATAGGATTGTAGCTACTGTTTCAATTCTTTCCTGAAGTTTGGTTTAGTATTCATATGAGCACAGGACATGATCTTACAAGCAGATATTGCACTTATCAACAGTCTCAGCAATATTTGTTTTAGGAAGTTTTTGACGGCAGGGAATCAAAGCAGAAAATCTCTGGTAAATTGCTTATAGAAATTAACTGTCTTCCCCATCAAACAAACAAACGAAAACCCCACCAAAGATCTCTTTAAGATTCAAACTAGAATTTACCTCCTTCAGAGATATGTTCTGAATTTTGCAGCAGAAGCTGGTGCCTACCACTTGATTTTTACAATCCAGAGACCAAATTTGCTTGGAGTTTTCATGACAAGTGGGACTGAAATTTAAGAAGTTTATGGTGCATTTTTACTAGGTGATTCCATTTTTATCACACCAACATTTTTCTAAGGTTCTGTTACAATCGCCATTGTTCTATCTTCACTTTTCACTGGCGCAAATCCAAATGAATTAGCAGCTTTATACGGTATTTGTCAAGAAGAGAAACATAGCCCTTGCCCCAGAGACTAACATTTATTGTGTCATCATCAGCATCTCACAGAAACTTTAAAAGCATCGCTTTTGCCACTCTTGAAGGAGACTGATAGTCATGAGAAAATAAGCAATATATACGGAAAAATTGTAAAAAGTCTAACACCCCCTTGGTAAGTACCCATCCTTCCCACTGTGACCATGCTGGCATCTCTGAAAGTTACGATTACTCGCTGTTACAATGCTGTGAATCCAGAGTGACTCCACTGAAGTCAGTGGGGTCACATCCTTGTCAAACTGGTATGAGATCAGGATCAGGTCCCATTTTCTTTATTGCTGTACCAGCTATAACACTAAAGCTGTATTTTTTCCAGGGGTATGAAGAGGGGAGAGAAGAAAAAGAAGCTGCTATAGAGAGCATTTACACTGCAAGAGAGTGAATGTTTAATTGTTATTAATTTAGCTTTTGATGATCAGGACGAATTTACCTTCAACGAACACTAATGGGGGTGTGGCATCCTACAGACTCCATGAGCCTCTTGTCAACAGATTCTTTTGAACAATATTTTTTATTTGCCTTGGATCTGGAACACGAGACTGTGTGTGTACATACATGCGTGCATGCTTATGTGTTTAAAAGGTGCTTAGAACTGGAATTGGAACTGTAAGAAAATAGAGTGAGGAGAGAGCTTTAGGTTAGGATTGAATGTTTTCTGCCTCCCTCCTGATATAGTGGTGGGTTGTTTTTTGTTAATTTTAAGTCCCCCTCTACTTCTGAGCTAAGTCTGGGCAGGTCCCATATGTCTGGAATGTATCTTAAAACAGCCTTATCTGTGGCAGTGATCATTAAATGGCAGGTGGTGGAGACCACTTTATTTTTTCATTTCTCTCTCATGTTTGTTTTTTTCCTCTGCCGCAGGCAATAAATTTCTGAACCTCAACCAGGAAACTTCTCATGGCTCATGCACCTGGAATCTATACCTCTCAGTTACTGCGTGGATAGAAGAGAAAGAAAAGGAAAAAAAAGAAAAGAAGGGGGAAAATGAAAAAAAAAACCAAGATGAGAAGAGGCAGTAGGCTAAGCAGGAAGACAAAAGTCAGCACTATTTTAAACCTTTACAATTATTTAAAAATTAATTTCCCTTCATATCTCCTTATGCTTGTTCTTTAAGACAATAAGAGGTTCTAATAGCATTTGAAGCTTGGTAGCGCTCAGGCAGGAGGATGGCCCAGAAAAGGCACTTTGACCATTATTTTCAGAAGAGCACAGCCCATGGAATGCTCAGCTGTTTTGAAAATTCTGGCCTTGAGTGTCATGATGGGAGCTGCTGGGAGCTGATTACTTTTGAGAACCTGGCTCTCATCATGGGTGCCAAGCAAACAGAAATCTAACACTGTGCCATTTTGAAAATCTGGCCTGATCTGTTTTGGTTCAGAATTTGGTAATTGCAGGAGATGTTTCCGGGCATTTTGATTAGAAATGTAATGTAATGAGAAAAATGTAATATTTCAATTCCAATTCCATTCCAGCATTGTCCTTTGTTCCTTCTCAGTCTACCTTTCCATTTTCAAGTTCAAAGAGAGTGCAACAGTCAAACAGCTGAGTTTCACCTGTTTCTGTATAAATTTGAGGTGCCATGTGTTCAGCAGGGATAAGTTTAAGTTGCAAAGTTTAGATCTGGGCCTGGACTTAAAGCTCCCCAGGGTGTTAAGAGTCATCATATCTGAGATTTGGGTTAGAAATGACATAATACCGTTCTGTTATGTCAAAAGTGAATGTGTCCTGTGTAGCCTCCTGTTAAAACACTTCAAAGGCTGGTGCCATAATTACCGTCCTGGAACAACTGCTCCATTGCCTGATCCTCCTTACAAGGTCAGATTTACAAAGGCTAAAAGTCTTACTGAAGTCAAACGGAGGTAGACACCGAACCTGCTTATACACTTTTGTGAATCGTGTTACACAGGCACCTGCCTAGATACCTTTATGAATCTGGCCCATAGTCCATAAAGGCCCCAACTCTGTCCTTTTTGCTCTACTCTGGCAGTACAAATCAGTAGATCTTAGAGGAATGTAAAGGCCTGGAACAAAATTATTTTTTTCTTGACTAGAAAACCCAGGAAACCTAGCACACGTGTAATAATGAGAGCTACAAGTTCTAGTTTAATTAAAGAAAGCTTTATCACTTAAAGACCTCTCTGGAGCTCTGAGAAAAGAGTTGAAACTGAATGCTTACCTGAAAAAGTTCAAGCACTTTCTGAACCAAAGGCTGGAAGAGCAAAGGAGCAGCTGTCATCAATCAAAGACTGATGATGTCAAAGGGTTTGTAAGGGGAAATAATTCAGCAGGATTTTTAGGAAGGTCAGCTGAATGTTATCAGGCATTTTGCTGTTAAGTTTTAAGGTCTGATTCAAAATGTCAAAAAGCTGATTCTAATGTGTTAAAGAGAGAAAGACCATCACATGCTTAATCTTATTTATCCCATTATACTTTCTTATGCCTACAGAGTGGGTCAGGCCAAGTTTGATTTACTCATTAAAGTCTAAATAAAACTGTGTGTCATTTAAAAGAAAGAGGATGAGGAAATAAAAAACTCCTCATAGATATTTCTTTCATCTACTGTAATATCTTTGGGTATGTCTACACTGCAGTGTAAGTCCAGGGTTTGTACTCATGCTCAAGCCTACCCCCCATCTGTCTACACACTAGTCATGTTAACCCAGGGTTTGGACCCAGGGTAGAGGGTGAAAGCCCGAGTCAAGTCGGGATCTAAGATTCAAGCCCTATTGGTTCGCAATGTAGGTCCAGCCCCACTGGGCTCATGCTCTTAGAGTCTGCCAAAAGTATCCTGCAGGCTCTTGGACTGACTTTCTTTGTCATCTGGATAATCAAGTTTAGAGGACAGTCATGTTTTCCCCACCATGCACCATGAACAAAGGGCTAGTGTGGCCACATTTTAGGAGGGTGTTAAGAAGTCTGGGATATGGGTGGTGGGACTTAGGCCCACATAATTCAGCATAGACACTGGAGCCACAGGTTGGTACCCAATGTTCAACAATTCCTGGGGTTAGAAACTAGTGTAGATGCTCAGAGGGTCTGTTAAGTCAAATTCTACTGGGCTTACACAGTCTCATTCCCTCTGAAGAAATGAAAGGAGGAAAGATGGAGTGACAGTAATGGGATACCCAGTCAAATATGAACCCAAACCATGGTTAAGGCAGCTGTGTCTTTATGCTTCACTTTCAGCTGAAGCGGAACTAAGGAAACAAAACCTGCTAGAATAGATGTTTCCTTCTTCCTTTATGAACGTTTCTGATTATCTTGTGGCTTCTTTGATTCTCTGCTGCTGGAGAGAAAGGGTTACATGTTTCAGTGCTCTGGGTTCTTAGGCACCCAGATTGGGGAGAGCTCACAAAGCAGGTCCTATTGTGGGTATGTGCAGTCCATTCCTTAGCTCATCAAAAAACCACCAAGAATTAATTATGATATCTGCCCCTCCTGTAGCATTTTTCATCCAGAGATCTCACAAGATTGCATAAGCATTCATGTTCATTAACCAAAGCCTGGTGAGGTAGTTATGCTCACCGTGCGTATTGCAAATTTAGGCAAGGGAGATATAAACTACTTGCCCTGAGGACCCAGGAGTCCTTATTTTCAGTTCATCAGCTCTAGCCACAAGAACGCTTCCTTGGAAAAACAAGCAGAGCAGTACTGCCTTCTAAATCACAGCATTTCTTGTCTATTTCAGGGAGACTCCTCCTTAAGCAGAACAATTTGATGATTATATATTTCTGTTAATATTATTAAGATAACCTCAGATAACCTGGAGCAGCATCTAAAAATTAGAGATGGGCTGAATCACCAAATTTTGGATCCAGATTTAAAATCAACGTCCTAACGTTTGTGGGGAGGTTTGGGGTATGGCTTCAGGTCACTACAGAGAGAAAATTCATTTGCAAAATACAGATCCAGGCTCAGCTTTTAAACTCCAGCCCGAACAAAAAGTCTGCAGAGGTTCAGCCCCATTTTTGGCCTGAAGCTGTTAGTGCAACTTCTAATTTAAGTCTGAGCAGTCAACAGTGTAAACTCCATTTCATTCATCTATGTCAGGAGAGCTCACATGGAACTGAAATTATTTATCAAAGCAGATACACAGGCCAGAATTTTCGAGAAAGGTCAGAACAACTGGCACACGCTGGGCACTGAACTCTTGAAAATTCTGGCACTTTTCACAGCTGGAGCTGCAGGATACAGGGTGCTTTAGAAAATCTAGTCCTCATCTAGAATCTTATGAAATCTAACCCTAATTATATGGGTGTTGAACATCGGAAAATTTCCTCTGGAACTTTGTGACTAGCTGATTTTGGGGATCAACACTAACATTTCTCAAATTTCTTGGTAAAGTGAAGAAGAAACATTCTGGGCTGAACAGAACGTTTTGTAGGGTTTTTTAAAAACATTTTTTTAAAAATAAAATGGAAGTAAAATTCAAAAGAAAACATTCTTTCAAATTGAAAAATGTAAACTTTTTTTAAAATTCTTTTTCTTTACAGTTGACTGAAACAAGTTGATGAATTCAATACAAAATTCGTGAAATGTCTTGATTGACTCTAATATGCATTTTTTGGCAAAAAAAAAAAAAAGAGGGTTTAATCCAAAAGAAACCTGACTGAGCTATGGTCTTGAGATCCTCTGAATATCTGGTATACAGGCATTACATTGATCCTATAAACATCTTCTGGTTCAAAGCAGAGTAAGCTCCAAAACTAAAGGTAAGTATAGGGCTAGTTCACTTTTTAAAAGTGTTAGTATTTAAAATCACCTTAGGTTTGTGTTTTTAAGTCATACACAAATGGATGAGCCACTGGAACTAAGTTAAACAAAACACAGGGATTTTTCTTTGGTTTTGTTTTTCAATCAGGAAACAACTTAGATTCAGTAAACCTAGACAGATGGATTATTAAATAATTAATTAATTGTAATTTGGGTAAAATTAGAACTCAATTGACCTGCATTTTATCCTTGGAATCCAACCTCTGTGTGTGTGGGGTGGGGACGTTGTTTTGTTTTGAGGTTTTTTTTAAGACTGGAAATAGAAGTCTTATCAACATTTAGTCTTAATTCATTATTGTTCCGTGGACCCATTTTCTGCATCTGCCTGGAAGTGGCAATACTGAAGGCCAACAACAGAGGATGTTTTCCAGTACAATGCAGTTTTGCCCAAAGTCGTTCTGGAAGTCCTGTGCTTGTACAGAGCCTAACACAGCTGGGTCCTCGTTCATCACTAGGGCTCCTAGGTGCTACGATAATACAAATAATAATAATAAATGTTTAGAATTTCTCTCATTGTGGTCTAATCGATAGAGCAAAGGACTGGAAATCAGGAGATCTGAGTTCTGTTCCTACCTCAGACTTGATCTATGATTTTAGGCAAGTCACTGAACTTCTCTGTACCAGTCCTCAGTTTACCCAAATGGAATACTAATACAATACTTGTCTACAAACAGCAATATTAATACTTGTAAAGTTCTTTGCCTTTTTATAGTTCTTTCCATCTGAAAATCTCGCAGTATTGTTATTGCTATTGTATAGGGATTATTTTAGCTACCATTGAAACACTGCAGCTGATTAACAGCACATAACAACAGTACAGTTTAGGGTAGCAAGTGGAGAAGTTAGGACTTCAGGGGAGAGGGAGTTTAAGGAGGCAGCATATAATTACCCAAAATGAGATTTGGTTAAGGATTCCAGATTATCACCAGTGCTTTTGCGAGTGAGACCTTCAATGGCTATAGGTACTCAGGACTTCAGACCCATGCCCCAACAGAAAGATGCTGCTGAGAGCTGAGTGGACACAGAGCTAATGGAGCAAATGGTATGCTGGAGTTTGGATCTCAGGTTACCACCTTGCCACAGCTTGAGTCATTATTAGAAATCCTGTGCCCTGGCTCCTTTGTACAGGAGAGCTGGGGAAAGAGTGCAAGGCTCCCAGCAAGGACGCAGATGTAATATCAGCTGGGGCCAGAGTATTTTCCAGTGACATGCATGATAAATCCTATAAGTGCTGAAGAAAGTTAAGTAAGTAATTTAAGAACAGAAAGGATTCTTCTCCCACTTTCTATCAACCTCTCAAGAATAAAACAAAGGAGCTGCCCACAGTGTGTGAAAGAATCAGCTTTTCCCCTGCAAGTAAATTCAGGGGGAAACTAATCTTAAGCAATGTTTGATGAATTTGACCAACCAAAAATTCTAAGAGGAGTCGCAGCCTTCTGCATACATATTGAAGCTTCCTAGCCTCGTTCCCTTTCTGTCTGAGCCGGCAGACAGGAATCCGACTTCTAAATAGAGGTGGTCAAATAACATTGATCAGAAACGTCACGCTGTTTTTAGACTAAATTAATTGACGATGCATCTTTAATTAGTCACCCAACTGTGGTATCAAAATACCAAAGCCTAGGATTCCTGGCCTCCTCTCCCACACCAAGGCCTTCTTAGTGTCAGAGACTATGGGCATCAGAAGCCAGTTACTTCTCTCTAATTGTGTGGGCCAATCAGTGCCATGATCTACATAAGTTAGAGCAGCCTGGGGACTTCTCTAACTTGTGCCAGCTTTCTGTGCTTCCCAAATGACCATACACTAAGAACTGGTGGAGTGCAGCTCTGTTCCCCTCTCAAATGCCTTCTATCAGGGCAGTTGGCATAGGAGAGGGTTCTGCCAGCTTTATACCAACTGAGAAACTTCTCAACAGGCCAGCTACAGCAGGACTGTAGCTCCTTTTAGCCATCTGAGCAGCCCAAAGGAGCTGGTCTTGTACTTCTCCCTGTTTCTCAGATCCTTTTGGAGATGTTGCTTGCTGGCTCTTTGCTCCCAGTAACTGCCTCCTATCCCCAGAGATTCTTCCTTACTTTCTGCAATTTTTTCAGTCCGTATAATTGTTATTTTTCACTGCTTGTATTGCAATAGCACCCAGATGCTCCAAAAAGGAGCAGGGCCCATTCCGTTAGGTACTGCATGAACAACATAGTGAAAAGTGTCTCTGTCCTGAAGAACTTATAAGCTAAGTTAGGAAACAGAAGAAAATGCCTTCTAAACTAAGTTGCTCCTGTAAAATGTGTGCACAAAAAGTTACATGAATAAACCCTGAAGCTGCATTTGCAAAACAAGTATATTGCATTTGAACTCATGCATATGTCAGTACCAGTTTGCATGGGCTGTTACCCATTTTGTCTGCAAATATAAGTTTGTGTGCACAGTTAACTCCAGGCATAATTGGTAGAGAAAACCCCCCACCTCTGCCACCTCACACACTTCCATCTGAAAACCACCCCCATGAACTCTTGAAGACGACTGTCCCCAACCTGCAACCCATCCTGACTCTAGTGTATCTCTGTAACAGATCTGAAGAGAAACCTTGAATCCATACACCCTCCTAAGATGGGGGAAACTTAGATATGAATTTTGTGGCCTATCTCTAATAATTTGTGGGTGCAGCTCAAGCACCAAGTGCTGAGAATATACCCCTAAGTCAAAATCTTTCTGGGCTCAGACGGTCTTCACTGCTTTCACGTTCGTTCATTCATGTTCAGATAATTTTCATTATCAGAACAGTGTGTCAAATAAGCCTCATTCTTTCCCTTCATTCAGGTGGATAAGGACCTGTTTGGAAACAAGGGGTATTTTTCAATCACTCTTCTACCTAATAACAAGAGCCTGGGACCGACCCGGGTAGCACCCCAGACATTATAGACTAAACAGATCCCAGTGGAATTTCTTCATATTTTCTGATTTAAAATAGAGTATGTGCTTCTAGCCTGAGTCTTTTCCTTCCTGTCTGCAGCCTGATGTGCCTTTCTGCCGAGAGATATAGAGCGCTGTAAATACTGTAGGACGTTATAATAGCTGACAGAACATTAACTATGGAGTGACAGCCTAAATGGTGCCACAGTCATTCGCGAGAGCTTCTCTCCAGTTTTGCTGCAGGACTGGAATTTTTTACTGCATTGCAAATAAAGACTAGGTAAGCATTTCACCTAAGCAAGAAAAATAAAATGGGAGGGAGGGAGAGATAAGGGTGTGTTTGTGTGTGTGTGTTTTTAGTCTTTCTCCTTTCCTCCAGCTCATTGCTGCCAGTCCTACTATTTTCAAATCCTAGCCTTTAGTTCCCTTCCTTCATTTATATATTGTTATCTTGAAAAGATTTATAATTTGAGACAAGATCTTCAGATATTATTGCAGCATTGACTGCAATGAAGCTAGGCTGATTTTCATCAGCTGTGGATCTGGTCCCCATGTGTTTCCTAATCAGCTCCTTCCCACCCCTTTCCTACATTAAGCCTCAAGAATAAAATGTATTACTCATATTGATCTGTAGAACTGACACATGTCAAGCCTAGTCTCACTTGGAATTGGGCCTCAAAGTCACCCCAAAGTTTGTAGCAAACCTTCCCACCAGGTGGCTTTGTGCTGAATTTGCAGCCTGTCCTAAAAGTTTCACTCTGCTTCATAGTTACAACTGAAATGCAGAAAAAGAAATTCAAATCAAGGAAACTCAATAATCTCAAAGCCAGGCTGCTCATCACCACATCACCCCTTAAACAGGAGAGAGGCCTTTATTAAAAATATATGAAACAAAAGTGATTTTTAATTTTATCAGGGAGACCAAGTCATTGCCAGAGACAGCCTGTGGCTAGATGAGATGATCAAGTCAAAAGAGAGAGCAGTGAAGCACTCACACAAATATGAAGCTAATATCTTTTTTACTCTTAGGGAAAGTGCTGTTCAATTCCTGGTGCTCCAGGCATGTACAACTTGAGCAGAAATTTAGAGAAATTGTATCCACCTGCGTCCCTTCCCCACATTTAGGACTGACCCCTCAGCTGGTGAAAATCAGTTTACTTCAGTGGAAGTAGGTGGATTTACACCAGCTGTGGAGCCAGGCCCTCAACTTACACAGCAAAGTAAAAATACAAATGAAAAGGAATCCCTTAAAAAACATTAACCACTCCCAGCCCTCAAGGAAAATAGAAGCAGAGCTATAGAACGACATTATGGCAACTCTATAACATTAGACTGTGCTGTGTTCTGTGTAATGCAATTTTTTTTTAAATATTTTTTTTTTTTTTAATATTTAGCAAAACTAGTGGCTTCCAACAGTTTCTTTTTTACTCTTTTAAAAAAATCATTAGTTTGAGTTAGTTCTCAAGAGTTTTCTCCTGGACAACTAGTTCATATACTTGTTTGGATAAATTCAAAGATAAAAAGGAGGGTTTCACAAAGGCTCTGATTCAGCCTTCTACCCCTAACCAGCAACGCACTTCAGCATGCACTTAACTTTAGAAATGTGCTGACATTCCTTTGACTTCAGTGGCATTGTAGACCACGCTCAATGTTAAGCAAGCACATGTTTAAATGCTTTTCTGAACTGGGGCCCAAGGCTCCAGATGCCTCTAACATACATTATATGAACAATGAAGAAGTAAAAGGGTTGATTGGTATTATTCCCTACCCAGGTTTTTCTCAGAAGTAGAAACACAGACCTAAAGTCAGGCCAAAACTTCTCCGGATTCACATAAATAAGGGGATTACCGGGCTCACCCCTCAGTAAATGTAGCCAAAGTAACACTGAACTAAAGTATGCCCTCTTTATTCTAAGCCCAGAGTAACAGTCGTTAAAGGCTTTGGTGTGTATTCTGCACATGTTGCACACATGAAATTCCCACGGATGTCAGCACACAGCTCTGTCAGGTGTGCCCAGCAGCTATTACCAAACATTATTTCATCCCCTCCCATCTGTGCAGGGACATTGCAGGCCTCATATGCTGCTCCTTCAGCAGTTTGGGAGCAAGGAGTGATAACGAGTCCCCTCCACAACTAGACTAGTCTTGCACACCAGTGGGCAGCTACAGTATTCCACACCGATAAGACTGTAAATAACCTGAACATGGTTTCTTAGGGGTCTGATTCCATTTACCTTCACAGAATAAGCTTCCCAAGTCCTGTGACCTTGTAAGGTTTTGCAAGTACAGACAGAGAATGGTTTGCGTGAGATTATGAAACTGAATACACCTCTAAGACAGTGAGTGATGTCAGCTTCCCCAGGCAATGCCTGCTGCCCCTACACTAATTCCAGGGCAAAGCGTGTTGTTTCAAGTTCACTGCCTAGACAAAGAAGGGAATTAATTCAAAGGTTGTTTTATTTCTTTGCAGAATTTTAGGGATGGGCAGCTGCTGCAAAATATGAATAGTGGCACCGTGAGTTGGCTGGATTCAAAGGAATTTGGGGGATGGGGAAATCCTTGCACCATGGGTGGCAAATACTCTGAAGATGAAATAAACTCAAGGGAGACCTCATGGCAATTACAGATGACAGGATTTGCACATGGATTTAGACATTTTTACATGCATCTCTTCTTTAATAACTGACTTGGCTCAGAAAATTAGCGATAAGCCACTTTGTGGGAGGGTGTTTACGTTTTTATGGAAGGTGTTCAGGTACCACAGTAATAGGTAACCCTAGAGAAAAACTGGACAGACAGACACAGACAGACAAATAGATAGATAGATCCTGCCACTGCTAGATCCCTAGTTCCAATCAGGTAAGAGCAGCAGTAATTGGAAATTACTGCTACCATCCAACGGTTCTGTTGTGACGAACGTGAAAAGATTTGGAGGGATGTCTGACTCCAGCTCTCAGTAGATACAAAATCCATGATCATGTCTTGCTGACAGCCTCAAGAGAGAAGCCAGGGCCTCACTCTGAGCCAACTCTGGATTCACACCAACCTAGACTTTTACACCTACATTACAGAGATCAGAATCAGGTCTCTGGCGTCTGACTTCCCCTCTCATCCTTGCAAGGCAGGGTTGGTGCCAGAAAGTTTATATTGTTTGGGCCTGATTCTTCTCTTGCTTACACTGGTGTAAATTGGGAATAACCCCAGAGAGGGGAAACGGTTTACACCAGCTGTAAATGAGGTCAGAATCAGGTCAGATCCAGCACTGACACAGGCACAGAGACCAAAGGGAGGTGACTTGCAGCAGGGTTAGGGGAACAGCCTCTGGGGAGTTTTTGTAGAGGAAGGACATAGAGCCAGTGGTGCTGGCCTCCTGTGCCAGGGTAAAACCTCCACACTGGTCTAGCCATTGCAACGGGTCTGCAGTCCAGGGATGAGTTCCCTTGCTTCTATCTATGTTGTACAGGCCTAAAGAGCTCATCATTAAACAGCTCGTTTTGTTTTTCATGTGGCCAGGCAGGGAGAGAGCGTTCATGGTGTTCTCAATGGGGCAGTGGGGAATTCTCCTGTACTCCATGAGGGGAGGGAAGAATTCGCCATTGTTCACAATGAGGTGATTCACGGTTGTTCTCAAGCGGGGGGGAAGAGGAAAAATGATCCATTGTTCTCAAACAGGGGAAGAATAATCTCCATTTCTCTCAACGGGGGAGAGGAGAAATTCTCCACTGTTCTCTGTGGGAGTGGCTGGTATAGAGAACTTCCCCTGCATGTTCTGGGTCCAAATGAGAGACTTTGTTCTTCAGAGCTATCAATGCAGCATTTTCCAATTTGCATAAAATGAGAGTCAATTTAAAGAAAAATGAAATGAAATGAAATGAAATGAGAGGCTTTTAATGATGAAATATCTCCATTTGCAGTCTGGTGCAGAACAGGAATGAAGCAGGCTCTGTGGAGCAGTATGTATATTTATATTTAATATTGGTCCCTTACACATAAAAAAAATTACTTCTCAGTTAGAACACGAAATATGAGATAAACTGTCAGGAAATACAGGCTAACATCTGATTCTGAATCATTAATAGAACATTGGCAAACTGGGATTACAAATAAAACCCCTCTATATCAAGGCAGAATGGGCTTGCAAACTGGCAATATGTAAAGCACAATCTCCTGAGATGCGGATTTTGCTGAGAGTTAGAAGTCTTCAATATTTAAAAAGGCAGAGGGATCCCAATCAAACCTAAGCCTTGCCTCGTCTTTTATCTCGTTATAATTCTCACTACCAAAATCCAGCACTGCAATGGCACCTTACAAAGGAGCACATGGGAAAATGCATTGCAACAGTAAAGAAAACGCAGAATAAGATCAGCACAAGGAATCTTGCGGGGGAAGACACATCCTGGAATTTGCAAACAGAGTAGCTTGCCGTTCTTAAAAGCCTTTTTCCCAGGGTGTGGCCAAAGTCATATATGCAGGCAGTGTGCTTTGAGTGTATATCCCCTAAAGCTATGCATCCCACAGACGGTGCAGCATCATGAGAGAAAAAGAAAAATGGAGCCCAAACACCAGAGAGAGACAGCAGGAACCCAGGAATCAGCCACACATTTGGTTGCTCTTAATAGGTGTGGCACATTTGGCTGTGGTTCAGCTTAAGTCATAGGGCTGTGCTTCTGGGCTAGTCTACACGGTTTTGTGCCACCTTAACTTTATCAGTTTGAAACCAGTGTCATTGAACCAGTGGCTTGGCTTTTAAAAAGAAAACGTTTATTTTTTTAAGTGTTAACAAATGGGGGAAAGCGTCTGCCTTGCTGCTGATGTGCAGGAGGGCTCCTGCTGGAATTACCCCCTGGTGATCAGGTAGACAGCCCCACGATACTAATCAGAGTGAGGGTTGTAGAATACTCGGACCACTCCAGGCATCTCCGCATCCCGCATAGTGGCCGCGCCTGGTCACTGAAGATGACATAGCAATGTTCATAAGAGCAGGAGTGTGTAACCTTATGTAAACTAACTCATTACACTTTTCATACATAGACTTGCTTCAGAGGGATGCAATTTTCTTCTTCACTTTCAATATCTTGTGCAGTGTTCAGGACCACTGTATTGCCTGCCATAATCCATCCCAATGGTGGCCGATACCCCCACCCATTCGAGGCCTATGTATTGGTTGCTGCTTTTTTCCTGCATGTAATATCCAAGAGAGGGGTGGGCCACAGGGGCTGCCTGCAAACCAGGCGAGCTACCCTGCCACAGAAGTTGTCTCTTGCTGACCCATTACAGTGGGAAAGCATTATTTTTCCCACGAGACACCAGCAAACTTCAAACTTCCACAATATCCCAAATGTGGTTAACAGTCACCACTCCCATTTGCATGCATCCAAACTCTGAGTGATGCTTAGTCACAAGAGAAGAAGGAAACCTCAAATGGAATGATTTATTTAGACATGAAATGAGATAATCTGGGTGTTCCCTGTAATGCACACACACTTCTGCGCGCACACATGCCGTTTAGAGTGAAGTTCCAAACTTAGATTTTCACCGCCTTTCCTGGGTTTTCATAAGCAGACGTATCAAGCACATGGCATGGGGTTTGAAGGTCTCTGGCTACAATCAGTGCAGTTTATTTGCTCTGTACTTGACTGTGCTGCACTTCACTCAAAGGTGTATTATTGTTCTAGCAACTGTCACCGAACGAGTTGAGACAATGCAGAGCTGAATGAGGCTAAAGGAAGGAGTGTTCCAAAGGCGCGTCTCTGGCAGTGCTGCCCAGATAAACCAGCATGTGTCTTCATGTCTGTGAAAGGGAAGGGCTTGGCTAGGCTTACTCACAATAACACTTCATGTTGCAGATAGGCAGCCAAGAGTTAGCTGAAGATTTGCTGCTCAGCATGCTAGGACAGATACAGGGAGCAGGCTTACGGGAAGATTTGTCACTGTTTGATGGGCAGGAAATGGACACACAGAACATAGGTTCCCCCACAAAAATAACTAAGAATGGGTGGGGGGAGGAGAAGGGGAAATGCCACAGACAGGAAACAATGTCCCAAGGGAGAGGATAGACCAGTCAGGATCCAGCTTGAAACAGAACTGAATTGAATCAGGATTTTTTTTTTTAAATTGCTGTTTCGCAGCTGAACACAATAACACATCCAACATGGTCACTTCAGCAAAGACATGCTTGAATATGCCACGAGCCAGAGGGGCACCATGCTCCATGCTCAGAGAATGTCAGACAGCAAGGCAATTAGTCTGTAAGGCGGCTCCAAAAAATGTTGCTTGCATTCCCAAATCTTCACACACCTCTGTGCTGCCTGGTTTTCATAAGTGCAGGAAGCAAAAATACCAAAGAAATCCTAGCAGAAACACCCTCTTTAGTCTTCCCAGCTCTGCTCAAACCAAGTACAAAACATCCTCATAATAAGACTTCACTTACTGAGATTTCCAGTCTGTTTTCCAGGCCCTAAGGGATTCAGAAAAGTTCCAGATAACCCTATGGAATTACAGATACTTAACCATACTAAATGGAACGTTTTCACCTTTCTCCCTCACTAGCAACATGTTCTTACTACAGAATAACAATCATCTGAAAAATATTGATGGCGCGATGACCCAGCAGCATGAGATTTTACAACAGACATGAAATTAAACTGTCAGCATTGTAGGTTTAAAAGTACATAATCAGGGGGATTATTATAATGTCCTGGAAGCAGGGACACACGCACACACAGAGTGATTGCACAGTCCCTGCATAATGATGCGCATTACTTCACAGAAAAACACATGTTCCCTAGGAAACAATAGCACCAGTCCACTTAGTCATGCCAGTGCTACTGTTATATCACCTCATAACTGAATAATCAACTCATCACTGATGCAAGATCCTAAATGGTTGCTCTTGACGAAAGAATGGGCCGGCACAACTTTTATACTCTACTCGGGTCTAACCTGAGCCCTGTTTTGAGTACTGGTGGGGGGGTGCAAAGGCCTTGTGCTGACTTTCTTCATAGGGATACATTCCAACCGAGAGATCAGCTCTGATGTAGGGGGACTGAGTGGTTCGGGGGATGCCTAATGGCTGGATTCACCACTTAGAATCCAGCCCAGCGAAAAAAGGACAAAAGCCATCATTACCATCTGATTACTGTAGGGTTCTCTCTCTGGATGTCTGAAACCTCAGGCTCCCAAAAACTCTAGCACCAAATCTGTGGCTACTTTTGGAAATTTTAGCTTAAGCATCCATAACTCCAAAACCACGCTGGCACTGGTGAACTCCTGAAAGGTGGCTAAACATCTTCAGTTCCCAGTGAAAGAGGCTAGGGCACTCACAGGAGTACGCAACACCCTGTCAGGATTAGGATATTAGTTTGTGGAGCAAATTTAGAATCAGTGGCGGGGTGCCCACTTATAGCAGGGCTCAGCTTGTGCATAAGCATGCATGCAGCTATTTTAGGACATCTCACAACCACATATTTGTCACTGCATACGGTCAGCTTGATTTTTTCTAAGCAGCCTGATTGGTGGTGTGTATATATATATATATATTAGACTATAAACCCTGGGCGCTTGAAGTTCACCAGCAAGATTCTCCCTTCCATCCATGTTCTGGAGAGACCAGAAGAACTTTCCCATCATCAGTGTGGGGTGGGGTGGGGGTGGGAGGATGGTGCTAAAACAAATAGCCAATGTCTGTTTTAGGAGAGAGGGACACAGATGCACACCTTAGTGACCTTAGACGCTGGGAGTTCCTTAAACCAGAGCACCGAGAGATTATAGGACGGTGCACATCTCTGAGCATTACTGAATATGTCCACACTGCTGGGGATCCACACAGCTCATACTCAACTCCCAAAATTCTGTTCCCAAACAAGTGAGACACACCACAAAGGCAAGGGGGAGATCACCACCCCAGTGACACTGTCCTCCTTCTCCAAACCCAAGAGGGATCTCTCAGCGTGGTTTGGGATCCACACCAGGGAAAGAGGTGGAGGCTGGGTAGGCCGGATAGGCCTCTTATAATTCAGCGGAGCTTCCTTGGAAGAGATACAGCCCCCTCCTGCAGTGAGAGGGCATAATATGAGCCCCTGCATGCACTGAGTTTGGAATTAAACACTGGGACTGTGCCTTCCTTTGGCTGTTCCAAAGGCCCCATCAGGAATAAGGAGGGAATAGTATCAAGACATGATGCATGCCTATTTTCAACCACTTTATAGAACCCTTATGGGTACCTGCCAGCCCATCCTATCTGCAGAGTCTCCTCACATACATGGTGCTACATTCCCTCCAGTTGGCATATCCAAGGGTTGTGGCAGGAAGAAGTGTCACTGCCTAAAATTAGAACCTCTAAAAGTTTCTTTTGAAGACGGAATGTGCTGGCACGTGTCAGAGGTAGCGAGAGTGTTGCCATAGGAAATGAAGCCCACTGCATGTGAAATTGCAAAGAAATGAATTACAAGAACTGGGGGAAGAGCTCTGTCTGCAAATAATGCCAGGGTCACCAGTGGTGTTCCTTCCGTGCCCTAAGCATGACAATGGTAAGATTCATTGGACTTAGCTGTTTCTACAACTGTAAAAATCAAACCCACAGATTGCAACACCCCACTTATTAATATGCCATTGTGCCTGCTATCTGCTAAGTTGGTTTGGGAGGGAGGGAGCTGGGTTAATTGTGAAATCAAATATTTCATACTGTTATATTCACACACTGAGCAGGCCTGAACAAGAGTGCCCCTCTCACCCCCCTCCCCCCTTTTTTGTTGTTGCTGGTAACAGGAAGGAAATTGGAATCCAACAACTTTTTAAAGAAGCTGTCAAAATGACTTCCAAATGCTTAATTTTAGTGCAGAGATTGCAGTGCAAGCACTTAAACAGGGAAGCTCTTGCTTTCAGTTTTTTGGGTGTTTGTAAATGCAAATATACACTTCTTGGACTGGAAATGTGTGCTCCCTTGTGTATGTTTGTATGGCACCGAATGCAAGGGCATGTGAGGTCTAGGCTCCTACATCTGTAGTCCTAAATAAATAGCTTGGCTTCTCAGAGGTGCAGAGCATCTGCATCTCCTCCTGTCTTGAGAGTGTTCAGGCAACCTTGGATATCAGCACACTTATTTAGGCTCCTGAATATGGATTTAGAAGTGGGATTTTCAAAACCACCTTATGAGAATTATTGAAAACCAATGGAAGCCAGGTGTCTGCATCCTTTTCCACTCCTACCTGCTGCTCTTTAGGCACCCATATGTGAAACAATTTGACCTCTAGGTATATACTGGGTCAAGTTGTCCCATCACCACAGGCTCACACCAGTGGTTTAAGCAGAGAAACTTCTGATTTACAGCCAACATGATTTTAAAATCAGGCCCTTACTGTTTTGAAAGACACAAAGGTTTATTATTCATGACTCTTCCAGTAAACAAAATTGTGCCTTCAGTCTACAAACTATTTGACAATCTGGCTATTTGGCAATCTTCCTAACCTACGGTAGCTATCAGATGTGCAAGGTGCCTATCATTGTGGTATTTAACTTTATCAGTGTTGCTCTAAACAGCAGAATGGAAAATGTAATAATGCTGCGCATATTGCAGGCAATATCTTTCTAAATCTAATTCTTCACTATGTGCCTTTTTTCCTCTGTGTGTGTATTTCTCACACACATACACAGAGCTGTATATTTGCTTCAGTTACATCAAGTTCCTGAAATATTCTTTCCTCAGCCCAGTTTTCCCTCGTTATTGATTGTATTTGATTGGGAGTTTGTTGCAGACCAGACAGTTTGTATCTTGGAGAGAGCAGATGGTGCTCCTAAACTACAGCTGCAAACCAGAGCGATACAGGACTTCCCAGAACGGCAGCTCATACCAAGTGGTATTCAGAGGCATAGCTTAGGCATTAATGCCAATAGCTAGTTTGTAGCAAGCTGCAAAGGTTGGGAAGTGGGTTCAGTTTGTTCAGGCATGCAGTTTCTTCAGGGTAACCTGCTCCAGGAGTGTTGGGGGGAAGAAATCAGACTCAAGCCAGAAATCTCATCTTTTCTGCATGAAAAGGCAGTTGCTGTCAGGGTAGCTAGCAGGATTTGTGTGTAAAGTCTTGTAAGTAACAACTCTCTTTGCAAGCTCAGAACTGAAAGCTGTGTTCTTACCAGTAGCTGGGTGCCTCCAGTCCACAGGCGGCAGCTTTAAAGTTTTGTTTTTAAATTATTGGTTAGTTGGTCTTGTCTGCAGGACCGTGCATGCTGAATTCTTGTTGGTGGGTAAAGCATGAAGACCAAAGTGTGTGTGATGGGTTTTATTGGGGAGTAACTCATGTGTATTAGGGCTGGTTGGTTAGGGGAGGGTTTCTGATGAAAGTTGGTCTGAATGAACAGGGGTCTTGGCATTCCAGGTTCCCCGGTTAAAGATTGAGTTGGACTCATTGGTTTACTGTTGTAATGGTCTCTTGGCATGGGGTCTGAGCTGTGCCTATGGAATTGGTATGTTAGGATTGCTTATTAGTCGGATTGCTTATCTAAGGGTGGCTCATGAAGATTGGGCTACGCATGGGAGTTTGTTGCATAACGCATCACTGGTTTGTTTTCGGAGAGTAGCTCACAGTGCTGAGCTAGGCACAGTGATTGTCCCTGCAGGACTGAGAAGGCCAGAGAGAGATACAGAAGCAAGATTGAATTTTGCATTTGAATAATTTTACTTAGTTGCAATTCTACAAACCCTTCAGTAAATGACAGAGTAGGTTGCTAAATGGGCAGCTCAAGCTTTATCGTCAACGTCATTTAGCATCCTCTTGCAGGGACAGAAAATGCAAGGAATCTGTAAATAATTAAACATGGTCATTCTGACTTATCTGCAGTTACAGAAGATGAAAAGGCCCAGTGCCTTTTGAGCCCAGGGCACTATTTTGCAATTAAGTTACAACCGATCCTTAATTGTTTTTCTTCAAGATTGTTTCTCTCTTTTCGTCATGACAGTCCCTTCTGAGCTCCTTAACTCAGTCAATGCAATTGTTAGCCATATCTCCTCATTTCCCTTGAAGGTGGTTTAAGATTGCAGAGCAGGCTGACACACAAGACTTAGAACTCTGGTCTACCCTCAGGATTTGTTCTGGCACAATTAAGGAGGGTAAAGGGTGCAATTTTTAAATTAAAAATATTTACATTGGTACAACCCCTAGTGTGGATCCAGTTATGCTGGTACAAAGCTGCTGTATACCAATATAGCTGATACCCCTTCCCTTAAAGGAATTAGCTATGCCAGTGTAAGCACTTTTACATCGGTAAACCTGCACCCCTGCTAGTAGGGCACTATCGTTTTAGCAATACCGCTAAAGTCAAAGGAGGACATCTGTTGGATGTGGACAAAGCAGAAGCAATTTTAGGCTTTCAAATTTGAATTTATTCAAACATATATCATTTTCAAATGCTCCTATTTAACGTCAGTCCTTTTTCCATAAGCCTTGGGCCACAAAAACATTAGTTTTTAGTTGTTTCTCTACAGAAACAACCAAAAAAAACCCCAAACAAACCACACAACCATCCCTTCTATTTGTTAAACCAGGAAGCAACGACGGGGAATACCCTTTAGCAGGTCTTGAACCAGCTAGCTAGTGTTTCATGCTTCATAGGATGTGTTTGGAACCTGTAGCAACCAGACTTAACGATATTGCAGAAGGAACACGCAAAGTTTCCAATTTTCCACTTTACTGCAAAAGCAAAAAGATCCTTTCAAGTGTCTCAACATCCCCCAGGCATGCTATTAAACTCGGTTTTGGTTTGCCATCCCATAACCATTGGTGTGAAATATACTGCTAATATGATGTGTCACCGGCATCATTTAACAAACCCAGAGGGCTGTGTTGAAACAAGGACATGACACCTAGAAGGAATGGTGCAAAAAGTGCAGGCTACAGCTTGCTGCCCCCTTCAGAAGCATCTTAGATGAATGATGCCATAGAAGAAGGTAATAATGGAGCTAGTAAAAATATTTGTATTGAAAATCAGTTTTCAACAAAAAATAACCTTCCTCCTTACCCCCCAAAACCAAACTTTTTCCTGGAATATTGCATTTTTTCAATATTGTCTGATTTTTTGGCAATAAAATTGAAAAAATCCACAATTGTTGGGGAGGGGGCCATTCCCCTTCTTCACTGTTCTTTCCCCCTTTTGTCGTTTGGCAATTGGAAATGGGAACACAGGGGAAAAAGCAAAAAACTAAAATGGGGCAATTTGGTATGTAGACAGGGCCTCAGAGCCATTCACAGGACAGCTGACACTGATATTAAAGGGAGGAGAGTCCCCAGAGGTTCACTATATGGGGCACCAGAAAACACAGAATTCCTATGAGTGTTAATAGTGCAGAAGCTAGGCACACCCCTTGGGGAGTCAATATTATAGATAAATTAAGTGGCTCTAATAAGCCTGTTCCCCACTGTCACACCATCACCCCAAGCTTGAGATAAACTTGTCGGATACTATTTAAAAAAAAAAAAAAATTTAATCAAATTCTTTTTTTTTGCATGTACAATGAACAGGTACCCGACACTTTTACCCACAGAATATTATGTATCAGTTTTCAGGTCTGAATTTTCCATTGGAAATTTCACATGGTTTTGAGCAATAAATACAGTGGGCTACATTTTTAAATGCGGATTTCTAAATCCTACAGTTGGAACTCAGATATGCCAAATGGGTACCCAAACCAAAGATTTGATTGGCCCAGTGTAGATTCAGAGCTTCAAACTCAGGATTTCGATACATTGTAATGATGAGCAGATGGATACATCTCTGTTCTTCTGCAATCTGATTAACAATGGACTTTCAGAAAGATGCATGGATTGCCAACGATGATGACCGCTTTTAAATCCTACTCCTCCAAAGGAAGAAAATAGGCAAACGTTAGAATGGAAGAGCAAGATTCTTCACTTCTAAGCCGCAGAACCAGGTGTGTTAGCTCATGGCAACTCCCATAGCCAGGGGGTTAATAGGAACACCACAGAGGAAGATATCTGCCTTTAAATGTGGAGGTCGGGGGAAAGTAAAAACTTCTGTGGACTATGGGGATGGGGTGAGGATGGCAAAAGGAAGTTGGTATGATCTGGGGTTGTTTTCTTTGAATTTTGCAAGTGAGCAATTACGAGGAAAAGCATTTTAAAAATATATATTGGATGCAAACAGCAGTTGACTGACCTTTATATGGACATCTTTTGGATGAAGTGTAAAACTAAGATCCTGGCTCTTTGCAGTAATTACATATTTAATTTCTTGTGTTGTATGGAGTGGAAGTATCAGAACTGGTGACCTGGAGAAATTCCAATGTGAAGAGTTGTATTTTGATTCTGATTTCCCCCTACAATTTCCAGTGGATACAGGCCTATACTGATAGTGTTGCTAGATTCACCACATTCCTCCCCAGAGGTGGCTGCATTACAGTGGTGGGGGAGGGCAATCCTTGTTTATCAGTTATTTAAACTGTGAAGCACTTTAGAATCCAGGACAATACAGAAAAGTTGAAGACAATGACGCCCTTTGGATTGTTAGAAAACCCCAGCCAAATTTTGAATACTGTACAATCATTTAATGACTTCTCGGAGAGAATGCAATTGACATCCACTCATGTGACATACTCCAGATATTCTTCTATAATGCTGCCTTATTTTACAATTATTTCGGCTCTCATGATTTCCTTTCACTGATTTGTGTATTTATTTATGCCTTGGTGATGCAGAGAACATCAGGACTATAGCTACACATATTTGCTCTTCAGTTTACAGTTATTTTCCTTCTCTTTCCCCTCCCTGCGGTGGGATTCAGCACATGCCCATCTTTGCAGAAAACACAAGCAGGCAGAGAAATGTTCTGGGGGCTCAGCAGTTGACACACATTATAATTTTGAGCCAGGGGCTCCCTGAGCTGCGCTCTCAGCTATGGATTTTGTACAAGCTCAGATACCATACATGCCAGCCCTGCAAAAGAATGTGCTAGAGTTCAGTGGTTCTCAGCCAGGGTCCACGGCCCACTGGGTGGCTGTGAGCAGGTTCCAGGGGGGTCCGCCAATATAAACCAGAGATACTAGGCAGCGTTAGATTCTTTGGGGCCCAGAGCAGAAAGCCGAAGTCTGTGGGACTGAATCCAAAGCCCAAGCACCTTAGATTTGCGAAGCCCTCTGTGGCATGGGGCCCTGGGCAATTGCCCTGCTTGCTACCCCCTAACACCGGTCCTGGCTTTTAATCTGTGGGATATGCAGGAAAACAACTGGTTTGGCATAGATGGAGTTTTTGTAGCGGGGGGGGAGCTTAGGAAGAAATAGGTTGAGATCCTCGGAGCTTTAAGTTCTCACGGCAACTACAGTTTTCAAGAAACTCTACTAGAACATAGGCGACATTCCTGCAGTGGCAAAGAGGTAGACAGCATAGGACCAAATAAGGCTTCTCCATTCTTTCACTTCTAGGAAGGCCACACCATTCTCCCTTTGTGCCTGGGGGAAGGGGTGTGTGTGTTGAGGGAGAATGAGGACAGGGGGGTTGACTACATTGCAGAATAGTAAAGACACAGATGTTGTGTGAACTAAAAATGAAAAAACTAGAGAATCCATATACTGTTCATTTTCCTGAGGTAGAGCACATTAAGGATGCAAAGTGTGGACTCAGTTATACCCATTCCTGAATAGTCAGCTACTTTATAGTGTCGAGTTTTTGTTATTTTTTGGATTTTTTTTTAAACCAATCATAAATAAATTTGAGGGAACAGGGGGGGAAAAATGTCTCAAGTAATTACTTTCCACCTGCTTGTGGACTGGATTTACAATGGGCAATTTCAGGAGATGTGGCCGTGAGCTTTCCTCTGCTGTGTTTGATGTCTCAAGCCTGGAGAAGTAGTAAATAATTTGATTCCATTTATTGGACAAATTTAGAGGTCAAAACTGACAAGCCTTCAAGACCACACAGGTTTTTTCTCCCAAGGTGAATTGTGGAATGTGCCTGGGAGATAGAACTGGCGAAGAACTTTCCTCCTTGGACATACTTCTATCAGCAAATTTTGTAAGCCCAGCAGTTTTATGATGTGTTGGCAGCTCATCCACTTAAACTACGTGCATTGAAAGCTTTAGGGATTGATGCTTAAAAGGATTGGGGGTTATATAGTGGGACTGTGTTCTGACTACTTTTTCATTCTGCACCTATCACCAAAATGTCACTGTCTGGCAGTGGTTGTGGTAAATGGTAACTTCTATTTGTCTTTTATTTTACAGTAATAAAACAGGGATCAAATTCTGTATCCAAGAACCAAATTCTGTGCTGACTTATACCCCATGCAATGGTCTAATTCAGTGAAGAATTTGTTATTTATTGGTTCAGACAGCTGTAACAAGTATAAAAAAGAGCAATGGAAAACGGAGGATGAATATTAATAAAGAACTGTCCTAATTGTGATAGTTATTAGACACTGAAAATGTCTCACAAGAGAAGTTGTGAAAGTTTCATTGCTTGACATCATTAAAAACTGGACTAGACAAAGTATGGGAAAGTTACATCTGGGTGAATATTTCAACCACAAAAAAACCCACCTTCTACAAATAAGTATTCAAATTCTAAATTGAATTATTGGAGACATTTCCTTTTCTCGTTTGTCATGAATATTCCAGCTGATGAATTTACTTGTAAGAAATGTTCATAGACCTGGCACATTTTAAAGGAATGTTGCAGAACATTCAAATATTCCATTTATAAACATGGGTATTCACACTGAATACCCTGATGCTAAGACTTATGTTCATGCAATCAGGAAAAGAGAACCATGCCATGTGATCTGTGCATCCAATCAGAACAGCATAAATTTTCAATATCCAATACTTGCAGTGAACAAAGTAAAGACCAAGAATAATTCACAGCAGTTATTTGGTGAATAACTTTGAATAATGGGTAAATTCCAAACAAATCAGTCTGTGAGAAGATATATGATAAAGAGAAAAAGAGGTGAAATTCATTGAAATAATTTACAGATCATAAGACCAGAAGAGACCAGGGTGATCTTCTAAACCAACATCCTTTAAAATACTGGATATAATCCACTATGAATTACCCATAACTGCATTTTGGAGAATATGCATTTATTGAGCTGATTTGCCTAATGTAGACAAATGGGCTTTAAAAAAGATCCAGAAGTAAACTTGCTTCCAGTATGTTTTCGCCAGGCGTAATATGTGGGCATGGGATTCTTGGCATGTAGGCGACTCTCTCATATCAGTTGTGCCACTTCCTTGGGTGGGGAAGGAATAATAATTATTATATTACAAAATATATTAGAGTAATAATTATTGCTATTTACTGTGCAATACTGCCCCAAATTTGCTAGTTTTGTCCCTGCCCCAAAAAACATTTGATTGCATATTGTTGTTGTTATACATTTCTGGCAGCACTTATGTAGGCCATTTTTCCCCCAGAACAGCTCAGTTCTGGGTACCAAAGTAAGTGGCCAGATTTACAAAACAGATGCTTATGTTAGATGCTGAGCTCTTCTGTAAACGTGGCCCTAAGTGTCTCAATGAGCTCCTGATAGCTGGGCACCTTTAAAAATCTTACCTTTATTACAATGCCTAACTGGGAATGGAACTCTTCCAAAAATCTGGCCCTGTTTATGAATGCCAACCACTCAAAAATCTGAGCCTCTGCTTTTTGGAAAATCTGGCCCCACGTGCTGCATATTTCACAAACATTCAAGAAAGACAGCCCCTGCTCTGAGGAGCTCACAAGCTAAAGACTGACAAACAAGAAGACAGAGGTTAGAGTAAGAGGAACAACTGGGAATTTATGAATGAATGAATTAGATTCACTGTAAACAACAAGGCAGAGGTGAAACTTTAAGAGGGACCTAAATGTGGATGTGGTAAGGGGCTTGCGGATGAGGTCAGAGGAGTCACAGCAACCATCCAAAACAATTTTGCTCCAGACAATCTCTCTCTGAACTGATTTCTATTAGCACTGGAATTACACTTTGCACATTGCCATACACTGAAACACTCTCTCTCCACTCCACAAAGCTTCACTTTGTCCAGGTTCTCTGTAAGCAGGTGCCATGGTGCCACTGCGTGTTATTTCTCTCTGGGCTAACTAGCCTTTTGGGGAGATTAATCTACGGCCCCAGACCTGCAATCGAGCACTTGCCAGTGACTAGGAAGCTGACAAAGGTTCTGTGAGGGAGCCCAAGAAGGGGCATGGTGAATGCCTGCCATGCAATTAAGTTGATGAACATTGCACAAGGTGCAATCAATGCATGGATCGGAAACCCCTTTATAAAATTAGGACATCTCTCTCTCTCTTTTGCTCCGCTCACATAAGAACTCAGGCTTGACTGGAATCAACAACCTACCTCCAGTGAGCAGCATGAGGGTTGGAGTCATACTGCTTGCTTTAGTTTTTCAAAGGCTTTGATTAAAAAAGCCACCCCAAAGTTGGTTTGGCTCTCTTTGAAAGGGTGGGGGGAGGGAGGGAGGTCAGTCTGTTGTCAGATATGGAGAGCTGCATTTATGCCCCAGAGGGTGAGGATTTTCAGAGGTGGAGTCAGGTAAAGCACTTCTGGTCTTCATTGGCTGGGTCTGACAGGTAACCGGAGCCCTCTTTTACAGTAGCGTAAATAAAGTCTGAATCTGAGGGACACCACCTTAAAATGGGCAGAACTTTCCCTCTCGGTCTCTACTACTTTACAAAAAAGTTCCTGCTTTTTTTTTTTTTTTTTTTTTTAAAGAAAACTATTTCATTCATATCTGATCCTCTTCTTTTTCCCGCTACCAAAACTTCTCTCTCCAAACCTGCTCCTTTGCTTTTAGGCTATCTAGATGGATGAGAGAACTGAAGGCATGGCACATGCTTAATAAAGGACTGTTCATTTTCTTCTGTTTGTTTGTTTCACTTTCTCTGAAGCACTACTTCGAAGAAGAAAATCCTAGTTTGAATTTTTGTTTAATTTATTTATCCTACATTTGATTTTGCTTTTCTGTCTCTTTCATTCTCACAGTGTTTATTTTATTTTATTTTGGTTTAAAAGTTAAGTAAAGCTGTGTCAAGACTGAGACTGTACCTAGTTATCAAAGGGCAGGTGAGTGAACTGTACTACAATGTGTTCTGATGTATCTCATAAAAGCTCTGTAGTAAGTGGTGGGTGGTGTCATTTTCTTACATACAGAGTTTTAGAAAGAGCACTTGGGAAGGAAACTGGTTTTAAGTCCACGTACCAGGAATACAGCTTGTTTAGCTTTTCCAAACACGAATGTTGCCACTTTGCTGTTTGACATAGTGATGTCAGCCAAAAGTTTTTAAACATTTCTAATGGGTGTTTTAATTCAGATATAATAACTGGGTTGTACATAACAACAACTGAAATACATAGATCTCCAGTAGGTAAACTACTTGCCAACCGTTAAGAATGACGTGCAGTAGCATTTGACTTCAGGGGCAGTGTAATAATTAAAATCAAGGGAGTCACACCAGTGCAAATTAATGCCAAATTTGGCCTATTGCTGGAACCACCATCTAGAGAGTTTCAGCTTTGTATTCTCAAATGGTTAGCTTTTTCCCCTTACTTGTATTTTAAGAATATTTTAAACATATTTTAATGTACATTGTAATTAAAATGTTTTTTAAAGTGTTTCCTTGTTTTACCAGAGATGCTTTGGTAAAAAAGCTTGAAAAAAGTCAAAGATTTATGAAAATACTAGACCTCAAGAATACCAGTGTATCAATTTGTTGTTCTCTTTAAGGAGAAAAAGATTTAAAGCTGGTATTCATTTGATAACGTTTGCAAAAGTTCTTTGAAGATGAAAAATGCTATACTACTATGTATCATCATCTGTACTGAAATATTAGCCAGAAGAGTAATCTAGATACTTTCTTGAAGGGTTTGCTGTTTGATTTTGTGGAGCTAATGGACTGCGCATTTCAGATTCACTTCTGAATATATGTATCTTATTCCTACCAAAACTAGAGGTGGCTATACACCAGCCTGGAGAGGAAAGTAGGCAGACCGTTTCCAAGGCTTTTAAAAGCTTTAGGGGTTAAGCTCTGTGAATTGTTTTCATCTCTCTCTTTAAAATCAGAGGACTTCCAGCAATAGCTCAAGTGACCATCATGGGAGATCAAGCAAGCAAGGGAATGTGCGTGAGGTATGACAGTGTCCCAAAAGGACCCCAGAAAATGTATTGAGTTGCAGATGTTTGACACTTCTGAAAATCAGCCTCAAAACTAAGATCCAAATGCATAAAATCAATTAAGCACGTTTAACTTTAGGCACGTGCTTAAGTAAGATTCACTGAAGTCTACTTGCTTAAGTACTTCCCTGAATTGGGACCTCAATTACTGACATCTCAGAGAACATGAAGAATCTCCTGGGAAACTCTGAACTTTTCAATGGCTGGCTGCCCATGGGCCTGATCCAAAGCCTCTTGAATGCAACAGAAAGACAGTTGACTTTGGGTCAGTCCCCTATATCTTTCTTTCTCCATCCCCCTCTAAGCAAACAACTATAGAAAGTTTCACTCACTTTAAAGTTCATCGAAGATATCCAGTACAATTTTATCTGACCTTTAAGTAAAGGCTCATCACTTGCAAGGAGGCAGTGGATCTTTGCTGTTCCCTGGGATGGGTGCATAAAACAGATTTCGACCTAATCCTTAAATCTCAAAACTTCTCTTCAGGGACCAGCAAAAACCCAGAGGTATGTCTTTAATTAAAGATTTTTTTAAAACGACACAAAAACTTGTAATATACTTTAAACTGGCTGTTTAAGATCTGTTGGAGGCGGGTCCCTACAGCAGGTATGCCAAGTTTTTATTACTGTTTTTTTAAATGTATGTTCCTTTCCACAACCACCTTCACTTTTATCTTCTAAACTGTTCCTGAAGAAAGCTGAAGTGAGCACTGGAGTGAGGCATTCTCTTTCTTAAGAGATTGTTTTGGCTAGTTCCGTGCACCCATATGCACAAAGCGTTAATACTCTGAAAACTGGGCATGAACCATTTGCTGTACCAAACCTGTCAGAGCATGCCTGACACAAAGACATTTCAAACAAGTCAGGATTGCATGGAGGAATTTCAGCGGATAGGTTCCTGCTTAGGCCACCCTCGCACAGGACTTACCTAAAAGCTTTTAGCATGTCTGGACAGAACAAAGGGAGAGGCTACAACATGACAACAGGTTTGTATTAAAAAAAAAAAAAAAAAAAAAAGAGCCCTCAGGCAGTTTACTCTTTAAATCCCTGTATCAGCATCTATGTGGTTTCATAACTGAGAGAATAACAATCTCTGCCAGTTGTTTTTGTTTTCTCCCAACTCAGCAAAAAAAAATGCAGTTAATCTCCAGGTTAAATCTTCATATTCCAACCCATCTATGGCTGAACCCCACATGTTAAGAAAGCTGTTGGCCAAGATTTTTCAGTGCTGCCTAGGAGCAGCTTATTTTTAAATGGCCACTGGACATCTTATTTCCTCTGGCAACTTTGAAAAGCTCGGCCGTAACATAGGGTCATTTTTCTACTGTTGGGGTGAGGAGGTGGGAGTGCTAGGGTTGATGTCTACTTCCGCCACCAGCTTGCTTTTGTGACCTTGAGTAAGTGGCTTAACCTCTCTGTATCCCATTTTCCCAGTCTGTGGAAAAGAAATAATAATACATGCCTACCTCATCCAGATGGTCTGAGAGTTAATGTAATACACAGGGTGTTTTTAACTCTGTGTTTTTAGTTCCTTGGATGAGAGGTGCTATGTAAGCATATGCACTATATTAAAGCTTCCGATATTAATTCCGCAAAGAGTGAAAATCAGAACACCCTCCAAAGGAGACTAAAAAATGTCCATTTGTGATCAGTTCCTCTCTTTGAAAGAGCCTTTAAAATACCCTAATTGTAGAGACACAGACCTTTCTTCAGCTTACTCAGAATGACACTAACACCCCTCTGATTTTTCCTGAAGAGTCTAAGCTTTTCAGGACAGGATTCATGTCTTTCAATGGGTTTGTATAGCACCTAACACAAAGGAAACCTCAATCCCGAGAGGGACCTTTGAGTACCTCTGTAATATAAAGAATACATTTCACAGCTGTACTAAGATATCAGCAAAAACACAGTGGAAGTCGGGCATTATAACAACCTCTGAACAAGAGATGCTTTTCTTTCTGTGCTATCAATCTGTGCTTGACAACAAACCTCAAGCAGTCAGGCTCCAATTCCTGTATCAGGCTGTTCACACATGAGAATTTTTTCTGTATGAAGATTAAAAGGAACAGTTTGGCATTAAGAGTTTAGTGGATTTTCACTGCCGATAAAGATCTGTACATTCACCCTTGTTAGAAGAAGAAAATGACCCCTTTGCACATTCCTCAGTTTTCAAGATTTGTAGATTTTAAGGACAGAAGGGACCACTGTCATCATCTAGTTTGACATTTTGCATAATACTGGCCAGAGAATTTTATTGACTGATTCCTGCATCAACACTTTGGCTTTTGGTTGAGCTAGAAAATATCTTTTAGAAAGCCATCCCATCTTGATTTAAAGACCTTCAAGTTATGGAGAATCCACCACATCCCTTGGTAAGTTGTTCCAGGGCTTCCTGGAACAAGTTTTATCCAATGGTTACATGGATACAATGGTTATATGCTAGAAAGAAAATACCAGAATGATCAAATGGGAGATCAATGAGCTCAAGACATAGCAACCTACATAGGAACGAGTTGTAAAGTTTCATGCCGCCTCTTACATGAATGTATGTCACCTCAACATCCCAACTGTATCTGTTGTTTCTTTTTAATAATATGTTATGTGTTTGCCCCAGTTTTCGGAGCGAGTTAAGAATGATCCATGGATTCTGTTGTCCTTCATTCCACCGGAGTCTGTCTCATACCTAATCAGATTTCAGTGGAGTGAAGCACAAGAGACATGGAGCTGAATCAGCAACAAGAGGAACAACTACACTCTGACTCAAAAGGAGGAAACACTCCCTATGGAAAACTGGATAAGCCAACTGTCCAAACAAATATCAAGCACACTGGGAAAACTGACAGTGAGAGAAGCACTGCACCAAGCCTCTTAATGGCCTGTTTATTCTTTGACAGTCTCCAAAAATAAATGCTTTTGAAACTGTATTTACAGTCCAATATGTAAAGATTAAAAAGCCTACAAAAAACAAGCTGCTTTCCTGAAAGCTTAAATGACTCATTAACAGGAAATGAAATCCTTATATAGATAAATTAGATGTGTAACCCTGTCTCTTTCCATGATCTTCCTTCTACAATGGCACATACATACTATAGAAACTGGAATGTGACTTTCTTTGGTGCACATACAATGCTATGCATTTTCTAAAGGCTCCTGCCCTTTGCAATCTACAAGCAACACCTGCTTCCATCTGATTTCCTTGCAGCAGCACATTTAGAATCCAGCAACACTCTTAAAATTTTAGGCCCATTTATTTTGGAATAAAATGAATGTAAATAAGATCTAAGCTGAAATAGGATGCAGATTTTTCAGGCTGTGTGTGAGATATATCTTTTATGATGTCAGAGTAAATTCCACGAAGGTTAATGCAGTTAAACATATATGACACATAAAAATGTCACATCTACCACTAATCATTCACCAATTGTAATTGCCTTTTCATAGCCCTCCTCTCCTGGAGACATATGATCAAAAAAGAGGCCTGGCAATTTAAAATGAAAACAAGTAATGTTCCTCCACCATTGGAACATATTATTTGCTTTGTTAGATTTAACGCTATTTTCCAAGAATTTATAGTTCTGCATTATTTCTCTGCTTTTTGCTTAGCCTAACCTTTTTTCTTCATTCAAAAGCCTGCTTGGAGGTGGCACTCCTTACAAATCCAGACCACTGCAAAGGTTTTGTTGTTTAGCAAGCTAACATCCATCACTACTGTAACATAATATCAGGTTCTCATAGTCAAAACAATTATGACATTGCTGTAGGAGCCCCACATCACTTCAAAGAAAGTTAGCTGTTAAACAAAACGTATATCCTGTCCTGGGACAGCTCACAACTCCTGAATCTTCCCCTTAACTCTACTTAGTATTAAAGTCACAGCAGCCCTTGAATGTATTGCTTGCAACATATTTTCAAACCATTCATTTCCCTATGTATTTTTGTACTGGTTTTCTACATTGCCTTATTCCTTAAGTATTATGTCTCCATGGTTTCCCTTAGATAAAGTAAATCCAAATAGATCTTAAGTTTAAGAGCACTTAATATTCAGAACTAATACTATCAGTCTCTTAGGAACTTATCCAGCCTCCCCCACCATAATATCAGAGCACCTTGCAGTGTTTAATGCATGTATCCTCCCCATATTCCCTAATCCCCAGCCCTGTTGAGCAACCTTCCCAGGTTTATCTATATTCATGGCCAGGGAGGGGGACAGCTGTGGGGCTATATATTGTGTCTACTCCAAGCCCCAAAGAAAAGCTTTCTGAGGTTCAGCATAGCCTGGAAAACCCTGGCAGCATAGCTGTACTGGAGCTGCACAATCAGGAAATCTAGGAAAGCTACAAGGGAATTTGCAGCCAACCTGAGACAGAGGGCCCCACCCTATTCACACAGAGGTCTGGCCTCCTGCAAGTCCCTTACCAGCAGCAAGACATGAGAGGTGCAGGGGCAGAAATGTTGTGCATCCCAGGTCTCCTCCAGTATAATGATTCAGGGAAACTCTACCAGGAATCTCTTGTGCGGTCTCCTAAACTGGCTCCCCTGTTGAAGGTGTTCAATCTGCGCCAAATTAAGGCCCTGATTCAGCCAAGCAGTTGCTTAATGTTGAACATATGAGCAATCCCATTGAAGCCAATGGGACTATTTACATGTTTGCAATTAAGAACATGCTTGCTGCTTGGCTGGAATGGGACCTATGGTTGTTCCTGGGAGCTAGTATTAAAAATTACTAATCCTGCATGTTATTCCAGATCAGTTTCTTTTGGAAGAGGAGGTCTGTTATGATAGCTATTTTATCCCTTACAGAAGAGTCCTGTAGAATTCAATAAGGATTAAACCAAAGAGATCTTTAGGTTCCAGGAAAATTAGTCTAAAACTCTATGTAATAATTTAAACATGTAATTCTTTCTATAGTTTTTAATTATCCTGCTGAAGTCTATAACAGGGATATAATTAATAACAATAACGCCTAGCTCTTTTCATCAGTAGATCTCAAAGTGCCTTATAAAAGAGGTCCATCTCATTATCCCCATTTTACAGACAAGGAAGCTGAGGCACAGAGAGGGGGAACATGACTTGCTATTGGTCACATACCAGATGAGGGGTAAAGGCAAGAACAGAACTCAGGCCTTTTGAGTTTTAGGTAGGGTTCCAACCACTATACCACAGAACTTCACTACTTAACTCCTATTGGCTGGTTAAAAATCCCTGAACATGATTTATCCCTTTTTATTAAATGCTCCTAGAAGTATTTGCCTTTAAAAGCATAAATTTTATACTTGCCAACAAAATACACAATGTTACAAAAGTGCTGCTGTGGTTTTCTTTAATCAATAGTTCCTTTCTGCCAAGGTAATTCCTGGTATTTTTTTTTTAATTAGTCTACATTTGCATTGTCCAGGAAGCATTTTTCTTCAGGGCATCTCAGCAAGCATGAGATCTGAAGGAAGCATTCTTGGAATAGAGTTTGATGATGATTAATGAGGGCGTTAACAAACATATATCTGGGAATACATTCCTTTCCCTCTCCCCACCCCATTATCTTTTTATTGAGACAAAGAGGCAAAACATAAGGGTAAATATTATAGACCACTCATAAGCTAGGGTAAATATTATAGACCACACATACGCTGCTGTTATGTGTCCTGGGTCAGTCACTTCATCCCCTTCCCCCTCTTGACGTCTCAGTTTTCCCAAGTGTAAAATGGAGATGAGGATACTGGCCTTCCTTTGAAACACACTTTGAGAAGCCTGGATGAGAAGCACCCTGTGAGTTAAACAACAGTAGACAGAGAAAAATCACAGTATTATCCGTAATATACCACATATCTGTTGGTTCTTCTCTGCACATGAGGATCGACGCACTGGCAAATGGCTTTTCATATATTAAAGTCGGGACTATAATGAGACAACTGACATAAACCAATAGAGACATGCATCCTTATGGGTGACTCTTTGTCAATTTCCCTGTGTAGTTAGTAAAGCTACTTTAATTTAGATGAAAGGTACTATATAAAAGCAAGATCATTATCAAAGAGCACATGGCTTGCTGTTCACATTGATGTGGCTCTAGAGACAAGAAGAAAGAACCCCAACTTCTTCTGCAAAGCAATATGTGCCTGCCTGGGGATTGTGTGCATACAGACCTATGGCAACTTGGTCCTTGTTGATTTAAACCAAGAAGAAAAGCTTGCAGGCGGCATTCAGATTCAAAGTAGCTGTTTGTTCACCCAAGTCCTGGAGTGAAATCCTGATCCTACTGAAGAAAATGGCAACGCTCCCGGCAACTGAAGTGGGCCCAGGATTTCACACTTAGCATTTTGTGTGTCTGAAAACCCAGTGCTCTGGGGGAATCAACATTTACCCTTTGTGGGCCTGATTCTCCCATTGTTCTTTTGCAGAGCTCACACTGACCTGACTCCCAAAAACTGGGGCTGGACAACAGGGGATGATCGCTTGAAATTGCCCTATTCTGTTCATTCCCTCTGAAGCACCTGGAACCAGCCGCGGTTAGAAGACAGGATACTGGCTACATTTGTCTGACCCCATATGGCCATTCTTATGTTCTTAGAGCCAGGTGTGTACACCAGAAATAAGGCTGGGTTACTAGTAGGGTTGTTACAACATTTCTATTTGTTGCTGCTGCTGAGACCTGTGTCAGACTAGCTTCCTATTGAATGGAATCAGACAGAAGCAACTCTGTTAATCAAAGCGCACACCATTGGTTCAAAGAATTTGCCCACCCTTTGGAAGATCTGTTGTCTGTGCTGTCAGTGTTCCTGCTTGGTGCATTTACTTTAAACAAGCCAGTAAAGAGCCTTTTTTTTTTTACCCAGCACACGCACACACAAAGAGACACATACCACCCCCCAACCAGGCCCTGCTTTTCAAAGGAAACCCACACATTTGTGTTTATTAAGGATGGCACTTGAATTTGAATTAAGTGTACAGCAGACCATAAACTCTGGCACCAGCTCCTGGTGCCGTTTGATGGAATCCAGCCCTGAACAGCATCTGTCACTGCAGCCCATGGGCGAGGGGAGGCCTTGACACTCACAACTGCTTGATCTTGAGTGTATTTTATGGAAGTGTTGATGACTGAAATCCCCAGATCTAATTTCTCAGTCTGCAGAGCATTAGCCAAACAAACATGAGGATAAAGCCACTGAAGAATAGTTTGAAACACCAGATCCTTCAGAGGAAGGTTACATGTTAGCGGGAGCAGGAATTAGAAACAGTGTCCCTCATCAACAGTCTCTGCCATTCATTCACTAGAATTTGAAAATGTATGTGTTCCTGTAAAATTAAGAGTGCTTTAGCATGCTACAGTCCTTGGTGGAGGGTTAAATTTACAAGCAGCAGACATGTATTTTGATATTGATGATCTGGAACAACTAAGCTTCCCTTTCCATTGAAGGGGTTCCATCACTAAGCAAAAACAACAGGAGTCCTGTAGTATCTTAAAGACTAACAAATTTCTGTGGGCTGCAACCCACTTTGTCAGATGCACGAAATGGAAATCACCAATAGGAGGTGTGTAGATATATATACATCCACATCTTTATCTCATTACAAGAAGTAATTGTCACTGTTTACACATTCTCCCTTCTAATCAATGGTTGTGAATAGGCCTCATCTACTCTAACTGAATTGACTTTGTTAGCACTTGCCCTCCTCATTGTTATGTTTCTTACTCTTGGGTGTGTGTGTGTGTGTGTGTGTGTGTATATATATATATGCACACACCTCTTACCTGTGATTTTCATTTCCTGCATCTGACAAAGTGGGTTGCAGCTCACAAAAGCTTATGTCTACAGAAATTTGTTAGTCTTTAAGGTGCTACGGGACTCTTGTCGTTTTTGCTGCATACACACTAACACGGCCACACCTCTGGAACTCATCACTAAGCAGTTGCACATTATGGTCTGCATCCTCCACCAACATAAATTGGTGTAGCTGCATTGAAGTGAATGGAGCTATGTCACCAGCTGAGGATCTGGCCTTACACCCTATCAATATAGAGTTAGGAAAAATGCCTGCAACTACATACACCTAGAGGGAAAGGCCATGTTCTCATCCTCTTAACTATTAGTTTATTGCTGTATTCAGGTTCACTGCATTAAAAATAGTTTCATTCTACTGTAATACCTCTAATTCCTTTCTTTTTCCAAGGATAAGATGAGAGCCCTTTCTTTGATTTCACTTTAAATGAAATGTTACATTGCGCCTGGTGTTAACTTTTCACAGAGCTCTAGAGCAGCGGGGGAGGTTTGGATGAAAAACCCTTTAGAAATGCAGGTTTGATTGACAGACTGATTCAACAGAACTGCAGACATTCTCTTAATTGCACACTTAATTACTGACACTGTGTCAAAAGATTTCTGATGCAGCACCTGGAGGACAACCTTACAAGCGCCAGTCAAACCCAGCTGCGCTAGAGGTACTGAACACTGCTTGGAGTTTGTAAGGGGAAAAATCATAATATTTTAATAATATATAATTAGAGTTTCACCACCCCCCACCACCTCCCAAACACATGCACACACAAAAACACAAGCCTCTTTGCAGGAAGGGGATCCAACACATCAAGAACAGAGAAGAAACAAAGGGTGCTAATTATGGGGATATGACAGTTAAATCCCTTTGGAGTCTTTCTCTATATATCCGCTGTACCGTAAACTAGGGGGAGCCAGTGGAGGGTGTTTCTGGATGTAAAGATACAGCTGCCGGGAAAATTTTAGTACCCTGAATCCAGGAGCTCTTCTGTACTAAAACGGGTAAGAACAGAGATTGCCCCACATGTTGGCTCAAAGGTCAAGCCCTGATATGTAAATTTGACACAAATAGTTTTGGCCAAGAAGAAAATGTCTGTAGCAGGTGATGGTCGTGCCCATGCCACCGACCCTGTCCCTCTGCTAATTGACAGACCAATGGTTAGGACTTTCATGTGGGATGTGGAAGACCTAAGCTTGAAACCCTGCTCTGGAACAGGTCTCAAACCAACTCTTTCAATTCGCCAAAAATTCTGAAAAATTTCTGATTCGGCTCAACCGGAACTGATTTTTTTCCTCATTTTTCAGAATTGCCAGCAAACTGTAAAAATATGTTATTTAGCAAGCTCAAAGTAGGGTTTGCTGGATTTACATCACCCCAAATCCCCTTCATACTAAGAAAATTTTCAGAAAGTCACATCTGCTTGCATCCGGTCTCTTTGCACTACCAGAACAGAACATTGCAAGAGTGCAGGAATTTACAAGAAAATCTGGCCTTTTGATTTCAGGTTTACTCTGGTGTAAATGAAAGGAAAGGTTATGTGTAAACCGCACTGACAGTAAATGTTGTTATTCAGACACAATGGTGGAAGAACACAAGTCTGTGTGCAAAAATGTGAAAAGCAAGTGTATCCTAATGTATGTTTCGGCTAGTAAGATGGTCTCCTACTGAGAGGAACTTGCCAAACTAGCAGTTTGTGTTATTGTCTGTTTCTCTAGATAGATAGTGCAAATTGGGGCAGGGCAATATCAGGGCAGGGGCTGTATCTTTGCTTGTTTCTGTGACGTGCCAAGCACACTTAAAAACAATACATCATAACGCAATCCAAAGGGGAGCTCTGAATCAGGAAAGTCACCTGATAAGCAAGTAGCCCAGGCATATCCTGCCTGAACAACAATGACATGTTGTGGGAGCTGGTCTTCTAGTGCAGAGCAATAGTGGTGGTCTGAAAGTGCCAAGTATTTCCAATACAAATTTTCAAAAGAAAATTTCTTCCACCCCCCCAAGTTTTTGTAGTAATTCTGTAGTTTATTTACCAATGTGCAACCCCCCTGAAAGTTTTTAATTTATTTTTTTTTTACCAAAATCATCACCCAGCTCCCATTATGATTGGGATGTACAGATTTTCCAAAGGAGCTCAGAAGCAAGCAACATGCACGCAGTCATGTTGCGATTTGCCATCTGGCCGCACTTGGGGGTGCTAAGTACTTTTGCAATTCTGGCTTCGCATACCTACTCTGCTCATGTCCTTGACAGACTCTTGTGAGATGAACAATGAAATGCAGAGTAACTTTCACAATGCAACAAACAATGACAACTACTTTCACACATTTATTCCATGCTATAAATAAACTAACAGAATCCTCTGACATATTCTTGTGGGTAATTAGAAGTTTGCAAGAAGCAAAAATTTCAGCTCCACCATGACTAGTTCTTCATATAATGATGGTGACAAACACCCTACACATTGTCTGATTATTAGCAAGGCACACAAGGTGTAAATAACGTGGGGGAGCATGTCAATGTCTGAAACAAAAGTCAAACGATTAAGCTACATCATTTCTGAAAATGCTTTAGTCTGGATTACTAATGAATTATCAAGTGTCTTTAGAAAAAGGCATTCATACTTATGTAATACATTATATCAAACATTTTTTTTCTTAATTCATCTTGTAAGTCATTTTACTCTCTCCTCCAGAGCAGCCTAATCATTTGGAAAAGATAAAAAAAATTACAAGAATCTTGAAAACAATAAAACCAGGAGGAATATAAGAAATCAGTAAAACAGCTGATTTCCTCACTGCTACCATGTAAAAATATTGCTTGAGCCCCCCGGGAAAGTTAAGTTAAAAGGTCAGAGAGAGAGGTTTGGAGAAGTTGGGAACACTCCAGCTATTGAAGGCATAGAGCTATGCTAATTTACACCAACTGAGGAGCTGACCCATACATTTTTTTCTTTATTGTGACCATCTTTAAAGGATATATTTTACGTCTTCAACTTTAAAAGTCAAACAAACATTTTGGCAAAGATAGACAGTAATTGCTACAGGCAACCGTCCAAAAGCACTGTCTTTATATCTACAGAAATGAATGATACTTCATGCCAAGCAGCATCACACTCTACCACACTTGGGAACAAGCACTGTGTGCTAAACAGACAAGGCCAAATTCTGTTGCCTGTTTTCCCTGTGTGAATCTGGAGTAACTTGAGTGATTTGCAAGGGGTTTCTTCAGCTTTACACAAGTGAAAATGAAAGCAGAATTTGGCCCATCATAACCTGGAAGGAGTGCTAATGTGAGTGCACCTACAGATAACTAATAAAACTCACCCCTCTTCAGACAGCTGGCACTTACCCATAGGCTTAAATGAGACTAGGGGGCACCTGGGGCTTGAGCTGGTACTGGTACAAGGATGAACTTGGGCCAGGGTGAGAAACAGCAGAAATTAAATTAAGTACAGCCCTTGTCCAGTTCCTCTCCTCACAATATCTTACTTCAAATACAGATAGCTACAATTAGCTAAGGTTACATTCAGGGATGACTCAGACGGTTTGATAAAACAAGAACCATCTTGGACCTTCGCTCCAAACGTGAACCAAACCTCTTCATTATGTTACTTCATACCTGAGCCAGTCAAATAATTCCTTGCAGATATTATTCACTGCAAAGCTCAGTGACGTTGTCACACAATTATCCCTCAGTAAATGTGTTGTGTTGTTTGACCCCACTCTTTATTTAATTTGTACACTTATTAAATGTACATTTTCCAAAATGGTTTTGATTTATTACTTGTATTGCAGTAGCATCCAGTAATTGATCAGGACCCCATCGCGCTAGGTGCTGTACAGATACATACACATTTACAAGGAGGAAATAAGTATCCAGAAAGGAAACGGCAAAAGAAATTAATAAAGCCCCATCTGTGCTTCACAGCCTAAGTCAGAATAAAGAACTGACAGACCAGAGGGTGCATGAAATGGTCGATGCAGAGGGATGAAGACATCTCTGTTAAGGCACCATTTTAGTTACTTCCACTGCCAAAACAGAGACAATGAAATACTCCTGAGAGGCAAGATCCAATCAGTATATAACATGAGCTTCTCTGCATGCATTTCTCCTCTTATACCTAGTTTTTACTGCTAGCATGGTGCTTGTACAAGCTTATTTTTTCTTTATTTTGAAACTGACATAAGACAACTGATTGAAGAGCAAAAAGAGAAGTAGTAACAATTAGGCTGGAAGCTAGCATGGGCTTCTAATAATAGACAGGGAAATCTCCAGATGGAAATACAAGAGTTGCACCCGCACATATCTGCACTTGTACTGTGTCTGTCACAGTCCAGGGAAACTACACTCATATTCCTCCTTTGGTCCCTTGAGAGCACCTACTCTAGGCTCCAGGGTCCTCAACCATCACCTTTCTTGGGTAGGCACCTGCATTTCTCTCTCTCCTAACTGGGGTTTTTCTAGGCTGCACAGTTCCCATCTTACATTGTGAAACCCCAGCAAGCCAGACCGTTTAAGCAGGCCAGTATCTGAATTTTACTTTTTCTTCAAAGACAATGAGCAGCTGTAATTGCCCCAAGTTACTAAACAGCTCTTTATAAACATACCTGTTTAATCTGAAGGTGAAAGCACTATGGAGAAGACATGTTAAAAACAATCAAAGAACCTACACACATGCTAATAAGCTTTCCAGAGGCCACCCATCCAGAGTCTTGTGAGGCTTTAGTAGGTCAAGTTCTTCCAACCCTTCCCCAAGGATTGGGCCCCTCCCAGACAGATGGTCCTGTCCATTTGATGGAGCAGAAAGAAGGCCCTGAGTCTGTTCAAAGTCAGGTTATTTATCCAAAAGTCCTTTCTTTGTCTTTTGGTCATTGGAAAACCCAAGTTGAACTAGTATATTCAAGCCTCTGCAGGCCGTGGTACTTCTCTGAGTGTGTTACATGCTGGCTGACTTGCCTTCGCCACCAGCTGTGGTTTCTGGTTCCTGGAGGAGCTGTGGTAGCCCTCCCTCCCACTGGAGGAGAATACAGTCATGCATCAACCATTCATTGAACAGACCCCAAAGATACTGCATGGGTTTGCAGTCTTAGTCACACCTCCCCCACAAAGACATTACACACACACACACCCAATCCACAATAATACATACGTTTCATAAAGCCCTTCCAGGGTATTGCCGGAAACTGCCATATCTATCAGTGTTCACAAAAAGCCCCCCATTGCACATGCCACCATGCCGTAGGGCAAGGCATTATGTGTTATATGCACAAATGAATGGGAGAACTAAGGTGGAGTTTTGAGGATACTTTTGAAAATGTGACCCAGTAAATCTGATGTATTGATTTTCTTTAGTGCCATTTGTTACTGATAGGCACGTACAGGCAAAGGGAGTTTCCTTTTGGCTCCCTGACTTGCTGCACAATATGGGGTGTGGTAAGGCAAATCAAGGATTCACTTTTTCTGCATCCAACCAAGACTTGCCAGTGAACTTCTGCAGCCAAATGATCTAGAACCTGATTTTCAAAGGGGCCGACCATTCGCAGCTCCCATGGACTTCAGCGGTCACAGGGGGTCTTCAGCACCTCTAAAACTCAGGCTTCATAGTCTGTGTTGTTTGATGAAGGAGGCCCCATAAATGTAATCACAGTGAAAGGCTGGTGCATAATTTCATGCTATAAAGAAAAAAACCCAACCAACTTACAGATTCAATAGAAATTGTTTTACATCCACATAAATGCAATTTGCTCTAAACACCTGGAGTGTCGTTAATTTACCTGTGACATGTTGCTACACCTAATTGCCTTTGACAATTAGTAACATTTCAACACCTCTTTTAATGGCCCAATTAGGAGAATTCTTGTCTCCTGTGCACTAGATAGGGGAAAATAGATGGGCAAAGTTCCAGTGCCACACTCTCCTCTGCAGGTATTTTAATGGAGAGTTTAAAACAGAACAACAAGTCCACAACAAGCAATTCCAGTTCTGTGCTCAAATTATAAAACGTGTTGTGTTTGTTTCTCCTCTGGACGTGCCTCTCTCCACGAGACACTGTAACAACCAGCATCGTGAGCACTGCATTGTTAAATTAATTACAGGGAAAAGCGCTGAGCATTTGCTTCTCTCCATTTCTTGCACTTAATGTTTTATCGATTACTTTTGTATATTAAACAAACAAAGTGCATTCTTTGTAAAATGAATTGTATCTCCACATTGGAGCAGCATGATGGGCGTATAAATGGAGAAAGGACCGTTCTTTGCAAATGCACAGGCTGCTGCCTTTCTCATAGAAATGTTTGGAAGAATAAAATCTCCTTTTCCAAATTACCTTGATCAGATCTGATTGTGGATGCTGGCTGCACTCAGATCGCTCTGCAGGCTCAGAGATGAGCAGGTAGCTTTATATACTATTCCCGAATAGACGCGAATGACTTGATACAGTTCTTACTTTACACTGGACTAACTAAGGAGTAACTTCAACTGACGGAATGGGCTTATTCTGATGTTACAACAGGGTGACACGGAACACAATAAACTAATACTAAAGGGCCCATATTCTGGTCTCGCTCAAATTGGTATAAACCAGAAGAAACTCCGTGGATGTACATCCAGGTAAAACCCAGAGACCAGAGTCAAGCCCAGTTTGTACCATTACTCCTAAAGAAACCTCTTAAATTAATGGGCCTAATTCTGTTCTCACACATGTGAGACTCAGAAGTAACTCTATTTTAGTGAGTTACCATGGGTAATCACATCTAGATTTGGCCCAAAGGGTTTCAACTGTGCACCCACTGCAGCAAGCGTTATTGGGTACATCCTAATGAGATCATTCTCTTCACTGCCCTCCCTGGTATCTGTGAGCAGTCTTGGAAGGGACAGATGACTGCACCATGCTTCAGTTTTATTTCTTCAGGAAGATCAATACTGCATTAAGTGTGCCCTGTTCTGCCCCCTCCTTAAGGGATCCATCTTATCGTTCTGATTTTTCCCTAAATTATTTCTGCCCACCAACCTCATTGCAGTGAGCTATTGACTTAACCAAGTGGAGGACCATGTCTGTGGCGCTGTCTGGTGTGAGATCCTGGGGCATGCTGAGAATGGTGACATCCGAAAACACACCCCTCAAGATGGCTGACACTATTTTAGGTGCACGCACGCACGCACAGTGAGACTGTGGGTGTTATGTGTGCCTCCAATCTCATTCTTTGTGAACACCCCCCACACACACACACACTTATTTCAGCCTCCATTTTGGGTGTCACCTGGATTATGTGCTTTCTTGGATACAGGAACCATCACTTTAGGTGGCACCATCTCTACTGAGTTAGGGGAACTTGAGCGTGGGTGTCTGACCCTGCATGAGAAGGCCATCAACAATAGCTGTCAACAACTGAAAGGCCCAGTCACTTCACCCTTCCAGGGCAATACCATGTACCAAGAGCACTGGTCTTGGGTCAGCTGGACCATGGGGCCCCACTTTCCAAAAACAGACATGCAGCGGGGAACCTACACCCCAGGAGCGTACACGGGAGGCCAAATGAAGCGACGGAATCTGCACGCTGCTCAGACACAGTAAGACTGGCCGCATGCAGGACCCAATGGCTGGGTGCACAACTGCAGCCTCGTGTCCACTTACAAGGAAGAAGCAAGCGAGAGGGACAACTAACGCCAACGCACGCACACACACCAGTTTGCCACAGGGCAAATTCCTGAGTGGGAGGTTGGCAGACAGCTGAGCACTTACATTGCTCTGGCTTCAGGATCCCCTTACCTGTTTCCCACATTGCAGCCTCAGTCTAATTATCCCATTCAGTGTAAATTCAAGTATTTTTTATCATCATAAAAGGGGAACAATTGGAGGCTCTCTACTCACCTAAACAACACTTTCTACATATGTCTAGCAACTGGAAAGCCAAACTATGAATGGGAGAATTGTGCTTTCAGTATAAACATGGAGGAATGTGACTGAAGCAAGTGGAGTGACTCTGGATTTACAACCATGCTACCAAGAGCAGAATCTGGCCCCACGATAAATTTGTCAGCTATTTATTAAATTTTGCTTTTCAGGGGAAGCGACCTCATGACGGCAGAGCTGACAAATGCACTGAATCATTGAAGCTGTGCCGGGCCCTTATAATGAGTGACATCAATCAAAAGTCCACCCCCGTGCCTCGCAGGCATGGGGCAGTCATGAATAGGGATTTCCAGTTAATGGGACATTCTAGCCGCCACCTATTTTATGGTAAGTAAACTGTCCCCTTCGACATCACTGTCCTAGTCAAAATAAAACAAATCTGACAAAGACATTTGCCATATAGGATTATAAAGACCTCCAGCTTCACACCTATGCAGCACCCGTTTTCCAGCCTGATACCCAGCACGGGCAGGTGACCTCCCTACTTTTGAATATTCTATAGCGGGCACAGCTTTTTGAGGGTGTTTAGCGAGAGTAACCAATTGGCCTACAACACTCAGTGCAGCTCTCTTGTAATTGGGCATGCTCACGTCTCGAAATAATAATTAGGGTTACTTATTCTTTCTGGTTTGCTGTGCTAGAATGAGTGCTGCAGGTGCCTGGGGAGGATGACTTTCCACCTTGGCTGCTTGAAGCCTGCCTTTCTGCTGATGGGTTTATACTCAGTGACAGATGAACCAAGCTCCTGGACAGCTGACTCAAGGCTTTGGGAAATGTTTACAGAGCTGGACAGGTATCTGCGTGTTTATTTTGATTTGGTCTATTTTATCTAGGTTTAGCCTAAGGCAAGGCTTTAGGTGAAATTCACCACAGAAAAAAAAAAGGGGCTCTGCTAGTCTCACCACAGCTGGATATTTCCAGGAAAAATGTACTGGTTGTAATGGCAGAAATTCACTTCACTCTCAATGCAGGGAGAATAACAATGTTACTGAAAGCAAAGGGCCTGATTTTGCTCTCCTTTTCAGTTACCCACTGGTGTAAACGCCATAGGCTTCTGTGGAGTTACTCCTGATTTACACCCTCTAGTAAGCCAGAGGAAAAACAACTCCCCAACTCACCAGCCATGAAACTCATTGTAACTGACTTCTCAGAAGCAAATAAATAACCTAAAGGGAGCCTGAATATTGGTCTTGGCTTATGAATAAAACAATGTTTTATTAAGTTCCTATTAAATTTCAATTTACTAGCAGTTGGAATACATAGGATCAGACATATTCCTGAAAGTAATTGGTTTTCCACATCTGCCTTCCTTTCTAATTGGACTAATTACTGTAGTGTAGGATCATGTTCACTGCTCTCCAGAAAGCAGGAAACCCTGATTTACAGCGAGAGGAGGAGCAATTAGAGGGAATTAATTCATAGAGCAACATCTAAATAAATCATATTATGAGAAGACAGCAGTATAATTATTGTGACTGGTGGCTCCCTTGTGGAGAAACTTCATGCTCAAGCCGAAACCAAGCAGCTCAATTCTCTGAGGAATCCACCACAGCTTCTCCCATTTCACGACGCATGTTCTACCAATTTTATTTTTGAGGCTTAATTGAGGCGCAGTGTCAAAAACAACATGGTCTAACACTTCGCCTCCAGCTGAGAAAAACAATCAAATCCTTGACACCTTGATGTTTGTCCTTTGCCTGAATTAAATGTATGTTCAACTAATACAAATAATATATGCCAGCTGCAACTTCAAACCCAAGGTTTGTGAATTGTGTGTAGGTATTAATTACCCCCAATACGCCACCCACTTTCTCTGTCTCTCTCAGAAAGCAATCTGCACATTCTGGCTGATAGATAAAAAGGCATATTAACAAGGATAGCATGTTAAACTCCAGGATGTCAGATTCATCTCCGTCCCCATGACTAACAGTCAGTGGTCCTACCATGTTGATGGAGATCAGACATCTCTTTACAGTTCTGGCAAGCTGTGAAAGCTATTCTACTGAGGGTGAGCTCCCCTTCATCTGCTTGTTATTACTAGTCTTACCCCTAGTGTCGTCCCCATCAAGTTATTAGGGTCTTTGATGTTTCTCTCGCAAACACCTCCTCCTAAGAATAATGCCTTCATGTGCTTATGGTCGTCAGGTAGTATCTCACAAACACACATTGCCTTCTTCCTGAAGGATATTTTTCCTCTTTCTAGTGGGCAGCTGATATTTCTCTGGCTGTTTCACAGATTCATAGATTCCAAGTCTAGAAGGGACCATTCTGATCATCTAGTCTGACCTTCTGTAAGATCCAGGCAAAAGAACTTCCCCAAAATAATTCACAGAGCATTTTTTAGAAAAACATCCTATCATGATTTTAAAATGGTAAGTGATGAAGAATCCACTGTGGCCCTTGGTAAATTGTTCCAATAGTTAAATTAGTTATCAATGTTAAAAAACTTACGCCTTATTTCTAGGCTGAATGTGTCTAGCTTCAACTTCCAGCCATTCATTCATATTATACCTTTCTCTGCCAGACTGCACCCAGTATTAAATATTTGTTCCCCTTTTAGTGGATGACATCTGATGAAGTGGGTTGCAGCCCACGAAAACTTATGCCTGCAGAAATTAAATTTGTAAGTCTTTAAAGTGCTACAGGACTCTCGTTGTTTTTGCTATATCCACTGGAGCACCCTTGTCCACATGCTTGTTTGACCCCCTTCAACAATTCTAGGAGATCTGTGAGGCATGTTTTCCCTTTACAAAAACCATGTTGACTCGTCCCCAACAAATCATGTTCATCTCCATGTCTGATAATCCTAATCTACTAGAATTGTTTGGGAATATCCCCCCCAGTTTTAGCCACAAAGACGGATGCAAAGACTTCATTTAGTTTCTCCACAGTAGCCTTACTTTCCATGAGTGCTCCTTTAGGGTCTCAATCATCCAGTGGCCCCACTGGTTGTTTAGTAGGCTTCCTGCTACTCATGTACTTTTGCTAGCTGTTCTTAAATTCTTTTTTGACCTTCCCAGTTATATTTTTACACTTCCCTTGCCAGAGTTTATGCTCCTTTCTATTTTCCTCAATAGAATTTAAACTTCCACTTTTTAAAGGCTATCCTTTTTCCTTTAACAGCTTCTTTTATTTTGTTTAGCCCCGGCAGCACTGTTTTGGCCCTCTGACTGCTTTTAATTTGGGGTACACATTTAAGTTGATCCTCTCTTATGTTGTTTTTTAAAAGTTTCCATACAGCATGCAGGGATTGCACTATTGCCACTGTACCTTTTAATTTATGGTTTTCTAACTTCCTCATTTTTGTGCAGTTCCCCTTTCTGAAATTAAATGCTACCATGGTGGGCTGCTTTGGTGCATCCCCTTCCCCAGGGACATTAAATGTGATTATTTTATGGTCACTATTACCAAGCAGTTCAGCTTTATGCAGGTCTTGGACCAGATCCTGTGCTCCACTTAGGACTAAAACAAGAATTGCCTCTCTTTCTGAGGGTTCCAGGTCTAGCTGCTCCAAGAAGTAGTCATTTATTTCTTTCCTATCCCTAACAACAGCTGCTAACTGGCCAGTTGCTGTGTTTACCAGGATGTTAGTGTTATCAACCTTTATCAGTGTGTTGGCTTCATCTGATAATCACTATATGAATTAACAGTTGGCATCCCCATGCCAAAGACCCTTGTTCCCTTTGAATGTAAGCTAGTCATGTTGCATTATATTGTGTCACATCACATACGTGAGCATGACAGGACTTAGTATAATATGATGTTATAGTTTATGTCTGCAATCTGACACATCATAAATCTCTCACATCAGAAAGCCAATCTTCACTTTCAGACAATTACCCACTTTTAGCAGATGCTCAATCCATTAGGCGTCAGGGTGATAAATTGTCAGTTCAGAGGGGTGGAAACGTATCCATCTCGATTTGCCATGCCTTTTGTCACGGTAAATAAATACTACACGCAGTTACAGTGCTTGCTTGCTACATGGTAAGCTTTAGGAATCAGAGTTGGGAGGGAAAGGGCATTCACACAAGTTGTGGGGAAAAAGCAGAAAACGTGTAGCTGCACGGGTTAGTGAGGAATCTGCAGATGGTGGTCTTAACCAAGAAAAACTAATGGCAAGAGTTATGCAAGAAATGTCTCCCTTGGCCTCCCAACTCTACAGGATGTTTCAGACGTTCCTGACTTATAGTGGGAGAAATCCTGACCTCACTGAACTCAAATGACAAAACTCTCCCTGCTCGGATTCGCCACGGACTTGCAACTTGTACTGTCATCTACATCAGAGCAAAGACAGTGCATACCGAGTTTGCAATGCCACCACCTTGATCTAGTTGTGTTTTGCACCTACTTGGAACTCGCTAAGCCAACTCCTCAGCTGGTGTAACCTTGAGCTTTACTAGAACTATGTAAATTCACAGAAGCTGAGGACCTGGCCCTCTTAGCTCAGATGTAAACAAACACATGAAGTCCAAGGTAACCGTGATCCAGGACTCTATGCTTGAGTCATGACAACATTGCTCCAATTTTATGCCTATGAATTTCCATTGCAGTCATTAGCGTTACACTGGGATGAAATAATGTAGTGGGGAACAAGACCCAATGTGTGCATGTGCTATTTAAAAAAACATTTTTATTGATTTTAGCCTCCAAATACATACAGAAAGAAGTGAATATACTCACACTGCTCTCAGCAGGATCTAAATAGGCTATAATAGAAATAATAGGAGTGACGCATGTATTAAAGAAACAAAAGAAGACCTACAAAAATAAATGCACACAGATACACAGAGTATCACAACAGTGTAAGAACTATTTCCAAGGTAAGTGGAACAGCTAATAATTCACAGCTTTTATTCCTTCATCATTGTTCAGAAGGAGGTTGAGAAGATTTTTAAACTGCAATTATCAACAATAGATTTGCATTGAAATAAGGCTTTCTGCTACATTTTTCACTCCTTCCCCTCCTTTCAAAGGAAGAGCTGGGGGAGACAAAGAAAATAACATTAATAAACTAGGGTCTAAGATTTTCAAGAAATGGCCATGAAGCCAGATATTGTATCAAGCAAGGAAACAAAGGAAGAGTCACTTACTATTTTGTCCATTTGAGAATAAAGCAGAAAGTCTGCTGAGTGGTCATCATTAAAACCTTAACACAGCAAAACCATTCTCCCTGGGCCAGATGCTCCTCTAGTGAGAAATAATCAAGATAGCTACATAAATTTAATGGAGCCATGGGAATTTACCCCTCTCAGTGAGCCACTACTGCCAGTGAGCTCTTACTTGCATGTGACAGTTCCCATCGGCTCAGCAGCGTGAGGAAGCTTTGCACAATTAGGGTCCAAAACTGGGTCCCCAACACTCAGGCTGAGAAGCTGGACTGGGGTTGGAGTGGGGAGCAGACAGGGAAGAAATTCTCCCTTTGATAGAATTACTTCCTAGCCATTACTCTAGCCTTCATGCTGCAAAAGGACTCTCCAGTCCTATTTAGGGGTCATAAACAATATTACCACCTAGCTGTTATGTAGCTGTTTTCCTCTATAGATCTCAAAGCACAAAGACGGGATGTAACATTCTTACAGATGGAAGAACTATAACATAGAAAGCGACTTGCGCAAGGTCACACAGCAGCCACCGGCTGAGTCAGGACTAGAACCCAGAGCTTCTGATTCCCAGTCCACTGCCTGCTGGGCCATATTGCCTCGCTCTCATCAGCCACTTTGGAGCCGTTTATATTTTATCTAAACTCATTTGCTCCATTCTGACAGTAAATCCCAACTCTTTACACAGCTTCAGCTATTTAAAGTCAATTTCCCAATAAAGATATTACAGGCAAGATATTACCTGCTTTGTTTTTTCCCCTGGACTCTTAATAGCTGTGGTTTACTGAAAAATTACAGTGCTCTGTTCCTATTGCAGTGTAATTCAAGGGAAGAGAGAGCATCTTTCTGGAACATTATGCTTGAAAAACAAAGGAGAGCTTTGTCAAGTCACTTATGTTCCCTTTTCACTTAAAAGCTTTCCAATTTACTTACAAATTATAGTGTTTTTCAATGCAAATGAACCACTAGAGAACACTTTTTCCTTGCCCACATTAGCAGGAACCACTGGATAAATTGACCAAAAAAGCCAAACATGGACTCTGAATGCAATGAATATTTAAAATAATGAGTCTGTTTAATTATTCTGATTGGTGAAGTATGAGAAAGCTTCTGAACTGATGGTGGGGTTTGATCATGCGTTTTTGCTTTCCGAATACAGAGAGACTGTTTTCTGATACTTAGCCTTATGGTATCCTCTTTGTTAGAATTAACTAAGGGGATGAAATGTAGCTACACATGCTCACATACCTCTGGGAAATATCTCTTGCTGGAGAAACAAATCATATGTGGCAGAAAGTAGAGGCACTCTCTAGAAAACTGTGAATGAGAGAACACAATTGACCAATTTCGGTGCAAATTACCTGGCTTGTTCCAGCTACTTAGATAACAAATTTAAAGTTCATTCCATTCTGCTTCCTCCCCCACCCATGTGTCATAGAATTTATATTCAGTTTACAACAGAAAATGTATACAGGAAGAGCTTAAGATACAGAAATAATCATAATTGGCAGGTACGTGGGAAATGCCGATACCAAATCTGACCAAATGGTCCTTCTAGTCCAGCGTCCTGTCTCCTTGGGTGGTTTTTTAATCCTGGCTATTACAATTCTGGGTATTCATGTCCAATCCTTTTCTGAATCCCACTAAGCTGTCAGCCACAAGACGTTTGGGAATGAGTTCCAGGCTAATTGTGCCTTGTGAGAGGAAAGTTGTGGTGTGTTATAGAGCACGTCTCACCCCAAAGTCCAAAAGCCTTTTGCTGAGGGGAGTAGAATTATCCCCATTTTACAAATGGGCAAACTGAGACACAGAGAAGAGAGGGAGATTTGCCCAAGGTCACACAGCGAGCCAGTAGCAAAGCCAGGAAAAGAGCCTGGGGCTCCTGTCCTCTGTGCCAGTGCTCTATGAACTGGGTCACACGGACTCTCCTCTCAGTTTTGTATTCTCTCTCCTACGGTCTCCCTAGATAATTTGACATGGCACAGCTGTTTTAAAGAGTCTTTATTCCTTTCCCATTGAACAGAACAGTTTGGGACCCTGAACATTTGAACCCTGGGTTTTAGTTCAGCTTATTACAGGACAGTCATGACATTTGACAGTCTTCTAAATTCAGTGGTTCTTAGACCCAGGCAGAGGACAGAAAGCAAACAGGTTTCAGGTTCCGACTGATGGTACCCTGGAAAAATCAGGACATCAGACACCTGCAGCTTCCACTGAGCGCATAGGCCTTTGTGTTTGTGTTATATGCATTTTTGTAACCTTCCGCATATGGAAGCGAATGACTCCAAAATCACGTGAGAGCTTTTCACAGTGCTGAGTCCAACCTTGAGACCTTTTTGTGTTCTTCATGGTACTTCTTCCTTCTCTCTCTTGCAGTGGCTGTCCGCAGAAAAGAAGGCACAGCTGTGGAGCTGCACTGTAATAACACAGGCTCCGTCACTGTGTGAGACAAGTTCAAACCCATGTGGCAGTTTATTCACACTTCCTGATTCCTAACAGCATCTGCTGCTTCTTTGAAGACATCTTCTGCTTTAATTAGTGATTCTGGAACTTTGGGAGACTGAAGGGCAGGGAGGTGAATAAGTGCTTCTGCTCTTTGCCTCCTAGTTTGAAATCTAGTATTTTAAACCACTGTAATATCGAATGACTACAGAGAGTTTCCCTTCTCCGCCCCTGAGTGTGTGCTCAGAAAGATCAGGGGCCAATGGAAGAAATTGGGGGTACTTGTGCCACTGAGTAGGGATTTCCACTCTCCATTTCTTTAGGAGTTTCGCTTGTTTCGGCTCAATCATTCTGCACCTGTTTGCCAGCCATTCCACCAATTGCTTCAATTCCTTCAAGGAAGAAGCTGGCAGCACTGAAACACAAAACGCCGTGATAATTACATTGTCGACATCTTTCCTCGAACCAGCGTGAAGGAACGGTTAGGGATTCAGCTGAATTCAATTGCTCCCGTCTCCTCCTGGCGTCTTGGAATCAAACAAGTACATACAAATATAAAATATGACAGGCCGTTTTACTTCCACCTCCAAGAGTGATGCCCTGAAATAGATGGGGGGGAAAGCTGCATAACAGAGAGGTAATGGTCAACTCAATAACTGCTTCAAAGGGCCAAAATAGCAGCATCTGGGGTTCCTGAGAAGATTATTTTGGCCAAGATTTTCAAGTGACTGCTGCTTTCTGGTGTGCGACTTGAGGTGCTTTAAATGAGTCTGCTTGTCAAAAGGCAGGTGCCCGACACCTTCCGAAACATCAGGCCCCTTGAGGTAACTCAAACATTGTACCCCAAATCTGAAAACTTTGCCCTCAATACACGCTTTGAATCATTCTGTACACAAGTAGGAGAGGGGAAACGTGCAGAGGCCAGGCGTTCTGGGCTCCGCTCATGGCTGCCATCTGACTTGGGGCAAATCATTCTACGTCTCTGTGCCATAATTCCCCTTTCTGTTAAACTCACATCGGCCAGTGGAGATGTACTGGTTCGACACCAGCATAACAGAGCCCCGAATCAGGGCCTATGGCTTTGGCGGCAGCGGGGAAGTGCCCAGCCATGGATGTCACTACACCAGTGCAAAACTTCAAGTATGAATGGCCAAAGCCACCATTTGCACTGGTGGGCCCAACCCCTACTTGAATCCTGAACAACCTGAAGTGGTGCAAAGAGCGGCCTTGCCTGTTCAGAATAGGGCTCTGCACTGGTGCATCTGCACTAGCAACTGGTGAGGGACGGATGTAAAGCCTATGTCTATGGGTTATTCTTGTGTTCCTTCCACACAGATGCTGGTATAAATGGTTATTATTGGCATTGTGGCAGTGCCGAGGGACCAGAGACCCATGCTTTTCAGAACCATGCACACACGACAAAAAGAGAGCGAGAACTTCAGGACAGGGAGTAAGCATGAACGAAGAGGTGGAGAGAGAGAGACAGGCAGAAGCGGGGAGCACAATGTCAGAGTAAGACGACAACAGTTGTCGGAGCACACCATTTGTTGAGATTTTTAGTAGCAAGATAATTATTTGTGCCCACCTTGTAATGCCAAGCTGATATATTTAGACCTCTGGAACGAGGCCGCCTCTACCTGAAATTTACCACCAAAGCCAACACTGGAGTTTCAGATTTACTGCTTGCTGAAAGAAAACCCTATTCATCAGCCTCCCTTTACTCAGCTGTACATTCCAGTCATCTTTAACTTAAGGCCTTCAAGGTTTCTCCTGTTGCTGCCACCACCAGCCCCATAACAGAAAGCTTTTTGGGCGCATGGGGAAATCAAGGCAGCGTTTGGTATTCAAAAGAGACCCTCTTCAAGTTCTTAAGTGGTCGTCCTCTCTTTATTCCTCATCTCATTATTTTTACCTCTGTGGGTGACAGAGTCCACTGCACCTGATGGAAATGGGGTGAGGGGTTTCAGTGCCACTTTGAAAATCCCACAGGAAGGCTCATTTTGAAGACAGATTGTTTGTTAAACTTTGAGATTCAGGGAGCAGCTGAAGCGTAAACCATTCTACCCATAACCCCTTCCTGCGACAATGAGTTGGGGCTGTAGGTTGCTTATCATCTCTTTACTCAGGGCATCTATTTATAGTACACACATGCCCCCCCTCCCCCTCCATAGCAAAGCTAATGTATTTACCCTCACAATGCTCCTGGGCAGGTAGGGAAATGCTGTTATTCCCATCTTGCTGATGGGAAACGGAAGTACCACAAGATTAAGTGCCTTGCCCAAGGTCATAGAGAAAATCTGTGACAGAGCAAGGACTTGAACTGGGTCTACAGAGACCCAGGCTAGCTCTCCAACCACTAGACCATGTTCCCGCATGTCCCCTAAGGGCTGTTTCTGCCCCTTTATGTCACCACAGCTACATATATGAGCTTTCTCACAACCTATAACCAATCCTCTCCTCCCCTGCTGTAACTACTGAGCAAACAGAAAAAATTGGGAGACAGAAGCCCACGCCTGTAAACCAGCAGCTTTTCTGAGAGCTTAAGGCGAGTCTAAGATTTTCAACAGTGAGCACACTGAAAGTTTAATTGTAAGTTTCACTTCTTCCAGTGGAGAGAAATCAGCCTGGGAGTTATTTGTGTGCTTCGTTGTTATTATTATCAAGGGAACACGATAGGTAGGAGACAAGGAGGAGTAAAATGAACATGGACAAGGCTTGGGAGGAAGCTTGCAGTGGTTTTATAGCCGTTCCTGCACCTATTTGTCACCAACCCCAAGTAACAAGCAGTGGAATTCACCTCTAATGACATGCACAGTGGTAGATGTTTTCCCAAATCTAGTCAAGTGACAATACAATGTCTTTAGTATGCAAAGAAGGCCTTTGTGTAGCTCACCATAACTTTAGTGTTTTGTCATGCTTTACAGCAATTTCAGAGGAAACAAATTGTAATAATTATAGGAGGGAGCAATGAGAAAGGAATGTGTCATGGCAATAATACAATCTTATGCTGGTGGGTGTGTGTGTGTGTGTGTGTGTGTGTGTGTGTGTGTGTGAGAGAGAGACTTTTTTTATACATAACGAGTGTGGTTCCATGAGCCTTTTATATGTTAGGATTAACCAAACTCTGCACACACTGTATATATACACACACACCGCACTGTACCATAGCTATCTATGCATATAGACACCACATACTGTAGTAACAATACAACATTAACGTCAATTAGTCAACTTACTCTCCTTGTTGTCTATCTATCTGCCTCCTATACAATTATTCTACTTCAAACCCCACAATTCTCTGTCCCTGTCCTATCTCTGCCCTGACTTCCCTCAACCATCTAGTCTGTAACATCATCTCAACCCCCCGCAACTTTTGTTAAGAATGTTCTGCATAGCTTGGATGTTAGAAGTTGCAAGTACATCTTTGCATGAACTTATCAAAAGCACAGGCACAGAAGGCAATAGACTACCAAGCCAAAATATTCAAAAATCACAAGGCCAGGCCCCTGGAAATCATGAAACTGGCTTTAAAATCATGAGACTTTTTTTTTTAAATAATGTTTTTGAGGGGTGGGAGGTATTTGTCTTCTGTTTTTGGGCCTTTAGAGAACACATTTACAATCTTTTCTCCACAACCACAATGGCTAGAAATTTCCTCTTTTTTAAACCAATATAGAGTCTGAAATTCTCACATAATCTCATATCTCCAGAACCTGGGGCTTAAGAAAAGCACTAAATATTGTGAGAGCTGGCAGCAACGGCAATAGTCTGTAACACACCGGTTGAGTATACCAATCCTCCTCTAGGCAGAGGTGTCTCTTACAAAGGGGTCAGCAGAGACTGAACCCACAAACTCCAGCCCAGGCCCCTGAGTTGCACTGGTTTGGCATTCAGTGTTTGTGCAAAAGACTATTTTATAATAGATGGTATCACATACAGTGATCCCACAGAGCACCACACTGAGTGATTTTCTTCTTTCCAGTACATGGAGTACATAAGGAATAACTCCATGGAATTACCATCTTGTAAATACAGTGTAAGCACGAGGGGAATCGGGCCCACACCGATGACCAGTTTATACTGAAGATTTCTGTTTTTAGCCTTCCATGCCTAGCCATTGGTGTAGTTTTAGCATTTCAACCCCCAGTACCATAAGTCATTGTTTTCACCATGGAAGCACATCTTGGTTTCAAGAAGGGGTACATTTCAGCAGTGCAAATAGTGTCGTTGCTTGTGTACACTTGATGCTTGTACTGGTGAAGCTAGCCAGCCAGTGAGGTACCAATGGTTATAATGGATATTGAGCCACAGTGTAGACAAGTCCTGACCAAACAGAACAAGTTACTCTATGCTGCCACCAGCACTCAATTACACTTATTTTCTGACCACGCAATGTAGTCTAACTTTCACCAATACCACGTACCTTCTCACTGATTTTGCTTTTCATCTATCCAGTAAAGTATAGGAACATGAGCAAGCATGCTGCCTCTGTCTGGACGGGGTGGAAATAAAACAAGGCACTATCTCCTTGACACCTCTAATGTTACATGACAAAAATGTATCTAGTTAAACATGGTAAATTTAAAAATGTGCCATATTTTCCAGATAACTTTTAATTGTTCTGATTTACATCATAGGTGGAGCTAATCAGCCAACAAAGGTCTGCATGAAATTCAGTGTCCTATTTGATTGTGATTTCCCCAGAGTTCATTTTAAATAGTAACAATTTACAAACAACTTGATTTCTTATTAACCCAGTTTCTTAACTGCTTTCTTGGGAAAACAGTCACATTATTTGCATTTTCTTTCCTAGAACTCCAGGGCATCAAGGCAAAGATTTAAGGATTGTTGTTAAAGGAGGTGGAAGAAGAGAAGAAAGTGGGACTTTTACAGAATTTCAATCCGGTTTTAGGTTTTGCTGGTGTTATGTAACTAGAAAATACAGACACACACACACCCCTGATTGGATGCAGTAAGATACTTGCATGCAGGAGAGCAAATCATCACTTTTCACTTGAAGGGTATATTTCAAGATGTCTATAATTTGAAGCATATTTCAAGCCTATGGCTAGGATATCTGTGGTAGGTAATCAGCGGTTTCAGCAGTAGGTACCCCACCATGCTGCAAGCTCACAACAAATATATATGTATTTTCAAGCAAAAATAATGTGTAATGTTGCACGTTTTCCAGTTGTTCTGCACCTATCTTGTACAGCATTCATTCTAAAAGTCAAGAAACTGCAGAGCTGCAGGCATACTTCACATTTACCAGCACTTCAGTGATTTTAAATAGTCAGACTGACTATTCAACACAAATAAGGGTATCCTCTTCTGTTCTATTCAGGTTCTTATACTGCGCTCATTACCATCATCACAATCTGTCACAAATAAAGTTCATACTTGTGGAAAGAATTTGCTTTACTGAAGCCCAGGCAGAGGCTTCAGTTTAAACATGTTTCAGAGAAAGAATATGATTTTAATGCCATCTATGCCTTGTATAAAAAAGTCATATATGAGAACAAGCTGACCTTGAGAACAGTTTGACTTTTAATTGGCAAAATGTGACTTGTTTCATAGCGGTGCAGATTAGGAAAGAGATGTTAGAATTTACTTTGTATTTCCTTCAGATAAGTGCATTGTAGATTGGAGATCATTTTAAATGGAAGGGGAAAAAATCAAACTGTATAAAGAAATTTCCTTTGATGGATGTTACTCTTTTTTAAAAGTTTGAGAAAAATGTGAATAAATGAGATAATCCTGACAATGTGCTGCTCCATGTTGTAATGGTATGCATTTCTACTGAAGGTTAGTGGTGGATTTGAGGTATATTTCATTGAACATTCTTAAGCCACAGCAAAAATTCTCCAAAAATTCACTGTACTATTCTCTGTAGAGTTATACGTGTTTGTGGGGTATTTAATATGGATTATTTGATTCTCAGAGTGACTGCTAAATAGACACAATTAAGTAAAAGAATAGTACGTGGCTCTTCAGGGATCCCATGGAACTTTACTACCATTAATTAAGGGACACAATGACTAAGATTTTCAAAATTGACTAGTGATTTTGGGTACTCAATCTGAGACATTTTAGGAGACTGGTTTTTCAGCAAGTGCTTTTCTGATGTTTCAATATGGCCACCCAAAAACAGAGATCTTCAAAATCACTAGGCTAAAATCTTGCCCAATACACTTATAGGGAAGGTATCAATATAGCCATCATAGAGATAGGAAAAGCGAGGCACTGAGAAATGAAGTAATTGGCCCAGGGGAAAAGGACCAGTCACTGGCAGAGGACAGAGGATTCAGTTTCAGATCTGTCCTTGACTGTCCATCCCCTTTCTGTAATGGTTAGGCTGAACTCACTCCCTATAGACATGATCTTCCCTACTTGCAAATTAAATGTTAGATACTTTAGCCACAATAGAGGCAATAGGGTAGGAGGGATATCTAGAGATTTGGGCACTGTTTTGGAACATAAATGTTCTGTGTTCAATTCCTACCTCTGCCACAGACTTTCTATGTAACCTTTGGAGAGTCCCTTAATCTACCCTGTGCCTCAGCTCCCTATATGCAAAAAGGGGGTAACATTTCCTCACCTTTCCATTGATCATAAAGCACTAAATACTATGGTGACGGGGGCTAGATAGGTAGCATTTTAAGTTTTTGAGAGTTCAATCCCATTTAGACAGCATGTGTTATATACAATAGTGCACTAGTTAAAATGTTACATTGTTTCATTCTCCTGAGCTTACTTTACATCCATTTACTCCAATAGTTGCTTGGAGCTATCGAAACACCTCACTCCCCCTTCCCTGCTCCCAGCCCTTTGATATTTGGAACACAGGAAGTATATTTGACCAGGAAAGGTTCATTCTAAATACAACGTAAGAGTCATGGCTAATGATACTTTACCAACGCTTATTGGCACTGAGGTGCATCATAATATTTCACATCCTTGAGGCAGTCTTTACATTAGAAGACCAATAATTTTGGTTGTTGCTCCTTGAAGGAGAAGGAGTCTTCTTTCCCACTGCTGCCCAAATGTGCAAACCAGAATAGAATATCCTCCCTCTTGTCATTTAATCTCTATGGTAAAATGTCTGGGACAGATGTCACCCACCCCGATGATTCAGCATGTAACTCTAAAGGTCAGTAAAGGAGCACTGTGCTCGCAGAACTGCTGTCTGACTGTTCCCTGAGCACAATATATTACAGAGAATTCAGAAGCAAATACATTCTTATTCCAAGAGCGTGTCTCATTATTTTAATGCATTGATCTAATCTCCATGGTTCAGGATTAGACTAAGGTTCCTGCATTTCATCAGCCATTCGAGATGAACGTATTATTTAGGTTCAGAAAATTATCCACAGAGCATAATCAAGAGTTATATTTTTCCTCAAGTTCTTTGCCACGCTAACATTCTCATTAAAAGGAGCGGGGCAGCGTGTGTTCTATTCACGTCTGTGGGATCCAATCACCGTAGGAGAGTGGATATTGCACAGCATGGCTGTGGAATATCGTGCGCATCAAGAAATGACAATGAAAGCAAAGTTGATCCCAGTCCTGTATTAATAGGAGTGCTCACCAAGGAGGTGAGCATTAAGGAGATTGCATCAATAAGATCCACTGATAAGGCTCTGTCAATCGTGGAAAAGTTGCACCGGTTTAACTAAATCTACTTTAAATCAAAGTGTTTAAACCAATCCAGGCTCCTAAGGTGGATGCACTTAAACAGCTAAATTGTTGCTGAAGTTGGTTTTCATTTTCGCTGGTAATTTACCAGCTCGATATTAGAAAGTTGCACAGATATAGCTAAATCAATTCAGTTAAACTGGAGAAACTTTCCCCCTACAGACAAAACCTAAGGAGAGAGTAAGGCAGTGAGTATGCAAGGACACGCAGACTATTTCTAGTCAGTGCGGAAGGATATGGCTACCATTTTAACCTTGCATGCACCAATGCATGATCTCCACATGTAAGTGCTCACATGCTACAAACTAACACACTTCACTGGGCCAGGATGTGCAGGATCAAGGCTGTGAATTGTCACAAAAGTCTCCTGGGCATGCGAGGGTAACAGAGATGGGGTAAAGGCAGAGGGCATTTCTGGCATTCTTGCTCACGTGGATCTGGATCTTACATCTTCTCTAAACACTTGGTTCCTGGTTATGGGCAGATGGCAAGAAATAAGCTGACATTCAGCAGGAAGCCACAAATCCAGCTAAAATCCTGCACCCTTCGTGAGAGAAAGCTGCACACCCCTGCTCTGGGCTCAATCATGCCACACCCCGAGTGCTCTGGTACTGATACAGCGAATCACTCAGATACATGTTCAGCCTGAAGCATAGAAAGAGGACCCCCTGAAGTCAATGCTGCCAAAGTGCTCCGCACCTACCAGGATTGAGCCATCCAGGAACGAGCGAGCACAGAACCTCTTAACCCCATGATTATATACTAATTCATTGATGCAATGTCATAGGCAACTATGATGCTCCTCACCGGTCACTGGTCTATACGATCCCCGCTCCAAGGGCACTCAATGGTAAAGATTCCAAGATAGTGGCTATCTTTCAGGGTGCAGGAGTAGAATGCATTTCCTGAAGCTGTTTCCAGATCGTCTCCATTTAATTTTTCATAGCAAGAGGTCCAACGGGGCAGCCCTAAGTGAGGTGAAAAGTCCCACTGAAAAAAATCACATCACCTGGTGCCCACTGCGGTCAGCATGATTCCTCATTGACCAAGAAGGAAGATCAGAATTTACTCTTATGACTGAAAGATAATAAAGAATTTCAAATCAAAGAGCTAATAAACAGGACACTACAATTACCAGTGATGCTGGGAATAATTTAGCTGAAATAATAGAGTTCTTCATTAGATAATCACAATAATAATGACAAACGCACAACATCCTATCCTTCTGAATCCATCAAGTGCCTAATGATCTACAAGAGGTCCCTTCCCTGCACACTTTAAATATGCCAAGCCATATTCCGCTCTCTGTTTACACTACTGTAAATCTGGAGTAATGCCAACATCTATGGTAGAGTCATTCCACTTTTTCTTGATGTAACTGACAGCAGAATCTGACCTGTGCATAATTTGCTTATTACTTCGTTTAAGTGGGAGGGGACTGTTGATGCATTTTATTGTGAACTGCTTGACCACATGCTGAAATGTATTTAAGAGACCAAATAACCAGTGTTAGTTAGGTTTGTCAGTATGGTACAGGAAAAAGGTTATATGCAATATTAGATTTTGAAGAGCATTAGTTATTTTACTTTGAGCTTTTTTAGTTTCTTGTTTTTTTAAAACTGTTGCCTGGTTTTTTTTAACTTCTTGTTTTGAGGAGGATTTTCTCTTTTTTGGGGGTGGGATACTAGCATTTCAGCTACTGGTCTGTAAAGGTACTTTTCTAGCTTGTGCTAAAACATAGGACAAATGTATTTTGATTTTGATTGATTTGCGTATGCCAGTGCTTATTTCAGCACATACAAGGAGTTACAGAATATTTAGCCTAAGTGAACAGAATTATTATATAGGCCAGTTTAGACCATGTTACTATTATAACATTTGTGCTTAATGCATACGAATATATGGGGCAGATAATGCATAATATACATTTATACGCTAGTCATCATATATTAGTCAACAGGACAAACAAACAAAGATATTACATGCTGTTAAAACATCCCTGTGGAGCCATTGATGATTGACACCATCTTAAGGAAATGGTGGGTTTGTTACCTGATTGGAAAACTGTAGCAGAGAAAGGATGAGCTGGCCTCCTTGCTAATCAGGCTCTCTGACCGTGACGCCATTCCCTCAGAGCTCTATGATCTGTGCTGGCTGCCTGTTGGGTTCTAAGAGGATTTTAAGGGCTTGTCTACATGAACGTTTAGTTTGCAGCAAGCTTGGGGGGCAGAGGTGAATCTACCTCCCTCACCCCAGCTTGCTGCGGGCTAACTGCCTTCATGGAATGTGCTAATGCACATGAGCAGTTTGTAGCTGTGCTCTGGTCTAGTCCCATTTCAAAGAGGACTTGGTCAAACTACACTAAGGCCTCAGAGCCACCTACAAAATACCAAGGACCTTCAACTTCCTTTGACAGGTACCCACAGACCACCATAATTTGTCATATACGTTTGGTAGATGGTCGTTTTAGGTGTAACTTCACCTATGAACGTTACGTTGCGCGATACTTAGAATCCCACTGTCCAGTTCAGCACAGACACAGGCCCGCATCAAGGAGGCTGTGATCTTTGGTTTAACAGAACTTTGCCTTTGTGAAAAATGGCTTCAGAGCAGCCTTCTTTGGGCATGATGCTTTATTGTTCGATCGATCATTAGCAGGAATTGCAAGCACTTTGATGGGTGGATTGAGAGGATATTTTATTTAGTTTCACTGCAAACTTCCCTTCCTGTTGATAATTAGGCCATGTTATCTCAATCTCTGCCATGCTCCCTACACTAAATATAGGGAATTCCTAGCCTCTGCTAGGAGACATGCAGCTGGGATCAGCAGGAGTGTTCGAGCTGCAGCTCCATAAAGTTTAAATTGGAGTGGGACGGGGGGTTGCTGCTGACAGGGCCTTGTCTTACTGGAACTCACTCCCCCCTTTGGTCTGAAACAGCCCAAATCTCTGACCTTCAAGAAACATTACAAAGTTGCAGAGAGATTTGAGATTTTTGATTCCTTACTGGTGAAGGTGGTGCTTTGAAGTGCTTTGCTGCACTTAGCATCTATTTGTTAAGCCAAGGCAAGGACACCTAGGGCACACTTCTTAGCATTTCTATCCATCTAAATACATAATTAAATAAATACTCATGTCACCCACAGCAACGGAAATGTTTTTAAAGGTGACCATTCTACCTAGGGATTGTGGGTAATTTGGAGATTTATTTTTATATGTAAAACTGATAGAAAATCTTGGAAAATATAAACATTCATCCTTGAAATGTCGGTTTTGCAATTCCTTTGTTCTAAAAGACAAAGGTAAACAATGTTCCACTGACCTCCAGTGGGGACGTGGGGAAAATACATCCATGCTGTTCCTTAAGGTAATGGGGAACTTTTTGTTCACAATAACAGGGAGCAATGACATTTTGGCATATGTGAGTACTGCAAATAAAGTTACACCTGTGATTATCTTAGATTATGCAGTTATGATATACTAAAACTAATGGTGTGAATGATCTCAGGCCATTACCTTCTACAGCAATGACAGCAAGAACACAAACAGAATCCAGGAGGCTGTTTACACAAGACATTTCTGTGATGGATGCAAGCGTTGGGGCTGCAATTCTAAAGTAGCCAAGCTCTTTGATGCAGTGACATCTCTTCTTGCCTTTGTGCCAATGTTAAGAAAATTCAGCAGTATAGTGCATTTGTAGGCATGGGTGCACAGCTGGCAGTTCAGAAGAGAGTCTGGTCCAACTAGGGAGAGTTCCAGGCTACAGATATATGGCCCATTTACTGGAAACAAAATCAGAGGAAAATATCCTGAGGTTCTTATGCAGTTTTCATTTAGTTCTTCTTCAGGCAAGTTTTCCAATGAAGTATCTAGGATTTTGACTAGGTACAGGGTGAATGAAAATTGAATAATTGGCTCTAAGAATTATTTTTTTCCATTCAGCTGTTTTCATTTCCCACCCACCCGCTGCCCCCTTTTTCCTTCAGTTGTTTTAATTGGTGATGGCTTAATAGGGCCACAGAGCTAAGAAACTGTATGATCTCAGGTGACCTTAAAGTGCTAAGGATTACTCTGTCCATCACTGAAATACAAAGTATTCTGAGCAAAGTGTTGCACCTGTTGGACAGCATAGGGATGAGATCTAAATGTATCTATAGATTCTGAAGTCCTTATTTCTCAGGCTCTGAGAGGGTTTCAAAATATAGGCCACCCCTTTGATTCTTCAGCTATGTTTGATTACTTGTAGCTAAGTTACATTTACATGTGTGGTCCACTACACTGAAAGAGTCTCAGTCAGCATTTTCAATTTCAAGGCAGTGCTATAACATGCACCAGGCAGCCTAAATCCTGATAAAACAAAAATATGGCACAGTGGTGCTCTGACTTCTGTTAACACAAATCAAGGTCTTTTGCACTAGCTTTGTTATTTGGTTGTCATCTTATTAATGACTTTTGGAGACAGGCGTTGACTTTGAGGCACTGTTGGTTTAAGATTAATCTTCTCACTCTCTTTTCTTTATGGAAGGTAGATAATTCTAAAATCAGAAGTGCCTCCACTATCACCATCTGCTGTTGATGAATATGAGGAGAACTTTGTTGACACATTAATAATGTTGGTACTAGAAAGTATGTTAGCGAGCAGGCAAGATATATCAGTCATTAACACAGAAGCCTCAGCTAAACTCATAGGATTGGCCTTCAGATTAAACAGACAAACAATATCAGGAGGGAGGAAATATGGGCAAGTGATGCGCACTCTGTGAGAGCATCCTCCACTCACCACTAGTCTGGTGCCTCCTTCTGGCCACTCTGAGGATTAGCTCTGCGAGGTCAACACCACTCCCCGCAGTGACATGCCATCACTCCAGCTCTCTTTGGGGTCTGAAGCCCCTCTCTCACTCCAGGAACTGCAACATCCTCTTCGTGACTCAGTCCTCTGGCCAGACCAGTCAGCATAACCCCCTCCACATCCCGGGGGACTGGTCCATCAGCAGCCCTAGGCAGTCTTTCTATTCACTGTCTGAAGGGCCTCTCCTCCAGCGGCTAGTAGGGGCCTGTTCTCTACGCTGGGTTCCAGTCCAGAGACCCTCAGACCCATATTTCTGTGCTTTACTCTCTCTGCCCTTACAACTCCTTCCCTGGACTGCTTCCTACTCTTTTGGCTTCCTCCTTCTTTAGGTATACCCATTCCAGCGCCAACTCCTCCAGGAATGGCTGCAACCTTCCCTCCCCCCCACCAACCCCAACCCCAACCCTTGTCTGCTGCCAGCTTCCTAGCTTTATAGGATCCTCCTGTTCCACCTCAGCGGAGCCTGCTTGCCATCAATTCCCTGCTCCCTGCCTCTTCCACCAGGTGCAGCCTGTGGAGTTAATAGGCCTACCTGGGCACCTTAATCCTTTCCAGTCCTGTGGGAGGTGGACACCCCCTCATATGCACTGGCCCTGACTGTGAAAAAATTACCCTTTGGGCAAGTCAATTTAAATGCTTTCTTGAACTGGGGCCTCTCCCCTGACTGAATACTTAGGCCCCACTTCTGCAATGATATCCAGGCAAATGGAACCTTCCACCAACTCAGAGCCCCACTAAAATCAAGATGTAGGAGCTTGGGGAAAGGACTTAGAGATGTATTTGCCCCTGAGTGTGTGTACCACTCTCCCATTAATTCTAAGAGAGTACTGGAGCAAGTGTCCAGGGCAAAATAGACCCCTCTATAGCATGCAGCAGGTAATGACAAATTATTTGTTATATCAGATTTAGGCAATTCTGCCTAACTACTTCCCCCACCTCTCATTTTGCTTGATTGTGCTGTTGGTGCCCCTGTATATATTTTGTTAAGAGTCTGTAATTTTATGGCCTACAGCTCTGGATGGCTATAACTGGGGAAAGAACTTGAAATAAAGTTCGGCAGAGGGTTAGATAGTTAGCTGTTATGGTGATGGAAGCCTTAGAAGTCAGGTGATAATATAAAAATAGTTTAGGGGTAGATGAACTATTTTGGATTAAATAAATAACTTTCTGTACCCACTGACTGGTGTCCAAACCAAAACCAGAACCTTTTATGATTTTTGGAAAATGTAGATTTACTGACTTCCTCATATTTATAAAATGCAGCCACTCCAATAGCTCTAGGTGCAATTTCAGCCACTCTATCATCGTTCTTCCATCATGGGATTCTCCCAGGACCAGAAGCTGAGGATCCAAAATATCAGAAGAGATCCTGTTCCAAGACTGTGGATCAGCTTTGTGGAGCCCAGAAGTTCAGATAGAACCTGATCCAATCTCTAGGGAAGTCTCTTAGCCAGCATCAGTTGGAGACTTCAATTTGGACAGCCTGGCTGATCTTTGGTTTGGATGGACATCGGGAGTTAGTTCAGAGAAGGCTCCCAAAGGGGAACCTCTGAATTAGATGAATTTATCCATCACATCGCTTCTATGAATGAGCATTTCCACTATTAGGAACACCATTGCTTCTCCTTTGTATTTAAAGAAGCTTTGCTGTTGCTTCTATCATCAGGATCTGCTGATATTACCCAAGCAAACAATTTCTTTACTCAGTAAAGGGTCAGTGAAGTAATGCAAAATTAACACACAATGACATATCCTCCAGCATCTTGTTTTTCTGATAACTTAAAATACCATGTGTTGACATTGCTCCTGCAAACTCAGATGGAATCATGATACTCACATACATGATGTTGCTTATCAAAAGGCTAAGATCTGTCCATGAGGGAATACTACGTCTCCAAAGAAACCCAAGCCCTAATCTTGTACTGTAGGATTACTCCATATAGGAGGACCAATCTCACTCCATTTCTCCCCTGGAAAAGTTAGGAATATAATTGCCTGTTTCTTGTTGCAGTGAGACAGGGAGAACATGCTAACACGTCCATGAGAAACCAGTTAATGTCCCAGTGCATCACTCCTCATTGCCCAGAAAGGCAATTCTTCATCATGCGAAAACCACTAACAATACTGCAGCATCTGTGAGTGCTACAGCCTGCGCAATATTAATGTGGGAGATAATATATCGGCTTGAATCAATATTTCCCTGACTTAGTAAAGATCGCCATCCATCAGCTCCCCGTTCATTTGATAAAATTGTTCCGTGTCACTTTTACTTAGACTGATGAGATCACAATGCCCCTTTCCTGCGTGACTGATGGTGTCTGGATGAATAATTGACCAATAAATTACCACTTCTGGTTCAAAGAGCTGAGGTCCCTGCCTGCCAAGAAGGCTCACCAAACACCACAATAAAAAATAAGATAATTAATTAAGGCTCAGGTTTGCCACCTTTACACATGCTGAGCAGTACCTGACTTGATGAGTGGCACAAACTCCCTGGAAGAAATCCATACAGCCACTAATTCAGCCTCATTCAAATTCCTCCTTCAGATTTGCCTCTGCCAGCCTACAGAACGCTGCCGATTGACAGAAGCTAGGCAGAAGGTGAGTTGCATGGTTCAGATTGCTAATCTGCATGAAAATATGCTCGTATTTTGGCTACCACCACCTCTCCCCCCTGCACCTACTGGTTTCATGCACTCATTGCATTTTATCACTGGCTTAAGCCCCAGCTTGCTCTGTGAAGGCAGAACTCACTTCTGCACCCATCTGGACCCTGCTGTATGCATTGGGGCTCTGTGTGGGAGCTGGAGCAGGTCCCAGAGTTGTATACTTCTCAGTGCAGGGGCCGTCTCTGGATTGAGACAGTGTGGCTCAGGCAGTGTATTGGGAGTCAGGCACAGGCCTGCTAGGTGACACCGAGCAAGTCATTTTACTTCTTAGAGACTGTTGCCCTATCCCTGATGAGGATAGCAACATTTACCTCCTTCTTAAGGTGCTTTGAGATCTATGAATGAAAAGAACCAGGTGTTGTTATGATTGTTCTTAGTTGTCTGTACAGTGCCTAGCACTATGAGGTGCTGATTAGGGCCTCTAGGTGCTACTGTCATGCACATAAGAATTAACAATCATCTGAGTGCTACTACTTATAGAAATTACGAAGCTGCTGCTGATTCCTTCTCTTTAAACACAGGAAGCAGCCTCAGAAGACCTGGCAGAGAAAAGCCGTCCAACCACAGAGAACAACGGATGGGAGGTTACATGCTGATGGGCAGTCTAGCCAATGTGCCCCTCTTGCCTCATTTGCTGCTCACTGACACTGAAATAACTGGAAGCACACAGGGTGCATGGAATGACATATGATACAGCACTGCTTAAACATGCCGCTATTTGTCTGGAGCTTGGCAATTTGGCAGGGCTTGTTCTACAGGAGTTTGCTACTGTCAATGAAATGTGTTAGACAGGGGTCAAGGTGAAGAAAAGGGGATGGGTCTTCATCACCAGGACCCTACTCTGAGGGCTCCTCTGCTCCAACGTCTTCTCTTCACCTAATCCCCTGATTGCTACTTCTCTCTTTCCCCCCCCCCCCCGGGAGTCATTTTGGGTGATGGGATATAACTGGGAGTCACAGGATTAAAGTAAGAAACTGAAATTTCAGCTAGCACAATCAGGGAAGGCACAGAGTCAATAAGAACTATGAGGCTCTACAGTAGTCTCCAAAGGGATGTGTTGGGAGCTTTGTACCATGAGCCATTTAAAAGTGGACTGGACAAAACACTGCAGAATATCATGTTGGAAGCACTCCATCACTGGCCAGGGAATAGATTAAATATGACCTAATATGTCTTCTTTCTCTCTGACACCTATGATACCCGATACATAGGACATACCACACTGGATCGGACCCATGGTCTCTTACTGTGGCCACATCAAATACTTCAGAGGAAGGAAAAAGAAACCCACTTATCCCTAGCAGTCAGAGACTGACTTATGGCCTGAAGGAAGAGTATGAATATCTCTTCCAAAGTTTATTAGCAGTAACTATTATAACTCTGGATATTCTCGTTATCCATAGACACGTCCAATCCCTTTGAAATTTTGCTACATTTTTGACCTGCGCACAAGGGATAAGGACAGTAGCAGTATGTTGTATTAAAATAGTAGAGGTAGTTAACAAAACTGACACAAACTGTTGTCACTAGCTTTCAGGGTCAACAAGCATCCCCACTGTGATGAAGAAGGCAGTTTGTTCTGAAAGCTGTTACTTCAGGTTCACCGTGTGCAGTAGAATCTGCTGTTGTAATAATTCAGAAGGTTTCCTTTCCAAGGGTTAGAAAATTTAGGCCTGATCCTTCAATTTCTACTTCATACAAGTACTCCTATGAATCACAGAGATGACTTGCAAAAATAAAAGATCGCTTATGTGAGTAATTATTGGGCCTGCAACTCTGTTTTATCAAAGTATATATTGTGCAGAAATGGATCTGGCCCTCAGAGAAATATTGAAATGGTGCTCCAGTCTGATCCACATCACTTTGAGCTTTGGTATTGGAAGAAAAAGCAGTAGCTTTTAAGACTTTTTCCTTCTGACCAAATGTGTGGCCTTATATTTAAAATCTATTATAAAATGGAAACAAAATATATATTAGCCGCCATCTAGCGGAATTTTTATGCAGTGCACACAATATGATATTGTAGAGTGGACTGTGTGGATGCAGTTACACGTGGAAGAGAATTTCCAAGTTCAAATATCAATAGAGCGGCTACTTGGGGGAAAAATATTTTAAAAGTCCTAACTCACATCCTTTATGTTCTAGCAACTATTTCACATAGCTCCCAATAAAATTATTTTACCAGCAGAAGTCCATGCTAGAGGAATTGAGGAGCTTCCCTTCAGACTGTACTTTAAGGTCGTGGGTAAGCCATGAATGTTTGTGCCCTGGAACAAACATCTGTGGAGTTCTCAGACCACAAGGAAGAAATGTGTTAGGCCAGCTTGAGTCAAGTGGGCAATGTGTTAACCCTAGTGTAGACAAATGTTCTCGAACTCACCGGCCTGATCCCACAACCTTTACTCATGGAAGACAGCATTATAAGGGTTAAATCCTACTATCTCTGTATTTACTCATTCTAATTCAGATAGTCATTTATGTTTATTCTCCTCTGCACTGGTTTCAAGCCTAACACTGACAGTTTGCTAAAGTGTGTGTGTGTAGAAAATGATCTGTCTTTGCAAAGGAAAAAATAATGAACATATGGTAGAAAATTTTCAAAGAGAAGTATGAAGTTATTATATGGCTAAAACTGAGCAAAACTGTGGAAATTGAATGGAGGATATATTAGCTGCTGTGGAAAGTGAACTCTACCATTTCTAAACATTGTGCTATATTTAATTATCTGAGAGGTAGAACTATTTAATGGATTTTATTTAGTGTACATTGTCTGTGCCATGTGTTCTGTGAAGATATAAAGAATGTAATGGAATATCTCAAAGAATGCAGTGCTATTTAGTGGTTTTTAGATTTGCTTCTTTTTATGGAAGTAATGAGCATAAATCAGACTAAAGAAGCAAAATTTCAATAATAAATAACAACAACATTGAGCAGTTATAATTCATAAGTCTCAAACAGCTGGATCCAAAACCCACTGAAGTCAGTTGGCGTCTCTCCTTTGACTTCAGGGGGTTTTGAATCATGTCCAAAGTGCTTACAAAGGTGATTAGGAATAATTACTCCCCTTTTGCAGATGGGGAAACTGAGGCCCTCAAACATCACAACAGTAACAAGAAGGGCCAGGGCAGCGGCAGGAATGCAACCCAAGACTCCTGCTTGTCAACTGTCTGTGCTGTTCACTTTACCATGTTGCCTCCCAATGTTCTCACCAGTAGCTGAGAATGAATTTGATTTTTGCATTACCCTCTTGTAGGCTGTTCTGCATCTGGGCATGCAGGTGGGAAAGTGTTCCAAGACCATTTTGTCTTTTCATGGCCTGCCTGCCCTAAGAAACCGCATTTACAATTGTCCAAGATCTATTGCTGCTCTGGAGGAACAAGACATGCATCAGATTATAAATGTTCTCTACAGCCACAGTGGCTTCCAATAGACTCTCAAAAGTGAAGCCAAGGCAGTTTGTTTTAAAATTAATGTGTGAGCTTTGAACCTATCCCCTTTCTGAGCTTGAATAATTAAAGGTTTTAAATGCGCTTTGTGGCATTCTGAAGGTCCAGCTATGACAAATCCCTCTCATTTTTACTGTCTACCTCATTCCATGGTGAGTTCAGCCAAGATTTTTTGTAACCATATGAGATTTGTCTAGTCCAGCAGCATGGTTTGCTCTGTGGCTTCATTTGCTTTTATACCTGGAAAAGGGACTAATCTACAAGGTTCTAATCTGAATCTAAATTTTCCCAACATGATCCAGGGTTCCGACTGCTCTTTAACCAGGCCAAGGAGTTTTGATCCAGATATGGATTAGGTTTGGGCTCAAGGCTCAGTCCAGACTAGTGCATGGGGTTGAGTGACATCCAAATCTTGAAAGCTCTTTCAACTTAATTATTGCTATTTATGACTTGTTTGCAGTAGGGCCAAAACATGCTAAGAACTTTCCATACATAGAAGAAGTTGGAGGACCTCACAGTCTAAGGACAGACAGATAAGTAGACAGAGGTCAGGGAAAGAGAACATCAAAAGCTGGTTTTTGTACAAATCAACTAGAATCACTATAGACAGCAAAGCAGAAATGGGGTTTTTAAGACGGATAAAAAAGTGGACAGGGCAGGGGCCTTGTGTGTGAGAGAGCCTTTTTGTAAAAAACACTCTTTGCACATCTTACAAATAGAAGTGGGACTGAAACAGCAGCTTGGACCAGAATCTTAAAAGTATTTAGGCACCAAAATACAGCTAGATGCCTAACACCCATTTAAAAATCCTACTTGAGAGCTAGATACTTTTAAAAATTTGGTCCTTAATTCCCAAAACACCCCTGAACACTAGGGAAGTTGGGGCCTGGATTGCAATCTAGTTTTAAGCTTCCTGACAAAATAAGAGCCAGCCCAAGAATTTTGTGAGGTTCAGTTCAGCTCACTTTATTTTCCATTTTCACTGGTTCTCTGACTCTGTCTAGGACTAGCAGAAGAAATAATGAAATACTGCAAGCAACATTGTTCTCTTAATATTTCTAACCCTCTTTGACCAGACTTAAGGGTTTCCAGAAGATAAGGTAAACTTCTGAACCACACAGAACCCCTGAGCCCGGCCAATTGCTACTTCTAAACTGCAGACATTTCTGTTAACAACCTAACTCTCTTTTGGGGATTAGCAAAGGGATAGGGAAACTAGAAATCAAATATCAAAATACAAGTAATAATCTCTTACTTTAATATCTCAAAGTCCTGAGTGGTTTCATGGTTTTTCTTTTCTCCAAGTACATGCAGGCTTTCTTGTTAAACAGTGTTAGCCAAATACGTCACAGGTGTAGCACCAATGACTTGAATAGAGTTGAATTTAGTCCTACTGAGTGCCTTGTATGCCTGTTTAAAAGTAGCCAAACACAATCCTATTGTAGCATCATTGATTTCAACAGGATGAGTTTGGCTCAGAGAGTTTATGTCTTTGTATTTGCTGTCTCTGCTTCTCCCCTTCTTAAGTATGCAGAAGAAAAGGAAGCTTTTGGAACAAAGAACCATTCATTCACTGGTTGACTTCATTACTCTGCTAAATATCTTTACTGGATTTCACTTGATTCTCAGCACTCCTCATTTAATAGAATACTTCACCAACTTAACCTTTTAAAAGGGGTTTTTATTGATAGTGTGTTACACAGACGTTCACATTTCTTGTGGGGGGAAGGGATGGGAGAGAAAGAAAATTAAATTACTTTGCTTAGTGCTCTTAATTATCTGGAATAATTACCTCCAGTCAATTCTCAAACAAGAGCTCTCCAGAGAACTAAGTATTATAGTTGGGGTAAAGAAAAAGGAATTGAGTCCAAAAGAACCAATTTTGTAACTTGTTTAGAAATACCTAATTAACCCTCTGAGTGAAGAATCCAATCAAAGCTTCTCCATTAGATTAATTATTAAAAGCCCTTTCAAGATGAAAAAGCTTTTTGTGTGCTAAATAATGTGTCACAATGAGCTGCACATGTTTATGTCGCAAAAACACCATTCTGACATAGAACTGAATGGGCTAAATAGGCAAACAAGAACTGGAGGGGAATGTATTATTGTTGTAACTGACTGACTGGAAAGGTGACTCTGGGTTGTTTCCCAAGACCTACTTAGACACCTAATTGTCACTTTATGCCCTAAGTCCAACATTTAGGCTCCATTATCATTCACAAAGGATGAGGGCCAGAGAGGCAACTTAGGCATTGCCACGCTGAGTGTCACAACACACAACTTCTAGAGGCCTAGAAAAATCGGGACCAACACTGGGGGCCATAAAGCCATGAAAGGTGTCAAGGCTCCTTACGTAATATATGGATAGAGAGAAGGGCCTGACAATGTGAGTCGCAACAGCCAGCGCTGCTAGCCACCTAAGATAGCTGATGGAGACACCTCAGTCCCTTTTGTGGAGCTCACCCTACAGGGGTGTGTGCTAAGCCCTGTCCCTCTCTCAGAAATAGGCAACTAAGTCCTGGCTGCAAGGAGGCACCTAGCTCTGCATAGTCATCCATGAATGGGAATTGGAGCCAGGTGGCTGAGGTGCCTAAGCCACTTCTTGATGGAATGAGTTAAGCCCCTCCTCACTCCTTACAAAGCATCTGGAAGACCAGCTCATGTTATAGCCTTAAGCCATTGGTTAAATTGTTGCACTGTGAGAGATCCGGGTTTAATAACCCCCGCCACCCTCTTCGCTTGGTGGGAGACAGAATTTCAGCAGTGGTCTCCACCCTCTTACGCGAATGCTCTAACCAACAAGTTACGGGCCAATCTCTCACCCCGCCAAGGGGCGCTCACAACTACTAGACTGCAGAGTCATTCTCAGATGCGCTCTTTCTCTCTAGCCCAATGGCTGTTCCATTGTGCATCAACACTTGCCCCAGTAATTCTCTCGTTGTTTATCCAAAGCAGAAGAGCTTCAACAGGAGAGATTGAGGGAGACCCACGCCAGAACACTCCATCACTGAGTGGCAACAGTACTCTCCTGTGGGGTAGGATTTAAACAAGGTTCTCCCACAACCCAACTGAGTGTTCTAACTAGTGTGTGCTGCCATCCTTTCCTCCCGTCTTGAATGGGACCCTATCTAGTAGGTGGCCTCTGAGCACACCTGCTGGATTGGGCCCTTCATGCAACTTAGGCAGCCAAGAGCCTGTCCCCCCTGGATCTGTGAATTGCTTTAAAGATTATCAGGGAGATAGACATCTGGACGCCTAGAAGCAGGCAGCAGTGTGCATATTCAGAAGCTGAAACACAGGTGCCAAGGGAGCTTTTACTTTGAAAACTTAGGTGCCAAGTGAGTTCAGGGACCTACAGGATTTTGCAGAAGTTCTGTAGATTGCAGCGGACCCAAAATTGGGACCTAGAAGCCTAAGGCGTCTAACCACCTTTGTGGATATGGGACAAACCCCCTGCTCAGCTGCTACCTGACTACAAGGGCACATAAAGCTCTGGGATACGTACGTTTTCACCATTAAAGTCCAAACAGCATACAGCTGCCTAAGTCCTGACACCCACTGCCTCACTCATGCTTAAATCCCAGCAGGATTCACCAACCAGGCCCTCCCCAACGAGTGTGCTTTGAGGGCCGAGCTGGTAAGCGTGCTCTGAGCATGTCTAAACTTATACACAAGTCATTGGATGTGGTGCCTTTTTACCCACATGAGAGACCTGGGTTCAAATCACCACTCAGCCTGATACAGAGGAGGGACCAGGGCTCCCACTTCCTACATAAGTGCCCTAACCACTGGGTTATATGGTATTCAGGAAAGGGTATTTCTCAGTCTCTCCTGTTGAAGCTTCCCTGCTCTGTATAACTCTCACTGGAGCAGGGGGACAGGAACCCAAGCCTCTCACTTTCCAAGCGACTGCCCTAACCACAGCGTGACCAGATGTCCTGATACTATTGGGACCGTCCCGATATGAGGAGCTTTGTCTTATATGCACAATTATACCCCTCCCCTGCCCCAGAAACAAAAGTGTCCCAATTTTTCACACTTGTTAGCTGGTCGCCCTACCTAACCACCCAGCTATAGAATCAATTTCACATGCTGTCTGGTCCACTGACTATTTAAGTATTTATGTAAAGTAGAAAAATTGCACTAAAACCCACATATCAAGCTAGCCTCAGTTACTAGCCAATCCTCCTAACCCAGAGGTTTTGTTCTCTTTATTTTTAAGATGGAATAGTCATGCTCAGAACTGAATAAAAAGTAGAAGCTGAGCGAAACTTCACTTGATACTTTAAAGTGGAATGGAGAAAAGGTAGTGCAGGTTTGTCACTGATTAGCACAGGTGAGCCGAGTCGAGTCAATTTAGGGAGGTATAAAAGGACTTTCTGGCAGTGGAGATGGAAGTCATGTGCACCCTCTTTTTTAAGGGAGAGGTCGTTTTGTTTAGTACTCGTGACATGTGTAGTAAGAGTTTGACCTGTTTTTTGCTGTTTTAGTTATTGTCAGCCAACAACGTTAGAATAATCTAGGGCCATCACCCTCTATTCTGAGACACAACAGCTAGAAAATAAATACCCAATACTGGGAAAGGTGTTTTGTTTCATCTGAGCAGTTTGTAAAATGTAGGCATTTAGCAGCACAACCTCTCGCCCCACAGCACAGCCCTTCTCTTGCCCTTGCCCTGGGCCTTCCACAGACACCATGAAGCAGAAGAGAGCCTTGCTTTTATTTTCATCTCTGTATATATTTTCCAAATATTTGATAGGCCCATGCACAGTGGGGTGTTCTAAGGGTGATGCAAATTCATGTTTCCTATTTGGTACCTCTGAGTTAAAGCTATTCCATCTCACTAAAACCTGCATCAATCTGGATAGCTCACTAATAAGAAGGGAGGCCTCAGACGGAATAGCTTGGTTTCAGAAGGGACCCTAATCATGAGAACAACATTTTTAATCAGGATGGAGGCAAGGAGAAAATCCAGGCCTTTGAGGGTAGGTGTAGCCAAGCACCTAGACAGCTACAAGCATGTGTAGTGTCCCCCTACACATACACATACACATACACAGGAATGTGAGAGGCTAAAGGAGGAAGAGAAGAGAAGAGATAAGTGTGAATTTAAAGTGAAAGGTAATTAAAGTTTATTTTTCATTTGCACAAGAGTGTGTATTCAACTGACATGTGGATGCTCTACAGCAGATCAGTGTTTCCCACTAAAGAATTGTCACCCTGTGCAAACTGCCTTTCAAGCTAAAAACTGTGTCCCAGGACAGCACCATGAGAGGCAGACTGACTTGTTTCCCTAAATCATGTTCAAAATAACAAAAGGAACTCCAGGGTCTCATTTAGTTCAGGAAGAATTTTATTTTACCGGGACATTGGTCTGAACTAAAAGCCTGGGTCTGAACACCCGCAAGCTCTAGGGAAGTTCGGACAAGAACTAAACTTGTGACTTGAGGAACCTTCACTGCAACATGCCATTTGTGCACAGAGTGTGCCTCCTTTTCTAATTCCCGCAAGCTGCCATTTTCCATTTGCTATTGGAAGGAGTGGTCCCTCACAGTTAGACTTCTGGACCAGCAATCCAGCACTTCAGCTTTCTCAGAGAGTCGCTTTGTCATATCAGTCGAGTCACTTTCCCTCTCTGTTATTTCGCCTTCTGGAAAATGGGATAATTCATTTACAGGGATCTCAATTGGCATTTCAGGTTCGTACTGGAAAGTTCTCTAGAAGTGCGGAATAGCAGCAGTATGGGAGAAATATTGCTAAGCACCGGGCGTAGTTTGCCTCAGTTGCACTTGGCCAAGGATGTCATTCTAATTCTGTCTCACTACCCAGCACACGCATGCACGTGTTCTCCAGAAGATGCTTGTGCAGAGTCTAACTGATTAATCTCCAAGGTAGTGGAAGAGCTTAAATGCAGGACACTTGCTCTAGGGCTCAGTCAAAGCAAACAAAACGCTACAAAGAAGTTGGCATCCCCATTTGCTTCTGGGAAAGGAACATTCCGGGGAAGGGATAAATGGCTGGCACTAAACACCTTGAAATGAATGTTCTACAAATTCTGTGGCATGGGAAAAGGGGACTGATTTTTCATCTTTTCTACTACGTCACATAAAAAGGCTTTTTCCTGAGAGTTCTTGAGGGTGTGGGAAGGCAAATGAACAAATATTGAATCTTGAAACATTAATAATTTAAAAAATCAGCTACGGCAGATAAACTTGGTGTTACTGGCAGAATGCTAAATACCAGTGAGAGTCTGAGTGGAATGAATGGCAAGCTAGACTAGCAGATTATACAAGCAGATGGAATATATCAGGTGTATAAACCATACTCTCATGGCGAAGTGAGAACCTCTAGCTTTTATTCTTCTCTTTTCTGACAGTTGTAGCAGTTTTAAGGCAAAATGTTTGCCCGGGGAGTAAATGTTTTGTACGTCAACAAAATTTGAATGGAGTGTAATGTAAAAGATTGTTCCTGCAAAATATACAGTGCTGGGGAATAAGTAGTGAGCAATGTGAAGAATCTAGTTAGAATTTCACCAGATTTCAGGCAAAAATAACCAGCTGGCACCTGCCAGATGTGTCGGCTTACATTGCATCTGAAATAACAAAACTAAAAAGAAGAGTAATTAATTTAGGGCCAGCTAAAAAATGCCAGCCTAACAAGTGTGGAGATTAATTCACTGACCTGCAGCCACGTCTCAAGTGAAATTCAGCAACTGTTTAGCAGAGCACAACAACATTACACACTAGTTTGGGACAGGAAGTGAATAGTCCCCTTTCCCACACAGGGGGTGTCTACACAGCAACTAGACACCCACAGCTGGCCTCTGCCAGTCAACTCAAGCTTGCGGGACTCAAACTGCGGGGCTGTTTCACTGCTGTGTAGACTTCCAGGCCGTAGGAGACTCTGAGGTGGGAAGGACCCAGACGTGAAACAGCCCCACAGCCCAAGCCCCGCAAGTCCAAGTCAGCTGGCCCGGACTAGCCATGGGTTTTTCTTTGTTGTGTAACAGAGCCATAATGGGAGAAGACAGTTTTGGCAGGGAGAAGATAATTACCTGAGTCAATGCCTTGGTCAAATGCCAACTCCTATACAGCATCAAGAAATCTTTCAAGATTGATAGGTCACCTGAAAGATGGTGCCTTCAGAAACGTAATGCCCCTTCACATGTTGCAAGGTTCTAGCTCTAGTACTGAATTAGAGGAAAGAACACCATCTAATGTTCAAAATCACAAAGAGCACTTCCTTTAGCACTTAAATATTCCTTTAAAGGGCTCTGATTCAAATATTGACCTAGTCTGATCCTGCTTAATATATTTAAGAGCTTAGGGTCTGAGCCAAACCTCATTGAAATTAAAGAGAATCTTTCCAGTGACTGCAAATGGGTTTTCGTATCTGGTTCGTACACTGATCATAGTACATGCTGTCATTTGGTATAACATTATAATACAGCAGTAACCACAAAGCACACCAGATTTCTATTCATGTTGACACCCTAGACAGCCTGAATTTCATCTCATTATAGCACTGTGATTAGTGACATGCCATTTCATGTTATTCCTGTAACAAGATCATATTAAAAACCATCTTTCATATCAAAGAATTTTATAATCTGATGTACGCTACTTCTAGCAAAATTAACTAATCATAATGGTAGGAGAAAGTCTTCTGCATAAATGATGCATCTGCCCAAATTTGTATGGTAAGTATGACTAATGCTTTATCCAATCTCAGCTTTATGAAGGATGAGCAAATTTTATGTAATAAATAATGAACTCTTTATTTATTAGAATGTAAGATTCTATAACTCACTGCAGATGATGAGGAAGAATATCAGGCAACAATTTAAGAGAGGTGATGGAAGAGGTTCTGTGTTGGATGAAAAAACTCAATTCAATACAATCTAAATTTATTTTATTAGAAAAAAATAAACAGGCAGTGTGTGAACCAGAGGACAAACTAACAATGTGATAGAGAAAGAGCTTTCAGTCTAGTGAACTATGTGAAAATTTCATTTGGGGTAGTCTCTAAAAGGTCACCTGTAGAGGCTGGAAACAACCATTTTTGCTGATCCTCTTTCGCTCACCCAGTGGGTAGCCTGCCATCTTCCTTATCAATATGAAATATGCCTGAATGTTGCTTGTTTAGTTCATTATTCTGGCTGTGGCTGTGCGTTTTTTGCTTTGTGGGTTTGGTTTTGTTTTTTAAATATATAGCAAGGATAGACAAGTAGTATGAAATGAGAAACTCCCATGGAAAGGTAGAGTCTGACATGTCCGAGAGTCTCTCGTATGTTGTGTTTGTCATTCTGTTCTTGAGTATCCACGATTGTATATAGAAATAAAATATGAATGTTACACAAAGTATCCTCTCAAAAATTAATTAGTTCATATAAAGTTCACTAGATGTTAACCTTTCAGAGTCCTTCCTTATCCATTTGATGCTATCCTTGCTCAACAAACCCAACTTGATTCTTTTGATTTATCAGCCTCTAAATCGCATATATATCTCCAGTTACAATAATCTTTGAGTCTCTGTCAAGGTCTATTTTTATAACATACCCCAAAAGGAGGGGCTGGAGTCATAAAAATAAATAAATAAATAGGTTGAAGCAATGGACAATGTTCACATTAAAACCACACGACTCACAAACTGAACATACACAAACACTTGGACCCAGTTTGCCAAGGTTCATGAGCCTTTCAAATAAATTTGACTAACGGTTGTTTGGACCTAAGTCAGGTTATGGTTTGGATCAGACTCATGCAAAATTTGTACTTCTGCATGTTTTTAGAACAAATCCAAGTAAGAGATCATGGTTGTGGCCTTGTATTGGTTTGAGTTGTGTGAGTAATATGAACCTTCAACTTATGGAACTCAAAACATAGAAACAGACTTTAATATTACAGAAAAAATACTAATTTTTTTCAGTACCTTCTGAGAATTCTTTATATTGAGAATATTAGTAGTAATTTGCTGTAAATCTGCTACATCACTGGCTTTTTATTATTCCATCCACAAATATCAGAATCCTAAGCAACTTCTTGGCTATAAATAATGCATCAGCTTTGGATTTTTCTCCTTCTAAGGTGGCATCACAGGCCCTCTCTTTTGTAGCTTGTATAAGGAAGCTCTGCATATATTGCCTCTCTTCCCCAATGCCAAGCTTCTCCAAATGGACACTTGAAAGCGATTCCTATACTTTTGCAATATAAATAATAGACGGATTTTATTCTGGGTGGAATTCAGTGGCAACAGATGACTCATATAATAAATCAGAATAAGGCAGGTGATCTCTTGGCTGGCATCTCAAAGCTGATGTGCAGCTTTTATGAGGAAGGAGGTGGCCCTCTTAAGAAACCTATCAGTATAAATCTCAGCTGCTTAGACGTTATAGCACTTGGCAATGCCATTAGCAGGTCTTGTTGTAATTCAGGCCTTGATCATCAAAAGTTGCAGGTAGGAGGATGAATTTATGAACTTGCATGAACCACCCTACCGCTTGTCTTTCTTTTCATAATTCATCAATTAAATTAAAGGTGGTGTCATTCGCTTACTGCCAGCCTTGCCAAAAAATAGTTCTGGTAAACCCCGAGACACTGAAGAGTGGAAAACTGATTCTGAAATATCCCCAGCCACACTGCATTGATGGGAGCATGTGCCCAGTTTCTGAACTAAACCTCAGGCCACCTTTTTTTTACACCTCATTGGTAGGCAGAGTGCATTCCAAATTCCAAAAGCATTGCTCTTGCACTTATTGCATGCAGCTTGCGACCTTTGTGTGTGCTACTGCCCTCTGCAGAACAGATTCAGAATGGTTCAGCTGTGTCTCCTAGGGATTCTCCTTAAGTACAAGTAGGGATCTGTGCTTTTGGCAATAGGAAGACAGGATTTGCTGCCAGTCGGCAGCCCCATTTGGCCATGGTGTGTGCAGGAAAAGTTCGAGATAGTCCATGGATTTGTCACACTGATGGGAGAATGGGATTGAACTTTTGTGAACTCCACATGACCTTGACAATTAGGAAACTGCATCTAAATAGATGTCATGTATTGGCTAGTGGCCGTGGAGGTGTACCCTTGTTCTCTAACTGCTCAGATGCGTGTTAGAAGCATTATGCTGCTGAAAGCTAATGGAGATTTTCCCTTGAGCTCAAGTGGCAGGCTCCTGTGCTGGTAGAAAAGCAGGACAATCTGTATACTATCCTGAATGTTGCTGTGAGTTCATGAGCAGCACAGAGACACCCAGTAAGTGCCGAAGTGGCTCTTGCCTGTTGCAGCGTCTTTGGCCTCAATGAAAAGCAACTTCATAATTAAAATTCTTCTCTCAATTTTTCCTTCCTTACATATGTAAAATTCCTCTGAGTGACTGTGGCAGCTTAACTACCAGTGTCCTCCTTTAACTATTATAATTGACAGCTGGAATCCATCACTTAATGAACTATTTCACCATTGTACTGCAATGCTCTTGGGCACTGTGGTCTAAATTTGCTAAACAATAACATTAAGTTCTGATGTTTCACTTCTCTATGTGTAAAAATCCGTGACATTCAGCACATGCTTTTAGAATTTCTCCTGCCCACATTGTTACTCTATCCATATTTTCTAAGCTTTTTACAAAGCCTGCATTTTCAAAGGGAAAGAAATATTTAAGATGTCAGTCTTCATTATCCACTTACACAATCTAATTTAAGGGAATCGCAGGTCACCTTAACATGTACAGTCATTATCTGTCTTGTATTTTAGCAGATTTTATAGGAAGGAGGCAGGAAGCTTACTGCAGGAAAGAAAGAGGTGTTGATTTAATGCTGCTGAAACTAACTGTATAGTTTGTCTAAAGCTGACTCACTAGCCTTAAGGATAACAACATTCTGTTTAAACAGTATGGTGAAAAGATTTAAATAGACTGGGATGTATTAGCTGCTAGCAATTTTCCTGTAACAATCTCCAAATATTTAGAGAACAGATATTCTGAATTTTTACTTGCATCCATCAGTAACTATGGATGTATACAGTGTTGTTGTAGCTGTATTGTTCCAAGGATGTTAGCTATTAGAAAGACAAGGTGGGTGAGGTCTCTCTCACCAACAAAAGTTGGTCCAATAAAAGATGTTACCGCACCCCCTTTGTCTGTCTATTAACCATGGAGAAAGAATTAACTGAGCACCAGAATGAGCAGTGGATTATTACGCGTGATGCCATCTTGAAAAATATTCCTATATGTCTATGCTTTCGGCTCGTCTGGGTGTCAAATAAAGTGAAGGACACACAAGATCTGATGGTCAATTAGTTTTTCAAAGCCAGCCAAGACTTCAGGCTTACTAAATGCTTTAAAAAGACTAATATAATGTGCCAAGGAGTTGATTACCCTCCATCAACATCAATAATCATGAACTTGAAGCGGTGAACAAGTTCACATACCTGGGGTCCACTATTGCAGTCAACCTTTCACTTGAAACTGAATTCAACATCCACTTCGGAAAAGCTATCACAATAATATCTAGACTGAGCAAGAAGGTATAGCAGAAAAATAAAGTGACAGAACACACACATTTGTGTGCGCTGTTACTGGAACACTTTTGTACAGGAGTGAGACATGGGCCTTATACACTCATCAGGAAAAAAGGCTCAACAGTTTTCGTATGTATTGTCATCATTGAATTTTTGGACTCTCCTGGAGGGACAGAGTCACCAACACTGAGGTGCTCAAGCAGGCCAGCATACCCAGCATGCAAATACTCCTTAAACAAAGCAAGAGACAGAGCCTAAAGTGTTGAAACACCACCTTTAAATGTGACAAATGTGGCAGAGATTGTCTCTCTTCAGTGGGTCTCTTCAGCCACAGAACAACTGAGCAATTTTTTTTCCTCTCGGAGAAACATACCCATGGTCTTTTGGGACAGAAGGAGGTGTACTAAGGCTAGTCTGAGGAGGTCTTCTCCACATGGTGATATAGAGTAAGTAGTGATATCATGCATCATAGTGTGCAGGCTAATTTGCCTTGAGTAAAAGTAACTTTCCTGCTGAATTTTAGAAATATTCTCTGGACTGAAATATTCTTCATTGTAAACTCCATATTCACAGGGATGTGTGGATTAGGCCCTAATCTTTTACATTTCTTGGAATAAACTCCTTCCAGATTTATGACTGGGTTGAAATTTCTCATGCATCCATGTGGTGGAGCAGCAGACCAGGCAATCTCACCGGTTGGAAAGTCACAGGTGGGCAGAGCTGCTAAGAAATCGGCACACTGCTGACTGGTAGTGATAGAGAACTGTAGCTTGCAGTTGGATTCAGGGCCATTTTACAAGCAAAGAACATTTGTATTAAGGATTAACTCTTGCATTAGGTATAGGATTGATCAGAGAACAAACCATAGGAAATAATGTGTAACACTGGGGTTGTTTTGACTTGAACCAAGACGGAAGTTATTTACTTTTCAACAGCCTATAGCTTTGTCCTGGTAAGAGAATGCGTTCTTAGCCAAACACAGAGCTGGGTTGTTAGCATTAGCTGTTTATCTGACTTAGATTGTATTCTGTTGCCAGGGGTTCATCCAACAGCAGTTCAATCGGCACTAGTTTTCCTTCTGCTACCCTTTGCTTTTCACCTATAGTTTTGCCTATGCTTGACTTGACTTTGGGTTGTTTTAAACTTCCCACCATGGCAGCTTTCACCTATGCAAGTACTTCATGAATGACGTCATACTCCCCACACGCCCGCGAAGTACCCAAGTATTAGCAATATCCCCATTTTTGAAATCTCAGAGAATAAAATGTCTTGCACAGCTGGGCACAGAATCCACCTCTCCTTAACCATAAGACCATCCTCCTGCTCTCATGGTGCATATTTTTAATCTGGTCTCTGAACGTCTCTCCTTCTATTAATATCTCCCTTTTGGGTAAGGGATTGAGGGGATAGCAAGACTAATGCCATTAGGTCCTGTTGCTCTTATGAACCAAAGCCTGTCCATCTGTTAGCAGAACATTAGAACAGACTCTTGCAATAAGTATAAAGAACAGTAGCAAGTATAATAAAAGGCCATTACTGCCACTGTTAGATTAGCCATGGCAGTAATGACAATTCTGTATGTTGCCAGAGGCCAGTACAGTATGCAGCCCAGACTGTGTGTCTTTCAGAATACCCACTGCCGGTATAGCCAAGTCATCAGCTGCACATTGTCAAACCCCAATTCCTAATTCTCATCACCACGATTTAGCTTGCCACACAATGCAGCAGCACACACCTGGAGTGAATTTGCTGCCACAACCTATCTAGTGCCGTTATGTAAAAGTATGCCTGGTCTCCCATGTAATCTCTGCTTCATTTCTTAATCAAGCCACTGCTCCTCCCAATGGGTGAGTTTGTTCAACATAAATACTGTAAAACAGCTGTACATATTTTTTCCTTTGGCAGAAAGATTAAAAAAGGATTTGCATAGGATCAGGCATAGCCTGTTGTATTTCCATGGCTTATTCTTATTGGTCCCATTTTATGTTGTCTTATTTGGACGTGATAATGTTAGAGGAATATTTGTTTTCAGGAGAGATTGAAATTTAAGATGTCCTGTGTAATAAGCAGCTGATACATATTGCTGGTAAGAAACGGAGAGGACCTGATTCGTGACTGCCTTGCACCTCTGTTGTCATTTACTTCAGTTCAGAACTCTGCCTCCACTTTCTGTTGAGATAAAGACGCAGGGCAATAGTGAGTTGGGCTCTGAAAACACGTTTTCTAGCTCCAGCAATGTAATCTGCGTCAGGGCTCCAACAGTTGAGTCATCTGTCGTGCACAGCCACCACTAACGTTGCACACAGGTTTTGTGTTTCCTGAAGTTTTGAAGTGAGATGTTGCAGAAAGAGCAGTGAAACAATAGCTTCTATCTAAAATTTCACCAAGTGAGAAAAGCCTGTCACCCTAAGGATACTATGAAATGTTGGGGGTGAGGGTGTAGTTTGTTTTGATTTTTGTTTTTATTATTAATTATTATTTAAAATTTTTGTCAGTGGAAAATGCACTGTCCAGCAGGATAAATTTGTTCTGAATCAGCAAACAGAAAAAGAAAATAGCCTGAAAGGTAGGTACCAGTTCCAGAGCATCCAGTCATATCTAGGACCACAATATAAGTCGCAACAGTGTATTGACAGGACAAGAGCAGTTAGCATTGCTGTGCGACCTTTCCTAGGGATCCCAAAATGCTGATTTCTAATCATTAAGTTTTGTATCACCTATGTGTTATCGCTTTTTATTTTGCTTTTTGTTTTTTAACATCAGGTAGGGGAAGTGACTCTCCCAATGTTGCATTCAGTAGCAGAGCCAGGAATAAAACTCAAATCCTAGCTACATGTCTGACATTTCAATATATTGCCAAAAAAAAGTATTGTGTATGAATGCCAGAATTGTAATCATTGTGCTGAGAGATACCAGGTTGCTGGGGTAAATGTGCTAAGGGCAGAGGGTCATTTTAAAATAGTGGGTCAGAGATTCTCGCTCCCTTGGAGAAGGAGAATAAATAAATAAGCTTGATGAGACTGAAATACGGCTGTCAGGCACTAATCCATATAATTATTAGTGATGGTTTGAATTAGAACAAATTGACAGGTGACTCTTCCATATGAATGTATTACAATTGTAGGCTCCTGTGTGTTGCTGAGTGTGCTCTGTATTGCAGTTTTCAGTTTGGAATGTGTTCCTGTTTCTAGAGGAGGAAACACATATAAAAATCCCAATCTCAGCGAGTCACTTGTTCCAGACTCCTGAGCTACTTAAAATCCTGAATTTTCAAAAAATAACTGCTTAAAACCTTTCAGTTGACTCTGAGTTTGAACACTGTGCTTTTGTAGGTGGATGCCAGCCTCAAATTGGCCACTTCAGACCTTTTATGTAGTCTATGAGTAAAAGTTTGTTAAATCGTGCGTCTTTGTTTCAAGAAACCTACAAAACCTGCTCCACTTTGCCCCTTGCCCGTAATATGGAGATAGCTAAAATGACCCTTTTAGATCTTTTCCATCTCTAATTTTTAGGATTCCAAGTTATCCAGCATATCATCCCCCACTGTAATCCCCTACTGATGGTGCTCTGATTCATCTATGTATGTTATAGACAGCTTGCACTTGACACTATGTTACATTTTATATAGTCTGATAACTCTCCAGAAGACAAATTCTAGCAAACCAGGAGGTTTTGGTGCGTGAGGATGACAGGTGAAAGAACTATTTAATATGTGCCTGATCTGACTTTGCATTTTACCACAGAAGGAAATGCCAAGCTACATTTCATGCTTCTAAATGAGAAAGAAGGGAGGCACATGTCATGATAAAAAGATTCGCTATGTTGTGCATGTCTGTTTGCAAGTATGTTTCATGACCATGTGCAAAGTAAGAATACTGGCAGTTGAACTCAATCCTGGATTGGAAGCTGAAATAGACATTGGTCCTAATTTTTAAATATGTTTTCAGAACTTAACTTTATTCCTGCATCAAAAAGATTCCTTGTTGCCTGAGTTGATAATGGAGAATGCATTCAGAAAAAGTTACCTGTTTTGGACAGAGCACCACCTGAGGCTTAAGACTGCATTGGAAGATGTACATACTTAGCTCTTGGTTTTCCTTACTGTTCCCATTCAGTTTCAGTGTAGGCAATTCAGAACTTCTGAATGAAGCATGGGGAACTCAGCAGAAACTGAAGAAGCCTGGTCTTTGTTCATGTTGGCGTGCATGGGTGTTTTTCTTTTCGTGTTGACAGTGGGACACGGACAAATGCCCTCTGTGCCTTAGATAGACCAGTTGCAGATAAGGGTTTGTTGGTTTGGTTTCCTGATCAGCTCTTATTTCTGTCTATAATCACTGTCATTGACAAAAAGGTTCTATTGAGAACGAGGTCAGCAGTTCAGAGGAGAATCCTGTTGAGTGAAGAAACTACTTTCATGTGTAGTGGAGCGAAGATAAAAGTACAAGTGGAGGACTGTAGAATTCACTACCACGATCTATCTTATTTATAAGATACCATTGGCTCAATGCATTTAATCACTGCTTTGTTGCCTTCTGGGTTGTACATTTACTGTGATAAATTTTCATGTCTCAAAACAGTCATTTCTGCTTGGGCTTCACTAGCGTTTACGAACAATATTGTTACCCCCAGGAAACAGTCTATATCCTGGCCCACGTGCACTTGAGGACAATGATGAGATGAGTCAATGCATCTGCTATTCACCAGCTCGGTGATCAAGAATTATTGAGGTCTGGTCAAACAATAAAAGCACATGGAAATTACTGTGCATTCTGAGTAGTGACGGCAGAGGAACCAGCAAAAGTTGAGATATTCCCCCTAGACCCAAAAGTAACTTCATCGCCTCTTTAGATTGCTAGCACTTACCTGGTACAAAGCACAGCCTCTTCTCCGCTAGATACACCTGATTGGAAGTAGAGGGACGGGGAGTGGGAGGTGGGCTAGATCCTGTGCCCAATGCTCTCAGGCCAGCTACAAAGGGTGAAGGCAGTAAGCTGCATCCTTCCGAGGCCTGCGGCATCTTGCTTCCAACCGCAACACTCAACCTTTCCCATCTCTCCAAGAGCAGGAAGAGAGAGGTGGAGGGAATTGTGCCTCAGACCAGCATCTGTGGCCCATTGCCTTCTCTGGCTACCGCTGGGATGGTGCAACTCACACACCACCAGTTGCTCAGGGTTGTGCCTGAAGGTCCAATCTACCACCCAACATTTCGAATTCTGCCCTTGCTGGCTTTATGGTGCTTATGCAGCAGCTCCCCTCTCCTATCCTCCTGCCTGGACTTTCTTATATCGCTAGTGAGGGTGATGCAAAGAGCCATGTTTCAAGGAGCTCCCATGAGCCTCTATTAGGCAAACAGCATTGACTGACCTGAAACGTCCTTGTCTGTAGGTTGACACCATTTACATCTTCTTTTCCAATGAGATGCTTCCTCAGTGCTGCTGCTCTCTGAGGCAGTGAGGAAACTTTCATGAAGAAAGTCAAAGAACCAATTTTGTTAAGCCCTCCTCATTCTTCACTTATTACCTTAGTGCAGGCAATATTCAGATTTTTTCAGCATCTCCTTCCCCAGATGCACAAAATCAAGTTCTGCTTTATTATGGATCCATAATTAGCCCCAGGAGAAGGTATCTACTTAAACCTCCATAATTAGTACTTCATTTCTCTAAAGCTAATGAAAGGCCCTTTTAGGTTCCTAATTGGCTGCTATCTCCTATTAGCATTCACTTGGAGCATGAATTACCAACCTGGGAAATAAACTTTCACAGGAGTAATGCAGTGGTTGGGGACGTGAGCAGTTTATCAACCCAGCAGTGGGATGGGAGAGTGTCTGATCAGATACGTTTCACCCATGTTGCCTGTGCAAAATGTAAACTAAATCTGTTGGAACAGTTTAGGCACAAACCCAAACTAGCTGTGTTCAGGGTGCCCGAAATGGTAAGAGTATGGCACGTTCCATGTGGCAGGCATTTGTATCATGCCAGTGCTGTTTTTAATGGCATCCCTGGTTAGGTCCATAGACAGAGCCTCAAGATCTAATATCATGAGCTTTTCCCATTTGAGATGAAGGACCAGGCCCAGAGGTAGGAGCAAACCCTTAAATCACACTAACTTTCAAGCCTCTGGCTTCTCTTGCCACGTTAACCCCTATAATGTGGTTCTCCTCAGCACAAAGTTATGGTCCTGTCTCCTCAGCTCAGAGAAGACCCATCTGAGAGATGGCTGAAAACTACCAATTACCATTCACAGGAAATCGTGAGTATATGGGGAGGGAGGGGAGGCGTTTAAAAAAATCCTGCAAAAAAATTTTTTTTGTAAGAAACTGAGAGACGAACATTTTTACAGCAAAAATTTCGACCAAAATGGGTGAGGGAAAATGTTTTGATCAGCTCTAGTAGTTATCTGTGGACATGTAGCTATCCCTGGAGACATAGCCTTCTGCTTCCAATTTATACCAACAAACAAGAGAAGATGTAGCAATAATTGAGAAGCTTAAAAATATCTTTTTAATTGAAAATTGACACTAACATGTATAATGCTCCCCCCCTTCCTTCCTCTCTTGGGTCATTGACCTGGTGAAATTTAATGGTCCCTTATGTCACTTCTTTTTAAAATACTCATTGATAATCCTGAGACCTAAGTGACATTCCTTCTGATTGAGAGCTGCGACTATAGAGAACACTACCTGATTAGCTACATAATCGCTATGCCACGTACCTTTAACAACTTACTTTGTAAAGCACTTGGAGATGTTTGGAGCTTTAAAAGGTACTAGAGAAAAGCAAACTTTCCCATATTCAGCATCCCTAGTGTTTCAGGACTGGGTGTGGATTCTGATGAATGCAAAAACACAGTACTGAAAGTTATTTTGGCATATTATATAGGAGCTCAAACACTTGAGTGAATGCTAGAATTTCTCCAGCAAGGATCATTTTGAATAACGCTAAATGAAATGTTCTTTCTGAACAGCTTGGAGACATTCATCAAGCCTCAGTGAAGCTTAAATGCACTGATTCATATTACAAAGGTATTTTGCAAAAACCAGACAAACAACTATGCAAGCTTTTACTGTTCTTTACAGACAAGTTTCTCTCTTGCAAGTGAAGGCATGCTCCAGGAAGATGGCATGTGAAAACAGAATTGCATCAGAAGAGAGACTGTCTAGATTTATTTAGAGACCTAATTAAGGCCTAGAGTAAATGTACCATTGAACAGCTTAATTATCAGGATGTGTTTATTAGGAGCTTATTACATGATCCCTAAGCATTTTTTAAATTAACGATTGCCACTTAGTCCCCAGAATCTAATTGACCAAGGTTAAGGAGAACATGCCAAATCTGTAGCTGGGTCCTTTAGATAATAGAGTTAGTCATTTACTGTTACAGTCATTGTACAAACAGGAACCTAGAAAGAGCTGCTTATCTCAACAGAAATTCACAGTTACATCCAACATATACACAGGAATGTCAGCAGGTAGGAAAACGTCCCCCAATTCAGACCATATGGAAGCAGTGGACAAACCAATTCAGATAAATTTTCCCCACACACACTTTCACCATTTTGAGTCTGCACACTGCAAAATAAGATCTTTGCACCATAACACCTTCTCACCTAAGAATCAAAAGGCCAAGTAAGAAGAATTAAACAGGGCTCTCCCATAAAACAAGAGAATGCATTAATGCTGAGACACAATGGGTATGAACAGTTATGATTCAGAATGAAAGCAATGCTTAATGTTCCTATTAACGCTTCCAAAGCATAATCTAGGAGTCTGGACTAAGTCTCAGGCAGGTTTGAATTATTTTCGTGTAACATCAAAAGCCACCTGTTGAAAGGATTACAGGAAGATGGGTTTTGAGGTGCTGTCCTGTCTAATTCTAATGCCACTTCTCCTGCTAGCCCTTTGACTAACAGCTATTAGCAGTTTAAACAAGATTTCTACGCTCACATGGGCTGCAGAATCTCCTTTTGTGTTCCTGCTGGGCAACATGCAGTTATTCAGTCTCCTCCCTCTTCCATGCTATGTACTGTGGGGTCACTCAGTCTATCATGGGAAATCTTGAACAATCCATACTTCCAATTCTTAGCACGCCCGTCTGTGCTGGAGCACAGAATTGTGCTATGTATAAACCAGAGCACAAAGGCATGAAAGGAATTAAAAGTAGATGTATAAAGACTAGGAGACCTATGGATCTATTGCTATAATTCCCAAATGCTGCATCTCTGCTCTCCACCATGCCTGCGCTTTTCCCACTTCACTGAAGATTTAAATGTGGCATTCGATTTTTTTCATATTATAATCTTGACTGTCCGACTGTGTTATGATGTTTCAAGAAAAACAGATTTCTGTAATCCCAGCCAGGGCATCCTTCAGCCTAGGCATGTCTAGTAGAATATATGGGCTTAATCCCATGCACATCAACTCGCAGCTGAATTACACTCTGGTAGCGAGAGAATAGTATAAAGAGAAGTCTCACAGCTGGAACTCATGAGAAGGAAAGGATAAGTGCAATAAGAAATCTTTAATAATTTCCTAGAGACACAGGCATTATAGAATAATTTTAAATATTTCATCTTTCATTGAATATGGTGCTTGTCTCATGACTTTTGCCTATGCTTCGTTTTCAGTGTCTATTTTCCCTTACTAGTCTATTTTCATTGAAAAGGCATTGACCATTTTGAATGATGATTTTTTGTTTTTAACATAGGATATTTTATTGGTTTATTCGTATAAAAATTAGGGCCTAATCCTGCTTAGGTGATGAGCAGCCTCAGTTCTTATTGACTTTAGCAGAAGGGGAAGGAACTCAAGCACCTTTTTACTGGGCCTTTAAAAGCAAAGCTAAGAAAAGAAAAAATATATGTCCACTTTCTTGTGGGAGGGTAATAACTCTTTTCACCAAAGATGTACAAATCGGGTCTGCACTTCTGGGAAGTTCAAAAACAGATCCAGCACTTAAGAGACGTGTATTCCTTTTTTTCTTTCTAATGGTAAAATAACTGCTTTGTCTCATTATTACTTTACCAATCGTCTGTAAAGTGTACTTTGATGGAAAGGAACCTGGATTTGTAGGTAAAGCAATGCAAAACATGAAATATCAATAACTGGATCCAGTGGTCTGGCTACAGCTCCCACTACCCTCCGGTAATTATAAAATATTACATTGTGAATGTAGTGGGAGTCTCCAGATTAGCAGGCCCTAAATATATGCTTTTTTACTGAGAAATAGGAATCATTAGAACTATTTCTGGACATAAAGACCCGCACCCATAGCATATGGCTTTCATGAGATGCTCCGTTCACTCATCTGTGCTCTGCAAGGTATCTGCCTCTGAATGGCCAATGGCCCAAACATGCAAGGTGCGTGTGTGCAAACTTTTGAAGTATTTTTCAAATGTCATTTTTTTCACATGTTCTGTTTTTTACTCTTTTGCGGTCTATTGAATTAACTGAAAATCACGGTTACAAAACCTATTGCCCCTGAGAATCTGAACACCCTCTGCAGCTTGTATACTATCCAGCTGGTTCATTTCTAGAATTAACCTTTCATAAAATGACATTGCTGGAGATAGAGACACAGGCGTACGTATTAAATAGCACATTTTATGCTGAAACTTAACTGGGGGCATTGGAACACTCTAGGGATTTTTGTTTGTTTTTGTGATTATAGTTTTTATGTCTCAGTGAAACTGAACAGAAACAAGCTTTCATTTAGATAGTATGTTCTTCTCATATCTGCTCTAGAACTTTTTACCTTAATCATCAGACATGACTTCTTAATCCATGAATTCAATCAATTTTAGATGCTATCTTATAAGGTTTCAGATCTTATAGAATCTAATTGCTCACCCACTTCTAAAAATGTTTAATTATACAGAAGGGCTGACCCAGATGCAAAGTCTTTGGCAGCTGTACAAACAAACTTGATATCGGCTTGAACAAAGACACTCCTTTCTGCAGAAATTCTTGTCAGTATGATTCAGCATGGTCTGGAGGAATGAGTGAAGGTGTAGGAGTTGGACAGTTTTCCTGCCTCTAATCAGACTCATTTTATAGCTATGGACGAGTCACTTCAGCCTCTGTGTCAGTTCTCCATATGTAAAATAAGGACAATAATGCTTACCTGCCTCTTTCAGGGGTATTATGTGAATTTAGCTTGTAAAATGCTATATAAATGCTACTTATTATTGAGAATTACGTAAATAAATTCAGGGCATAGATACTGTTCTGATTAGCACTCTGTGAAGACCTACATATGGATAGCATTAATTACTTGTGCCAGTTAGTATTAATTTTTGCTGGTCACAATACCAATCCCTATTCACTAAGAAAAAGACTCAGGCCACCAAAAGTGTTTTCACCCAGATGGCTGAACAGCCATGGAAGGAGTACAGAAAGCACTTTGCATGACTGCTTTCTCCAGGAGGACTCCTTGTGCCCTTTCCCCCACCACTGGGGCTTGGCTAGTGATCTCTGAGCTCATTATTCAATGAGGATCTTTAAGCAGGTCAAAATCCGCCCTAATTCTGTGTGTGTAATGACACTTCAGAAGGTCAGAATCAGGGTTTGAATCCAGAACCTTCAGTACCACAGCACAAGCTTTTTACAGACGAGTGTAAGGAGTCACTTCCCTTACTGGTAGCGTTAGCAATTGTTTGCCGATATTGGACCAAATGCTAGAGGTGGCTAAGGCACACACTTTGCCAATACAGAGTAAAGCTCCCCAGTCTCTAATGCACAGTTTCTATTGCACGATGTCCTTGCCTTGCAGAATACATAGATCCAGTTACCCATGTCCACTTGCAGAATCAGGTATGGGAGGCTGGTTTGTCTTTGACATAGTTGGCTTCATTTTATTGGACACGGTGGGGATCCCAGGGAACCTGTCATCCTCTATTCCTTCACCCACATGTTAATGTGCCACGGAAAAGCCACACCCTCTGAAATCATCATGAGCAAGCTTGCATTCTCCAACCTCTAGGTTATCCTGACTCAGGAGATCCCCATCACCCTCAAAACCTTCAGGTTTCAGAACACGTACATTACCTGGTCTGCAAAATTACCTTCCATATTTACTATGTGGCAGAGCCACGACCATCTCTATCACCTCCCAGTAGGGCTGTGTCCAGTGTGTCCTCACTGTCCTGTCTCCTTGCAAATGGCTGTGCTTGAGACGCAACCTGCTGAAAAATCTCTCCTCAGTTATGATTTTCTTTTGGTTCTTCAACCTCTTTGTGTGCAACACCCACCTGATTTATTCCTCCTCCCAGGTTGGTGCAAACTCCTCCATCATCAAAAGCCACCTAGTAACGTACAACTTCTGCTGTGTGGTGTTCTCTACCTGCCTTTTGTACTTGAGAAACGGGGTGGTGTCTGTCATTCGGGACTTGTTCTTCTTTGGCGTCATGACTCTGTCCAGCTGCTGCCTTCTCTCCATGTTTTATCAGCATGGGAAGCAGGCAAAATGTCTGCTGGGGCTTCACACAAAGCACATGGAGATTCAGGCAGCCAAAGCTTTATAGTGGCCTTGTTAATCATGAACCTTCTCTGTTTTGGGCTAAACAGCCTCTTCTGGATCTTTATTCTCGGTGTGTCCCTGGCCTCACTGAGGCTCACAGATACACAGACGTTCTTTGATTCCCGCTACTCAGCCATCGGCCCACTGGTGATTATCTTGATCAACAAGAACGTACAGACAGGTTTGAAATGGGCAGCCAGGGAGAGATTATTACCAGCTGCAGAAAATATCTCAAAGTATGTCCAATGAGAAACAAATGGGACAAGTAGCAACTTTCAGGCTTGTTCAGCTTTGTTCACCGGAACTATCTGTATTTGGACATGCATCCGTACCTGAGGCATGTAAGACGGGCAGCACATTTTGCAGTTTGGAAAGAACTTCACTGAAGGTTCACCCGACTCACTTTTTACAGAGAGAAACCTATAGGATCCTAGCTGAATCCAGTCACAACCCCATGAAAGAACTGGAGAATAGCAGATTGAGGTGAGGGCGAGATAAGTAGCATTGACCATCGTGACTACCTAGAGTACTGATCACAATGTCCTTACTTTTCTCATATTCGATGGGGACCACATCCTGAAAGAATTCTCTCCCAAGCCCCCTTCTCTGGCCCTCCAAACAACACCCCAGCCTCACCAAGTTCCCCACAGACCAGAACCCACCTACTCAAAGTGGCACCAGGCCCTGCCATAACAACCAATGCAAACCCTGCAAATGCATCTCTCCAATGCGATGATGATCCCTACCTCCCAACACACCTTTCAAGAACCACGGGTTCTATACCTGCCTATCACAACACGTGCTGGACCTCATCCAGGACACGAAATGCCCCAACAACAACGTGGATGAAACCAGACAATGAGCTCACACTGGAAATCAAGAACAGACAAAAGCACCATCTCACCCACTGGTGAAGACTTTTCACAAAGCCATCATTTTATATCCGACCTCTCAGTCCTCATCCTCAAAGGAAAACTGCACAACACCTTCAGAAGATGAGCCTAGGAGCTTAAATTCATAACTCTGCTGGACACTAAAAATCATGGTCTTAATAAAGGCACTGGATGTAAAGGCACAATCTGTAACCCACTAACCTCCCCTTTGTTGTCCTATGACTGCAGGGGTATTAACAGACTCCTTCACCTTGAACGGTCTCCTTAAATATATGTTAACTACTTATGCTAAACAATCTGTTTCACCTTGTATTTAGCTGTGACACTCCGATGACTTTTCTGAGACCTGACGAAGAGCTCTCTCTCTAAGCTCAAAAGCGTCTCTCTCACCAACAGAAGTTGGTCCTATAAAAGATATTACTGCACCCACCTTGTTTCTCCAGTGAGACTAGATTGTGCTTCCCAGCACACCCCCAAGCACTGAGTGGAGCACGTGTCAGGGGCAGCCTGCAAGACAGTGTGGCTCCAGAGATACCTCTGGGATCAGCAGTTCTCTCCTTTGCTTCCCCTTGATCCAGGAGCACCAGCAATTTTCAGGTGACTTAACGGCTGATCTTGGGGTGGGGATGGGGCAAAGGATAAGAACTCAACCCCCTCCCTCCAAAACTTTAACAGCAAAACATACTCAGAGCCCTCACTAAAATGGGTGGTGCTGGCCAGTAATTCTTTGTACTTCTTGGTATAGGATTTCATTTAATTCATTCATAAGCAACATGAGTACATATTGGACTTTTAGATTATCATTCACAATTAGCTCTGGGCTCCCGGCAGGACTCTGCTTTATTTCACACTAGATCCCATATGTGTATCCACCGGGCATTGAATTAGGTATCCTGCTGCTTGTAACATATCCAAATACTATTCTCAGAAGCACATGCTATCTTGTCAATATCATCCTCTGATGTGGGCCCCACTTTAAAAGCACAACTCAGCTGTGGCAGGGTGGAGATGACTCCATCAGCAGCATGGATCCCAGGGAAGTATTACAGCATCCAAACTGCTTGAGGTGCCTTCGGCTGCAGCGGGAAGTGCCGTCTTTCAGAAGTAGTGTAACAACTAAGGGCTTTTACACCCATAACCAGTAAAAGATCTCAAAGCATTTTCACAACTCTCATGGTGATATGCAAGGTGCTTCAGCTGACAGCTACCTCTGGAAGTTGCATTTTGCCTTTTTTAATTTCCCCTGCAGTTTTCCTTATATGGATTCTTCTCTTCTTTTAAGCTCTTGTGCTTTGTTGTTCTTGTTGGTAGATGCATTTTTGGGGCATTGAATTTGAACAGCAGCTCAGCCTGACTGACATTTTGCACTTGCAGCTCTTCATGTCAGTTTCCCCATGTGTAAAATGGGTACAGTAATACTTATCTACCTGCCTCTTAGTTCTGTGGGAAGGAATAACTGCTTAACAGCACCTTGAAAATTACCGGGACAGACACTGAGCTTGAGAAAATCCGTGTGTATATACACCAGCTGAGAATCTGATCACATAATGTAATTATAGGTACTTCTCTGTCATTATTGCTTCTTCTTCAAGTTCTGTCCAGAACTAAAAATTGTAGAAACAGTTGTCTTTAAAAATAATATGAATAAATAAAAATGTATACATCTAACAAATATATTTTTAAATGAAGCTTCTTAGTCCTCTAAAGCATGGCTCATAACGGGACACATTCCTAGTTATTACAAACAATTTCATTCATCTCTGAGAATAACGAGGTATCTATATTTGCTATGTAAGTTTCACTATTAGAAAAAGCCAATCATGAAGGAAAATAAAAAACACTTGCAAAATTTTATTCTTCAAGGAGCATATAATTAAATTAAATTTAGCTCAGCTAAATTAATCCACACATTAAAATCCCTCTGCCAACCCTTTAGAAATCCCATATGCACTGTTTTTAAAGATGCCCCCCCCAATCAAAATGATGTCGTCACTGGCTGTACTACACTGCTCTCTGCTGGCACCCAGTTGGGATTTTCGGTAATCTTACAGCTCAGTAATAATAATGAACTACAGCCTGCATCGTGCTTTGATTCCACCAATTCTCAGCAGCCCGGCAGGGTTGTGCTGACTGATAGTCAGATGGGAAACTTCCCAGAGAAGTAGAATGCTGCAGGAAGGATTATTACTGGTGTCAGAGTCAGGCTCAAAAATCACTGAGATTTTTTTTAAAAGAATAAGTTTGGGGTTCTTTTTATTTGCCTTCTGTTTTTTCAGCATTTGGGTGGCCACCAATTCAAGCTTTCTGCTACAGCCAGGAGGGCTAGAAACCCCCTCTGGTTCTGTGGAAGTGGAGATTCCCCCTTGGCACAATTGCAAATATTGTACGACCTGTGAAAATATCATGAGGTTTGGCAACACGGCTGGTGATTCTTCTGTCTGGGTTAGCACTAAAGCAACCCCCAGCGTGATGTGAAGGGCACCATCTGTCCACTCTCTCTGTCTGATTCAAGGTGCCCTTCTCCATAGTAGGTAGAGACCATCCTCTTGTTATTGGAGGTGCTGTTCATGAGCAGCAGCAGCAACATCTTCAAGGCAAATCCCAAAGGGATGTAGCCTCTTTGCAGATTGAGTATGTCTCAGGAGATGGACCACTAGCTAGGTCCTTAACACAGTCTGGCTGGACATTCAGTCTATGTCTGTCACTGGCGATCTTAACACACCCCTCTGTGATCACTGGTTGGCTAGCAGCAGTCGTTGATAAACACACTTTATAATTTTGTTGGTCTTCCATCTGAGCAGTCCACATTTCCCAGCTGAAAGGTCAAACTCTGGTCCTGATCTCTGGGGGCTTCTAAATATCCCCTGGCACATCTCTGGTGTCCTGGCAACATTCTAACATGCCTGCCTACAACTTTCCTGCTTCAAAATACTCTCCTTTGGCATCAGGTCAACAGCCCCCAAGCAACAACTCTGTCCTGCTGTCTTGTACCCTGGATGCTATTCCTCTGGTCTCTGAATACTGAAATGATTTCGGATTTTTCTACATGAGCAATTTTTGCAACAGCGGCACTGCATGGATGTGCAATTTGTAATGTCCAGTGGCATGTGCAGCATTGAAGTGACAACCCATTTTGAAGCTAGGGTAAGTCACATGAATGGGGGAGCTTGCATCCATGTAACTCCCTAATGTAGACTTAGAGACTGAGCTCTGCACATATCCCTCCAGGGCAAGTCTGCAGGCACGGCAAGGGTCAGTCTGTGCAGGGTTTGGACCTGGCTGTGAATAAACAAAGGACTGGAGACTCCAAGGCTACCAAACCAGCAACTTTCACCAACCATTCACATTTTAATTAAGAAAAGAATCCCCCCCACAGACACAGACCACAAAGAGATTGTTTAGAGTAAGCTGTCATCATGCTGGGCGTACAGGAATAAAAAATAGCTTGTGGGAGGTCTTTCAGGCCAGTAAAGTAGTTTGTACCAGTGCCCAATTTCAGAATGATGAATCAGATGACGATATTTTTCCCTAACAGGCAAGATTCCCTGAGTACTGTTCTCAGCATCTCTGGGACCTGTGACTGGAATAGGAATCCTCAGCTGCCTGTCATACACTCAGTCTTCTTTCCAGATCACTTCTTCGTCCTGTATGTCATGCTGGGTTTCATTGCTCTTCACAAAACCTGGCTGAGATACTGCCACCCAACCCTTGGACTGTAGTGCCTCCACGTCTCCTGGTGCTTGCTTGAGATCACGTGTACGGATTGTCGCCTGAGCCTAGTGCATCCTTAAAGGGTAGACACAGGTGCAGCTTTCAAACCCCAGACTTGAATTTCTCCATATTTCCGAGTTTTGGGCAGATTTTGGGGTGCAATAAGAAATGGTTTTTCCTATCAGAGATAAAGCCACAAAAGTTGTGTACAGTTGGGCTGGGAAGGTTGTGTGTTTCCTTCCATCCATGACCCACACGTGTAAAAAAAGTACTGAGGATCTGAAGTTAGAGAAAATTGTGGGGGAAGTTAACCACACTCGTGAATCTCAAAGTCTAGGAGTTGATCCTATTCTCTGTAGGTTCTCAGACCAGGCTCCTCACTGTGGTGTCCAAAGCATCTTCCAGTCATGTAGTGAACAATGGGACTAGGGTTTGATTTGGTTTTTTTTAATGTCCACACTGCTCTGGGTTTATGTAGGAGAAGACAGGTCAAAGAAGTCCACCTGGCACTTGGAGCAGAGGGTGGAGAGGTTTTGGATGGTCCTTAGCTCCTGTGGGAAATGATTCCATGTTCAAATTCTGGCAAAGATTCACCAGTGTGCGTTGGGGGAGAGGGGTTTTAGTTTTTATCCTTATGGCTTTGATTGTTCCTAGTAGAAATCCTCTTGATTAACAGAGCAGTTGCCTTATCAGTGGTGATATCTCTTGCTAACTGGTGCTGCCATCCCATTACACTTTTTGCTAATTCAAATTCATATTGGCTTCCAGGAGAAACTGACAACAACAAAATAAGAATTCCACTGCGTCTCTTCACTAGCAAATTACTGCAGCTGTCATACATGCTGATAACAACCAAAGCTGTGAGGGGCTATGGACTAATTATCAGACTAATTAAAAACAATTCTGTATCCTGCCGATTAGAAAATCAGTCAGCTGTAAGAAAACACATTTTTGGAGTGGGGTGTCTTTTAACAGGCTGTTGCAAAATTACAAAGCTTTAAATATGGTGGAGAAATGATACCCACAGTAATCTAAAAAAGACTTGTTTTCTGCAGTCCCATTCCTGGGTGTGTCCTGTTGATGGGGAATCAGTGTTCCAACTGGGCAATTTAATATGACACATGAATTCTGCTTTTGGGCTCTCCAATTAACAATCACTTGAAACGCGTAATAGTGCAGATTTGCTAGTAGGGTCTCATTGTTTGAAAACTGGAGCTGATATTTGGAAGTGTAGGCATCCAAATGCATCCCTAAAACTGTGCTCACAATTATGCGTCTAATTTGAAAGCACAAATATAATTTGAGCTAGCAGCTGCGGTCATTGCACATATGAGATTACTATCTGTGTCGAGCTGTTCATCTGAGCATGCAAATAGTTGTGATTCCATGTGTGCACACGACTTCTGAGCTCACTGTGACCAGGTGCCTAGGGTGGACCACACCGAGAATGCCACTCTCAGGACAGACTGCAAGGAACAGGGCAGATAATCCCCAGAACTGATGCTTTATTCAATGATTAGCTTCACCAAACCAGTAAGAGAAGAGCTTCTGTAGCACCACCGGTTAACAAGAAGTCACATATAATCCCCTTTAGGCATTCCAGCCCTTGGGTCCCATCCAGACAAACTGGTCTAATATGGAGAGAGGTTATTGAAAACCCAGTTCACTGTATCTGCATTTCTACCACTCCCGATGGATCAGACACTTACCCCCAGGTCAATTATATATGGCTCTCAAGACTGTTTCCTGAATGGGGTATTTTGTTGGCCGATCTGGGACGGGGGTGAAAGCACAGAGCAGCGTCATGGACAGTGTATTCTTTATCCATCTGTGAAGGAAAAATGCATTAAAATTAAAGTGAGGTGCAGAAACTAACTGACTGCTAAATTTCCATGGAAGAAATGTCAACTGAAACTTGAACAATCCTATGCTGGATTATGCTTCCCTTTCATGCAAATCTTATGTATGCTGCAACCTTAGTATTAATTTTTTGTATTCTTAGAGGCCCCAACCAAGATTCGGACCCCATTGTACACGGCACTATACATACACTTAATAAGAGACAGTCTCTGCCTCAAAGAACTCGTGATCTAAACAAACAAGAAAAATAAATGGTGGGGGGAAAGGAAGTATTTTACAGGTGGGGAACTAAGGCACATCCATAAGTGACTTGCCCAAGGTCACAAAGGAAGTCTGTAGCAAAGATGGAAAATGAGACCACATTTCTTGAGCCCCAATCTGGTGTCTTAACTAGAAAACTAAAATTCCTTTGCTGTTATTGAATTTCTAGGTAGGCACTGCTTTGTTATTTTTCTTTAGGAAAACAGTTTTTAAACTTCTAAATGCATAAAGTGATTAAAAGTAATAAGAGCAGAATAAGAATTATGGTGAAGAGCTGAGCAGTGAATGCAACAGAGATAAACGACAGTTAATAATGACGAAAAAAATACAGTTGATGTTTTTCCTTAAAACTCGGATGAAGTGATTAAGGATGAAAAAATGGCAATTCTTTTTGTTTCAATGGGAGTTTTGCTTGAGCAAGGAGTGCACATTTGAGCCAGATGATCATGGAATAAATGGATCTAGGCCAATTTAAACCAGGTCAGAAATCTGGCGACTAGTTTTTAGTTGAAGATGTATTTGATCAGAATTTGGCCAATATCTGACACTAGAGGGCACCATATGCCTACATATTTAAGGGCTAGCACAGCTAGTCTGTGCACTTGCCTGTCCGAGATTTCTGTTATGAAATCCATCTTTATTATCCCTGCAAGGCAAAGTTATGGGCTGAAGTGCCATTTATTTTAGATTGGAATGCAAATTTCTGAGACAGAGTCCTGCTAGCTCATCTAAACCCAGTGAGAATACTCTGACATTTATATAGTCCATTGCTTCTGAGCTAGGAAGTTTTTCTTATAAACACAGGATATTTTTTTCAACATGAACATTTCTGCTGATGAAGTATTTGCTCTGTAGTATGGGGAAAAAGTTGAAATGTGCCACCAGAACAATTAAATGTCTTAATTCATGGTCTCATTGAAGAATTGGCCCTCAGTATTCTGTGTCTGATACAATGAATGAAAATGACCTCTTTGATGCTGGAAGAAGTGGGGGCTAGTCTTTGTCATACTGGATTGGGAGCCAGGAGACCTGGTCTATTTCCAGCTCTGCCCACTGACTTGTTACGTGACCCTGGGCAAATCACGTCGCTACTCTGGGCCTCCCTTTTCCTCTCACTCTTTTGTCTTGTGTTGTGGAGACTTAGTTCTTTGAAGCTGGGACTCATTCTTTCCACGTGTATGCAATGCAATGGGGCTCAGTCTTGGAAGGCCTTTCATGTACCACTGTACACTAGATAGTAATGGGGTAAGCATCTGAAATGTTAGGAGCAGACCAAGGAAAATTCTATCAAAACCTAGAACCAGAGTAAAGATTTAAAACTCAGATCCACATCCAGAAATCAGTTTTGAACTCCACAGCACTGAGAAGTTGACAGAGATGGACTTTGGCCAACACAGACGATATTTCATAAATACAAGTGGCCTTTTGCAAAATTCCCATCTGGATCTTAAGTGACATATAAAACACTCCCAGATCTAGGGTTGCTTATATCAGATTGTTTTTCCTTCGGGCCAAAAACACAATCCAGTGCAATACAGCCAAGATTTTCATTCTATGTAAGGGTGGCTGTTGCTGTTATAGGAAATGCTTTAACCTGCCTGCCATTGCTAAGCCAGGGACTATTGTCCAGCTACAATGCAGGAAGATAAGGCTGATCATACCTAGCTAGGTGTTTTTTCTTTGTCAAAAGTGAAATGTAACAAACACAGAAATAACTGTAAACCAAGGGAGAGGTGGAGGGGGGGAAGCAGCAAATCAAGCTATCTAGCAAGATAAAAGAGGAGAGAATTATAGAAGTTTAGAGGTTAGAATGAGCTACTCAGTCTTATCTCTGTTCTTAGGAGCCAGTGCGGGATTGTTCACCCCAGGTGTTTATTAGGTATTGGCCAGACTAGGATTTAAGGTCTGATGTTAGCACATTAGCTAACACATGCTAACATGCCTTAAAAGTCCTAGTGCGAGCAAATCACTCTGCCTTTAACACATGATAAATTGATTGAGTTAAAGCCAGTGGGGAACCCTAGCTAACATTACATGTTATATCCTGGTCTACACAAGGCTTAAGTTAGAAAATAAAAAAGTGTGGACTTAAGGTACGTTTCTAGGTGGTAACAAATTAAGAGAGTTTCCAACTCCATTGCACCTGATCAACATAGTGTAGAGGCCAGCACGATAATGGGAGAAAGGACAGGGTTTTCCACTTGTCCTCTATCTGGCTCTTGCCACCTATTCTAACAAAACAAAAAGAAAAAAGGAGAACTAGGAAAGCACCAACATTTTGTAGACCTGTTGGGTCAGACTGAGTGGCAGAGCAAATGGTGGTTGAAATGGAGAGTGTAAATTGCTCTAGTGTTCAGTGTGTGTGTTTGTGCACACGTGCAAAACATGCTGCTGGGGCAGGAAAAACAACAGAGAGGCGTTTGCATGATCAAATAAGGGGAAGGTTAATAAAATGTTTAGGGCAGAGTCTGTATCTTAATACATGTTTGTGCAGCAATGGAGTCTTAATCCTGGATAGGGCCTACAGATGCTCCTGGAATACAAATAATCATTGGAGGAGAAATGCAGAATACTAAACTGAGGTCCCAGCTCATGTTGGAACTAAGTAATTAATAGCAAATGAAGGAAAATAACATGATTATCGTGTATTGCTTCTGTGTTGTTTTATTCCTAAAGTAGGACCAAATTCTGCACTGCTCCAGAGTCCTGTTTGTACATGCAATCCCATTATCTTAAATGAGGGTTTACAGCAGCTGGGAATTCAACCAATAATATTTTTATAGCTATCCCAAAATATGCTAAACTATCTTAAAACATGCCAACAGCAGCTAATATTTCCAATATTGTACTATACGGAAGCTAAATACCCCATGCTGTTGAAAACTAAATTGACACATTATCTGGTTTAAAATAGCCCAGAGTCCCTGATAATAATAATAATACGTAGCTCCTTTTACAGCACTTACCCTCCAGTGACCATCAGTCCCCTACAAAGGAGGTAAGCATCACTATCGCAGTTTTACAGATGGGGAAACTGAGGTGCAGAGCTGCCGGTCCAAATTCACCCAGCAGGTCACCGAGAACGGAGGTCTACTGAATCCCTAGTCCAATGCTTTACCCACTAGGTCAGACTGCCTCCTTCTAAACGTTTCCTATTTAATGCAAAAGATGGTCTGGCAATTTTTTATATGGAGAGGTTGAGTAGTTTAGAAAAGCAAATGACTTTGTGTTCTACACAGAAACGTTTTGCTACACAGTGCTTTACTTGAGAAAGGACACTGATGCTGTTCTCAGAACCAATTAAATACAATCCCTAGCACACGGGGCGGGGCTGAGATTTAGTAAACCGGTGTCTATAAAGTGGTTTGGAATCCTCGGATGAAAGGTGCCAGGTGTTCTCATCAGAGAGAAAGAGAGGGAGGCACACCCACAGACAAGCATGTCCTGGTGTCAATTTACTCCCCTTTAAGTGCTGCCTGGTTACCAGCTCATGAAAGAAATCTCCTGCATTCCTCCCCTTTAATTTCAGTTTATTGCTAACATCAAACCAGTCTCTACTACCCATAGACCTGTAGGCTCAGCAGAGGGGAGTCAAACCGGGAGCTGCTTCATTTGTGATCCTTAGGGTAAGTGAAATGTCTTTTCTTAATAACCATTTGCATTCTTTGTCTGTTCTGTGCAAAAGACTCTGTGATCTGAACAGCATTTTCTATTTTAAGATCACTTTTATTATGCTGTAACAAAGTAGTGGAGTACAGTTTTGCAGAGATAGTTAATCTAATATTTCTCATATGCTACACATGTGATTTCATAGACTATGGGTGGGACAGTTTTACTTTTAAACTATTTTAACTAATCTAACAAGTTTACCTGGGAAATGTGATTCAGCAGGGGGAGTTCATCACTGACTCCAAATTACTCCACTGCTTTGGTATCAGTAGCATAGTTGGATGAATACAAGATATTTAAGGAAGGTCTGTTTTTAATGCACAACAGTTATGGCTCTCTGTTCATTTCATTGTGCTAACACTGTCTGTGTCTGTTCATTCATTCACATGCAGAACACTTATTTTGTTGCATTTTACAAACCAAATCCTTTTGACTGTGTATTCATACCCAGCCTTTTTTTATCTACTTCTTTTTCTAAAGATAAAACTACATCTTCTTTCTCCCCATCTCATGTTTCATTGTCGCAAGATTATGAATCCAGCGTTACGGCAGTTTTGCTAAGGAAATTCAGAAACAGAATGTCTGCAGATGGATCTGCTGCTGTGTGATACAAAAGCTGAACCAATTTCTTAGGGAAATATTTAAGCAAGGTCATAACCATACATTAAATTCTAAGCACTGATGTGTCATTCCTGGTATCAGATTGAACAAAGCGACAAAATCCCATTTATTGCTCTTGTCTCTGAAAGAGCCAAAAGGTTAGGCGTGACAATTGAAATTACTTTTCATTTACAACACAGACACTTGTCAGACTGAAGTAGCAGAAGGGATCAATATTATACAGTCCTGCACGGTTAATTAATTCATTGTTGTGTGGTGGCTAAATAAATTAAAATAATACTTAGCACTTCAAAAGACTTTACAAGCAGTAACTACTTAATAAGTATTTCCATTTTATTATGCAAACTCAATACACTATAAATAAAAAGAAAGCCTATTGTTCTTGCATTGGCAAAGGGGTAAGGAAAAGATGAAAATACAAGTCTTTTCTCACTCTGAATTCTAGCATTCTGTAAGAATGCATTTTCAGAGCACTAATTGAGTCTAGTCTGCTCCTGTTCTTTCTTTCTATGCATGTTTTCCATTGATGTGAATGGAAGATACACAGGAAACAAGGGGATAATGCACATACTAATAAAGTGTCAAGACAAGACTGACAAAAGGAATATGCATTCTCAGTTGAGTGTGCATAAGTATATAGATAGAACACACAAATGCAAAATTGTTAGGAAAATATGCAGACCGAGCATGAAATCTGCTTGCCCAACTTTTACCAGGATATTTTACTTCTCCTTGGAAAAATAAAACTAACACAAACAAGTGAGTAGAATTAGTAAGTATTTATTTGTAGTGTGGTAGTGGTCTTTGGGAAAGGGCAGGTAACCATTTGTGCTACGGAAAACAAAAGGTCTCTGTCTCTCACCACTCCACTTTCTAGAATTAGGGGAAATTGCAACAGGTGCCTAAACAGAGCAAAGAGGGAACAGTGGAGGACGAGGTTACAGTAAAGATGGGTGCATTGCATAAACTGCCAGCCGCAGGTCAGAGTCGTCCAGGGATTTTTGTAAGGGTTGTGTGTTGTTGTGTAATATCCTTGTGAGTATAGTTCTTCAGAAACGTATGGTGAGGGGAGGAAGGTTTTGAATGTCTATGAAAAGCACATTCTACCATGAGATGAGAGACAGTGACTTTGTCTGTCCATTCAAGTACTTACATAGCCCCATTTCTAGGCACCTCAAACATTCAGTGTATTTAGTCTCACAGCAGTGCCCCCTCTGTCACTGCTTTCCCCTTTGCGGCAGGCAGGGGAACTGCAATGGGAAGTGACTTGCTCAGACACACAAGGCGGCCTGTGCAGATATCTTGAGTCCCAGCCCAGCCTTAAACCACAAGATCATCCCTCCTCTCCACAGACAGAGAAAGGCAAAAAGAAAATGCCACATAAAATAGAAGTGGCAGAAGGGATGCTATAATATGGCCAGATGAATAATAAAGGAATATACAAACACATGATTACTTATTTAAAAACAGTATTCATTAAAAAAACCTGTTGCAAATAAAATTAAGTATAAAAAACCCTAAGATCTAGTCTGAATGAGTAAATAACAGGCAATGCAAAACTGGTTTTCTATTGGGTGTAAGCAATTGAGGGAGTACCGTGTACACACAGATATTGACTTGACCTGTTAACAGGGAGACCAGGTAATGTTGGAGGGGGCAGGGTATGAGCTCAGAGGTGGTGTCACATGTCATCATTCTGCAATCGTTAGGTAGGTTTTGAATGAGTACTCAGCTGAGGATCACACTGAGCCCAAGGGCTCTTTTGAATGTCACATGTTGGATCTCCTTTGTTTCTTGCTTGGGGACTGTCTGATTTGTTCTGCAAGCAGCTGGGTCCCAACATCTTAGGGAGGGCTGCCTTTCCATTGCACAGCTCAGTGCCTCACTCACGTTTCGATATTGTCTCCCAGCGTTGTCACAAGCTGAACACAAGCAAATCTGAATTGCTGGCCAGTGGCTTCTCTGATGCCCCTCAGATGTTCCATTTTCTGGCTTAGTCCAACCATCTCTCAGGAGCTTATCTTCCTCTGGGGGCCCATGTGAGTTGGCTGGTTGCTCCATATGATGGGAATGTCCACTGGGAGCTTTCCACATGCTGGCTGGTCAGCATGTCATTCCTCAGATGTAACGGGGCGTGGGTGGTTCTGTTCCAATGGTACCCACAACTCCTTTGCTCCTCTGGTGACTGCTGTTCAGGGGCCTCTGAGAAAAGAAGTTAGTGGCTGTCAGTCCATTTCCCCAGGGATGGGTGGCGACCTCTCATAAATCACCATTATAGCTGGAACCCACCAGCACCTTTGCAGCACAGTGACTGGCTGGCCTTTGGGACAGAACTACAGTGTCACCCTCAGAGGTGGATCCCTTTGGGGAAGGTCTGAGGCATCTTGGGAGGGTAGGATATACAGGAAGCCTGCACTGCTGGCAGCTATACTGTATCTGAATTTCACTCCAAGTGCTAGAACTGGACAAATAATTCCTAACCAATCATTTATTTTGACAAATTTCCCCCCTTGTCTTTTTGCTTGAGAATTAGCTGGATACAGAGGATAGTCTCCGTAATTCAGATGTATTCAGGCATGGCAACGTTTACATTTGGAGACATCATCTGAAACTCACTTTCCGTCAATACTTAATCATTCATGCTTAAAATGCATTTTTGGGAGTGATAGTGCAGACAGCAAAGGTGAAAGAGTTGAAAGAATGGCCTTGAATAAAACATGGCTTCCAAATTCAGACCAACATATGCAGAAAATTTTGCACTAATTGCTTAATGCTACTAAGAACTCATCGGCCCTAATTAAACAAACAAAATAGGGCTGCTGTACGTAAGACTTGCATTTCCAGCTGTCATGTGCACATCAGCATTCACAAAGCAGATAAAAGATACCTCTGACTTGGACTTTAAAGAGTTTGTACACTGATGCTGTCATTCTTTTACAGATGAGCCTATGTCTCTTTCAATAAAGTTCAATTAACCTTTGAACTCTCCTATTAGGGATCTGCAGATCACTGTAACCTTATTAATTAAGGTAACAAAATAGGCTTGTTGGGAATCAAAAAACTAAGTTGACTGTCATGAGATATAAGCTTCCAGCTTCTTTTTTGCTTTGGTGCTTTCTATCTTTTCTGCACAGTTCCCCCCCCCCCCTTAACAAAAGATTCCATTTTGTCTCTCAAAGATTCAGCCATGAATCTTGAAGTCTTTTATGGCATGGTGTGATTGATCCTGCGTAGTTAGCAATGGAGTGTCCTAAAGGCTTTTAGCATCCAATCCCATTCTGCTAAATGAAGAATTTTCAGTGCCTTTCCTTAGTACTCTCTGCATGGGAGAGCCTCCTCCAGTTTCCAAGATCATCAGTGTTGGTTCCCATGGTCTCTTCTCATCTAAGCTGAGAGCCTCATTTATCACTTTCTAATATATTTCCAGCTCTGAACCATGAGATCCGGTCTGATTAAGGATATTCCTACCCCTGTTAGAGTTAATTCGGCACTGCACACCTTCCGGACCTTTCACACACATTAATTCGCACAACACACTGTAAGCTCCAGTAAGTCGTGCGATTATTTATTTGTGTTACAGCAGCGCTGCACAAAGTCTCTGCCCTGAAGATCTTACAGATTAAATAAACAAGGGCAAACAAAAAGCGGGAGGTGAAACAGAGACACAGGGAGTAGTGACTTGCCCAGCAATTGCCTGAGCCTTGATTAGCAGCAAGTTTTCTGAGGCCTAGTCCTGTGAGCTGGGAGAATCAAGGCAGAGAGGAGAGGGATAGGCTAAGGCCAGATTTCCAGGGTGCCACCAAAATAAGTGGTCTGATTTTCAGACGTGCTGAGTGCCCACACCTCCCACTGATGTCTTTACTGGCTACGCTAAGTCTAGGGACCTAAGTCTAAAAACGATGGTCCAAGTGACTGCCGTACAACCATCCTGCAAGTCAGTGGCAGAACTGGGATTAGAACCGAAGATTTGCGGGCTCCTAATTCTGTGGGCTGACCGTTAGCACCTACTGCCTTCCTGACACGCTGCAGAATGCCAGCAGAAGGGGAAGGCAGCGTCACAGAGACCTAACTAACTTTCCCTGTGACAAGTTGGATCCGTCTTGCAGTTCATTAAATGAGATGAGGAGACCCAAGATGAGGTACTGCAGCTCGGTCGTCCCTCTAGCCCTACAACAATTGTCATCTGGACCCACGTGCTCACATCCCCAGGCCTTGCATTTTGCACGCAAATGGGCAGGCCACTCCCATAATGAAGAGACCGCACATGATCGTTGTTAGGAGCTGAGATGGAGCTGGAAACAAATGACATGGAAGTTACGGTGTGAGGCAGCTGCTGATTCACCAAGGAACATGGAAAGAAAACACAGGGAGCCAGCAAGGGGTAGACATTAAATTTCAGTAAAGCTGGTTTGCTGTGCTGGTTATGTGGACTGGGAATAGACTGAGCTCCATGACAACTGCTGCCCGTGGTGTGCTTGTGTTGGGGACAAGCAGTGGGCTACCAGCTCCTGCAGAGTCAACCCGACATCTTCCATAATAAGCAAACTAAGAGCAAAACCAAAATTCCACCTCTGTTTGTGACTTCACAGTTCCTGTATAAGCACTATTGTGACGTCACAAGCTTGGGATTCCACATAATGAACGGGCAGTAAAGAAAGATTGAAATTCCTAAGCAACAATCCAGTTTCCATGCAAATATTCCTAGTAATACAAAACAAAAGAACAAAGATGCCCCGTATGCTAGCTAGATCAACAAAACCTTGAGTAAATTTCCTTTGAGGCAACACCAGCTCTTTAACCTATTTTAATATTCAAGTAATTAAGCAGTTGTAATATAATCCATCTGCACCTTCAGTTGCATCTAACTTTAATCCATTAAATCAAGGCTGCTTTAGTAGGTTAGCATTAGCAGTCACCCAGCTGCATAATGACAACTTTAGCCAGTATATATTCAGCAAAATAGAAACATTTGTCATTGCCAATCTCTCACATTTGTCACTGAATGAATACCCCCAGATGACAAGTCCCAACATATGAGTGCTAGATTCTTAGCCAAGACTTCCAATATTAGCTGTAAAACACATTTGGAAGCTGATGCAATTTGACACACAAAATCCAACAGCACTTGAAGTCTCATCTTGGTGGTGGTGGTGAATGGAATGCACTGGTCATTTTCAAGGAGAGTGATTATTTTGGCCGAATTTCTCAGAAAAACAGTTCCCCTTTAAAGGGTTACATTTTGCACACTAAAAATTCACACTTCTATTTTTTTACTGGCAGTTGTTGGTAAAGTTCTTTCCTCATCATACCGGATAGTCACATGATTTGCACCAGCAGTTTATTTTGTGGGTGCAAAATTGACTTCCTTGCATCTTGGCTTTGAAAGAACCAAAAGGAAATGCTCAGACCCTCCAAAGGAGAATCCAAGCAAATGAGTACTTTGCAGAGGTTTAAGTGTCACACTCATTAGCCATAACTAGCTCCTGCTCTCCATACCGGGAATACCTAATCACTCATCCAGCGCTCTTCCCCTTTTCCTGGCAGAATTCCCCGCTTCAGCTCTGGAGAAAATGGGCCGCAAGGAAGTGGATGACACCCGTTCCTGGAAGAAACCAACCAACAACATCCGAAAAACATTTATCTTCATGGAGGCACTAGGATCGTAAGTAGCTAAGTATCATGGCTAACCTCTGGCCTTCCCCAGATTGGAAATAAGGCTTCAGCAAGCAAGAATTTGTGGTAGAAGGGGTAAAGCAGAAAGAGATGCCCTTTAGATAAAGTGAAGAATAAGACCGTTTATTTAGTAATGGGAGATCAGACAATCTATGGGCAACAACAACTTTTACGTGATACTAGGATGGCTGTAGCTGTTTCCTCCAAGTGTTTGAAATTTATTTATAACTTTTCTACCCCTGATTCTCTCAACCGCATCCCAAACAGATCCCTTCTCCCTTTCCATGGCTTCACTGACTCTCCTTCTCCAATTGCTTTCCATCTCTGTCAGCTATATTTTTATGACTACAGTGTAGTCAGATGACCACGAGACAGCAAAAGCTGTCAATTCTGAGAGTCAGGAATTCCTGAATTATAATCCCAGCCGTGATAGGAATGACGTTGCTGGCTTTGAATGAGTCTCCTAACCTCTCTGCTGGTTTTCCTGGGAGATGGAGGGAGGTTGTGCCCTCTGATCCTGGGTGAGAACATTTGGTGATAGGGCAAAAAAAACCCAAAACACTGGCAGTTGTACATCCCCGATGTTTTTCAGGCTATTTTCATTAATTAATGTTTGTAAAATGCTTTGAACGAATGAGATGAAAGGTGCTGGAGACGTGCAAGAATATTTTTTATTATATTGCTAGGGTTGCGGTGGGTGGGTGGTTGTCCTCTTGCCTCTACACCTGCTCACAAACCTGGCTCTCTTGCTGCCAGCACCTTCTTGCCTCTCTGGATCAAATTCTGAAAGGCAGCCTTTACATTTGCAAATGTATTGGGGGAGAGGGAAGAAGCAAATTCCCCCACATTTGTACAGGCAAAACAGAAGGGTAAGAGGTCAATTCAATTTGCTCCTGCAAAATTTTTTCATTCAAACATGGAGCCTTGCTTAAAACCATGTTGAGACCTCTGTCTTAATCTGCAGTAAGAAAACGGATGCCTTTCCCAACTAAACATGCTCAGATCTGCTGTGCTTCTGCATGGCAAATGGATTTCAGTGCAGACGGTACTTGGGGCCGTACAGATTAGAGTACACATAGTTCACTAGACCTGCAGTCAATCCTTGCATTGCATTGCAGAGCATTCCCATTTCCAATTAGCTGGGAATCAGCTAATGAGTGAAGACTGGAGACAGTAAGAAAAAACAGCAGGTGCCCAAGCCAGTTACTGAATGGCTGTATCTGCCCAAAGCTTTCTTCTGAAAAAAAAATCCCCGCTGCTCTAAAACTGGTGCAAACCCCCGTGTAGACACAACTCCTGGTTTTCAGTACCGTGTGCCTATATCTCCTCAAGGCAGGCCTGCTCAGGAATGTGCCTCCAAAACTGCCTCAGATGCACAAGTGTCACTTCCCAACTCCCTGCTCCGCTTGAGCAAAAGGGGACAGCTGCAAAAGCACATCAAGACTCATGGAAGCTGCCTCCAGGCACCTCAGCTTCCGTTAGCTCTAGAAACTATCTGACAAGATCCACCCTGCACATTTCTGCACACTGGAGGGGACTGAGTGACATCTCCTTTGCACATTTCTATCTGGTATGCCTGTGTCCCTTTAAGGCCAATGTGCTATAATAACCTGTGAACTGTAGCATCTCCCTGGGCATGGCGTGAGACATTAAAAGGTTGGTTCTGGGCCTTTCCCCTCAGATTCACCAGCCTGTGCATGCTTCATTCACAACCCTTAGTCTGCTGGAGAGAGGTAGTGTTGTCCAATACTTAAAACAAGGGACAGGGAGTCAGGACTCTTGGTTTCTGTGCCTGGCCTTGAGAAGGGATTTGTTACCCAATGGTTAGGGCAGGGGAATGGAAGACAAGACTCCTGGGTTCTACTCCTGCCATTGCCTTGCTGTGCAAATATAAGGAGGCAGTTTATATGTGCCTGTTGTCTCCAAAGGGGTTTACCAGTTTCCATGGACTATTAATAGAGTGCTCGTGATGTCCGAGAGTCTCAGCCATGAATGGGGTCAGAGTCTACACTGCTCTTCAGCATGGCCTTTCCATTTGGAGTGGCAGAATGGCCCATGTATGGGACTGGGAATCAGAAGCCCTGGGTTCTTTTCCTGATTCTGCTTTTGACTCCTTGGATGATTCTGGACAAGCTGCTTCACTTCCCCGCGCCATGGTTCCTGCATCTTACGAACAGGGTTGACGCCACTTGCCCACCTCTGCAAGCAACTGGTTAAATACGCAGCGAGGTCAATGGAACTTAAAGCACTTGGATGAAAATTTGTTGCATGGGGCTAACCACTTCAGAAAAGCCATCACAAGCTGTTGAATTACACAGAGAAAATGGAATCTCCTCTTCTCCTAAACCCTCGCCTGCTTGTAATTCTTCCATTCTATTTAACAAACAAAAAAATTTGTTTTCCTAGAGCCCCTGACCATGCTTGGCTCCAGCATCAGTTGCGTGATTATGATTATAAGGTTGAGTGAGCAAAAGATTTCTCCTTCACATGCTGAATCCTAGTTAATTCTCTCTCAATGTCTGAAATGCTGCACAGCGAGTGTCCCTTCCCCTACCTCCAGTCCAATCAGGATGTCGCCTGGTTCTCCAATTATCCCTCCAAAGCTGCACTGGCTCTGTGAGTAATGGGTTGTTTGGGAGACAAACAGCTGTAATGACATAACTGGTTAGTCACTTTTTCTGAAATTTACAAATCCTGCCACTTGAGTTTGCTCGCTGACATCCACATTCTCAACCAGCCACAGATGAGATGCTTTGCACTCTCAGAGACGCACCCCAGGGCTTCTGCAATGATACTAAAAGCAGTTTGGTCCTTTCTGGACTAGCCTCTATACACAGTGCGATTGCTCCCTTTAGGTAACTGAAAATGTGAGATTTCTAGAATATCCTAGATTAGTTTTGGGTGCTCTCCATTTTCCTACCTCCTTTCTGGGCTCAGAACTGTGCAGCTGCATTACTTGATTCCTGTGTTTCATCTGTGCTCTGCTTCCTAGCTCATTCCTACAGTGTATCATTACAGCCAGCGTGCACCCCCATTCCCTAGCTCAGCCCTGCACTGCAGTATTACAGGATTGCCCACATATTCTTCTTCCCCTCTGATCACTCTGCTCTTTCCACGCCATGGGTGAAGAGGGGGAGGGCCCTGGCAGAACATAAACAGCAAATATGTAGTTCATCTCCCCAGACTCTGGCTGCATTGCACCATGCAATGTAAACAGAAGCAGCAAGTCCCATAACAAATAATTCCACCTCTGCCTTTGGATGAAGAACAGCACCTCTGCCTTAATCATCCAGATGTTGCTTCCCTGAATGAGCGGATCTTTTGAAGTTATACACTGGATGGTGAGAAGAGGGGGGAAATTGGGAGAGGGGGTGAAATGACATGGCTGTTGCCATAGACAGCCTGCAAACAGCCCAAGCGGGATGCAGCGAGAATAGTGGAGCCCACAGCTCAGTTTTACCACATGCCTAATAAGGAGAATGAGCCACTCACCAAGAATATGCACTCGGTTTATGTTCCAGTCTGCGGACACCACCATGTTAGTACAGCAAGAGACTAGGAGGGAGAAGGGCTGCAATGAATGCAAAGCAGCTCTGGTGAGAAGGGCAAGCTCTCTCACTTCATTAAGGTCCTTCAGGCTGCTCTCTGGAAATATTAAAATGAATAAGTTCATTATCATTTGCACTGTAATGGTTTAACATCTAAGGGCCTGGTTCCCCTGAAAAGCCGACCAATTTCAGTGGAACTGACAGCAGAACCCTGCCCCAGCAACACGTCCAGATCCAAACTTTGTGATTGATTCTAAACCACCGGGATCCGAGTCCCTGCCCCACCCCAGATTAATGGAAAAGCTCAGGTCCAACCTCCGGTTCTAATGAGAACTGATATGAGCAATGCTCATGATTAATCCTCAGTGTGCAAAGAGATGCTGTTTTACCTCTTCCAGAATCCTTCCTGTCACACTAGGGTTTTCTTGTCCACCCTTCGTAACTGGTTTGTACATTCTCCATGACACAGGCACTATACAAGCACTCCTTAAAAAGACAGCCCAGTGCAACGGGGCCCTGATTCCTCGGCTGTGGAACCCTTAGATGCTACAACACAACAAAAAACAACATGGGAAGAGTTTTATTGAATTAGGATTGTGGATGGAAGTTTCCCAGCATTCAGAAGCACTTAGACACACTTTCCATTCACAATACAGGTTTCCAAGTAAGCCTCAAATATGTATTATTCTAATTTTTATTTCAGTTGCTTGGAAACTTGCTTTTTCTCTCCTTTCCCCATCATATTCCATCTACTTTACCAATGACCTGTTCCATGCTGTATGTTACATCTTTGGGAGTTAAGAGCTTGACTAGTTCTTTTGTGTGTATAAAGCTGATCAAACTTTCTTAAGGCAATGGAGTGGGAATTGAACTGCTTTTCAGAGCAGGGAATTCTATAACCTGAAGCTTTCCTGTGACTTAGGAACCTGGAGCTGAGCTTCCATGAAGTTCAGCATTGTCTTCAGAGTTAAGCTGGTGCTACAAATTGTATGTGGCCATGGTCAGCCCCCAAAATGAGTTAAGTTATCCAGAAGCACTGTTCGGGGAGGGGGCAAGGCTCAAGAAAAGCTTCGTTCCCTTCTAGCCAACTTGTCGATCTATGAATCTGTGATATGGGAGCATAGATATTTGCTTAGGAATGAAATATGTAACAGATGCTCCAGCATCTGATCTGTAGGTTGTTCATTTCCTACAATTGCGTTACAAACAAAGATGGTATTAGAAATGAGGATGCATGCCACATGCAGTGGGTGTTTCAGTAGGGCAGCATTAATTAGCACTGCAGAGATTTGAGTAAAATAAATGGAGATCCAGTTAAAAAAACATCAAAACATCTCAGGATTCACTCTGCGTTTCAAGTAAACTCGCAGGCTGGTTCTACTCCAACTCAACTGGCTCTCCCCGGGTGCTGACTATTATATGATCTGCACCTCTCCAGGCTAAGCCAGCACAATTGCCCATCTGATCGTGGGGAAGGGCAAAAAGGACAAGTCAGCGGATAAGATACATGGGCAGGACCATGAGTAGAGACTCAGGGAATCTGCTTTTTCCCTACTGCAGGCCAGGCATGCCAGCAGCTGCTTTGGTCTCGCTCTTCTTTCATGCAGTGAGTGGCTGCCACTGGCTAGCAACTAAATACAAGAATCACACAGCAGTATGTCAAATGGGTACCACTCTGTGCTCAACCAACCAAGCTGCACCACAAGCTGGGTGCTTTCTTGAGTGGGATATGAGAGCAGCAGGTTTTCTGTTCTTCCTTCACATTTTCCTTACAGTAGCATCTATAGGTCCCAACTTGTGCTGGGCATTATATGGCAAGAGACAGTCCCTCCCCTGAAGAATTTACAGTCTAAATAGACAAGACAGAAAGAAAGGGTCTTGCCTATGGTCAAAGAGCTGGGAACAGAACCCATCTCTCCTGTGTGATCTTGGTCATGCTGCCTCCAGCCATTTTGCTCTCTTACCATCCCTTCTCTAGCTCCCTTAGATGCCCACAGCTCAACTGGCAATCCTCTGTCAACCCCATCAGTTAATCCACTATGCAGGTGCTGAGGGTTACTTGAGACCAGCTTGGCAAGGGAGTCAGCAGCACGATCACCTGACACGTTTAGCCGCCTAAGCAAAAACCTTTAACAAGATTGGAGGCTTTGGGAATGTTATAAATATTCACCCTTCGTTGCAGTGAGCTGAACTCTGCTGTGAGGGATGTGTTGGACACTCATCTATTGCATTTTAATTCAGAGCATGGAGCTCTAAGCCGGTTGGGCAAGAAGCCGTCAGATGCCAAAAGGAAATGTTATGCAGTGAAGAGGGTTTATCTAGCTATTTCACGTTTGACTGGCAGAACTTGGATTAATATACTGAAAGCACCTAAACTGTTTTTCAAATAATATGCAAAGTAAAGCTCTCACCTACCTGACATGCAGCCACCTCTGGGGAGGGTCCACACAGTAGCCATTCGGTATGTGTGACATTTCGGAGCTGTACCAAGCTGGGAAAATGGAGAATAACTTCCTTACCTGAAACAGAAGAGGAATGATAAGGAGGCAGAATATAATAAATCACTCAAGTTAGAACATGGCTGGGATTGCACGGAAACCCCTGCCCTGGCAAAACAAAAACAAACAAGTGCCATGGGTTTCACAATGCAATGAATAGTTAGGGCTTTGCTTGGCTGTGGGTCCCAAAAGATTACAAGGAAAAGGCTCTGAGAAGGGCAGTAAAATGCTATGACCTTGGATCTGTCTCCTTTCTTCTGTTTAGATACTCATCACTGGTTACCTTGCTGTCAACTGGTATATGGCTTCTGCCTTTCCTGAGGTGGATTCTAAATCTGTTGACACCGTAGGAGTTATCTCATGGACTGACATGTGCATAAGTAACTACTTGGTTGCTTTACAAGTGTATTGTCGTCCTGGATGCTGTGATTCTGTATTTAATATCACTTCCTTTTATTCATCTGTCAGGAAGATTCCATGCTAGATGTCCTCTGAGATTAACCCTTTCTCTACTCACTACCTCCTTTTCAGAGAAGAGCTGAACACTGGGGACCTTCACACTCTGGAACTGAAGCTGGCAAATGGGCTCTCTATATACTGGGCCAAACCATAATCCTGAATCAGAACACACCCGAGATTTAAGCTGCTAGAAATTCACAACCAGATCTGAATTTTTCAGCTTTAGCATATCTATATTAGGCACCTCTTTGTCTATCCCTTTCAGAAAAGATGCTTTGTTCGGTGCCATGGAGTTCTTGCCTCCCAAATATTGCAGACACCTTGCACAGTCTTAAACTGTACACTTCCAATTGGCAACATGAAATCAATAGAATTTTGAAGTCACATATACATCACAATAATGGTATCATAAATATGTGGAGGCTAATTATAAATGCCATCCACTTATAAGTGAGAGCTTTAATCATTATGTTTTTTGTCTGCTTTTTACTTTAGCTTCTTCTCATATATATCTGCTTCCAGCTCACTGCTATGCCATCTACTGAAACACAGCTGTCTTTCATCTGTGTTTTCTCCACAGAGGTGCCTTCTCAGAAGTTTTCCTAGTGAAGCAAAGGGCCACTGGGAAGCTCTTTGCTCTAAAGTGCATCAAGAAGTCTCCCATCATCAGGGATGGCAGCCTGGAGAATGAAATAGCAGTGCTGAAGAAGTAAGTATAATTTTGAAAGTGAAACAGAGCAAACTACTTTTCCATGACATGCAACTTTAGAACCCAAACCACTGATCTTTTGTCACTGCTACTGTAAAAACTTGCACATCATTCCCCTTGCCAAGCCCCGCAGCATTGCATGAGAACTTCTCCAGTAAAAGAAACAGACTAAAACCAAACAGCATAGAGAGTGACAGGAAATTTAGGTTTTCAACACTGTCTAAAAATAACAAAATATGGAGACTCATCCTTTGCTCGCTGGTCCCTTGTGCAAAATGAGTGTAAAATGCAACTGGTTTGATTTTGCAGCATTTAACACCCACTTTGCACTGGTATAAATGGCAACACAATGTGCAGGGCAGGGACGATAAAGGAGCCTGAGTTTCCTTTGAAAGGGGACTAGATCAAAGGGCATTAACAAATGATTAACAGGTCAGCCAGGCGCACTGTGGACAGTCAGTCAGTCATCAACTGGCTAGTGCATTATCGATTCACACCCTAGCTTACCACAAACGAATGTTCATGCAGACGAGCCCGGATTTTCCTCTCACTCAGTGCTGCATATATCAGGAGTCATTCTTTCGGAAAGGAGTGGAATTTTGCCCAGATAAAAACTGGTGTAAAGCATGACTTTCAACTTAACAATCTGTCTTTATCCTCATCAAATAGATTTGTAACCCATGTTTGTCTCTGCTGGTTGCAGAATAAAGCATGACAACATTGTGACTCTGGAAGACATTTATGAAAGTGCAACCCACTTTTACCTGGTCATGCAGCTGTAAGTATCCGAAGATGCACCTCTTTCTGTGCTGCTGAGAAACAACTGCAACATTTCCTTGGTGCTATGTCCCCATTTCAGCACCTATATGCAGGATTCAGGCACTCAAATCTGAAAGTGAAATGCAGAAAAATATCCACTCTTACATGTTCTTCATCAATGAACTGTGAACAAGGGGGTTTGAGATATAGAACTACCCTGGACATTTCTTTATTGTCCATGGGCCTTCTTTTATATTAGCAGTGTGTTTCTAAACTGAGATCAGGCTCTAACTCACTCATCACAGTTTAGCAGGACAAGAATGGGCACATTTCTAATTAAAGCTTTGCTATGCACTGGGCCTATGCAAGGGAACATGGGCAAACGTATCGGCAGCAAAGAAAGCAGCTAGCTGTGGGGAACAGCAGAGGGACCCCGCTGCGGCGGATGGATTAAGTGTGGATTCCTCTAATGAGGATTGTTTTACTCAGATTAATTTGTAGTAAATCAGGTCATGTGACGGAGGCTAGTGGAGAAAGCTCAGCGCACAATATCAGGCTGAAAGTCAGAAGGGAAAGCTCTCCAAGTCCTTGGGGTTCAGACAACCACGTAGCAGCATCACAACCCAAAGCCATTTTGGTTTAATAAGCTTTGCCAATTGTACTTGGGAAGCTGCAGTTGGAATTCCACAAGTGAATTCTTTGTGGAGCAGTTCAAATGCTTGTCTCAGACTGAGAATCCAAACTGGCTGCATCAAGGCAACAGATCTCAGGGCAACCCCAGCCTTGCTATTTGTGACACAAGATTGCTACATGGGCAAAGCAGGAGATGGTGATGGACGTGGACATGAGCATGTGTGTATCCATTGGCCTTTGGGCAAGGAAAGTCCAGGTACCATAGCGATGAGTGGATCTAGATAGAGATGGTTTTTTCATGTCTAGATCAAGTAAAATTTCCTGCTCTGCTGCCTCTTTTAGTTTTTAATCTCCATGCTCTTTCATGTGTGTATGATCTTCCCTTCAGGGTGTCCGGCGGGGAGTTATTTGACCGAATTTTGGAACGAGGAGTTTATACTGAGAAAGACGCGAGTGTAGTGATCCGACAGGTCCTGGCAGCAGTGCAATATCTCCATGAGAATGGAATAGTTCACCGAGATTTAAAGGTATGTAGACACTGTGCTCCTTGGAAACAGCACTGCCCTGTGAGATGAACAACGTCTCTGCAATGCAGCACTGCGGGGCTCAGCAGAGCGCACAGTGAAATCCCATTCCTGCTCAGCAGCTTTTTAAGATCATGCTCTGCAGCCCCTCTCCCTACCACCAAGGACTGACCCTGGGACATTCATCACCAAAAGCACACGAGGCTGCTACGTAAGGTGCAGGGGCAACTCGCTTTGCTGGTCGGAGTAGCACGTTGCACCAAACACACTTACCCCTCTCCAGTTATGCTCAGTGAGTGTTGTTAGCCTGTCTCCTGAATTCCACAGAGCCGTTGCCGGGAATCAGAACCTCACTCTGTATTCTGTGCAGCAGCTTTCTAGAGGCTTCAGGCTCTGACTCATCATATTGTTCGTTCTGCTGGCCTAGACATCAGCCAGTTTCTGGAAATTGCAAGGGAACTACGTTTACACACAAATTAACCCCAATGGCATTTTTGCTATAGGGGCTAATAGGAGAAGTCAGTGACGTAATCCATTGTTTATGCAAGAGTGTCCCTTGGCCCCAGCAATGGGAACTACATATAGAAGTATATGGGTACCTAACAGCATGTCCATACATGGAGTCATTGCTGTGAGGATACAGACATAGGCCTATTCTGGCCTAGACTCCTTAGACAATGTAATTTCAGCTCATGATAACAGAAGTCAAGGTTATCTAGTTTCCCCAACTAAGGCTGCGGCATCAACAGCAAAATACAGAACTCCTCTGGCTTGAGTGTGAACAACCTGGTCCACTATTAAAGTGAAACCATTATTTGTACTATGTCAGGATCCAGGGGCCCCACACACACACTGTAAGACGGCGCCTGCCCCAGAGAGTTTACAGTCTAGATTCTAGACAGGTGCTTATATGGTGCTCATCACAGCAGTATCTGAGTGCCTTGTTATCACTGATGGGCTTTTATCTTCAACACCCCTGTGCAGAGGGGGGCATTACCCACCTTTACAGACAGAGAACTGAAGCACAAGATAGAAGAAATGACTTGCCCTGGGCAGAACTAGGAAATGAACTCAGCTTTCAAGTCCCAGCACAGCATCCTACCCACTAGACCATCCCTCCTACCTAAAACAAAACCAATAAAAAGGTCAATCTAAGATACAACCCAGCTGGCAGAGCAGACAACAAGCATGGTGGGGAGAGCCTAAGAATTTATTCATCATTTTACTGACTTGGTTTCACAGCAAAGTCCCCATCCTGTCCCTGACCACCCTTTATTTTTTATTTTTGTGCATGGACAGAAGGAAAAATGAACCTATCATTTATAGATTTTAGTTGTGCCTCTTCCATTGCCAGTGCAGCATTTAAATTCTGACCTTTTCCTACTGACAGCCTGAGAATCTGCTTTACCTGACTCCTGAAGAAAACTCCAAAATCATGATCACAGACTTTGGCTTGTCTAAAATGGAGCAGAATGGCGTCATGTCTACCGCTTGTGGGACTCCAGGATATGTTGGTGAGCAAGGGGACAAGGACGGACTCTCACTGGCAACCTACATGACACAGGCCCACATAAGCCTCCCATGCACTTTGCAGAAGAAAGCAAAGAAATAACATGCTTACGCATATTAGCAACATTCCAGTAATAAATAGACTGTGTGGGCTGCAGAAGCATCAGATTAGGGACATGGTTTTTAAGGATGGCAAAACCTCATAAGGCTTAACAGAGAAAAGAAGGTGCACAATACACATTTTGTAAAAATTAGGGCCAAATCTTTAAGTTATTAAGAATTCATTGTATAATATTTTTAAAAATTCAAATCAATGGAATTTTGTTAATTGAAATCCAGGGGAGTTTTGCTTGAGAAAGGATTTCGGGATCTGGCCTGTAAGTAAAATCTATGGGGATTCACTTTTGTCTGGTTAGTAGAAGATGTCTGAGAGACAGCAAAACCTAATGGATGGAGGGCCCCAGAATTCCAGAGTAGCCTTGTGCAAGTCACTCAGCCTGCTTTGGTCTGTTTCCCCATCTGTGCAATGTAACAGTAGGGGTCCATCCTATGCACTGGATCCTAGCCCATAAATTGAAAATCACAAAATAAACCAATAGTATAATGACCACACAGCACAAAGAGATGTTGTGAGAGCTAGTTAACATCTAGATGACATTTGGAGGCTACCAAGTTCCGTCTAAGAACAATGGGGTATAGAAGATAGCACAGAAAGCTGGCTCCCTGGAACAAAATGGAATGTTTTAGGGTGTTCTTGTCTGTTCAGTCTGCGATACAGCAAATATCGTCATCTTTTGATGAAGAGGGTCTTGTAATAAATGGCTCTTTATGTAACAGAGAAAACCAGATTGAGATCCAAAGGTTGGAAGCTGAAGCTAGGCAAATTCAGACTATGAATAAGGTGCAAATTTTTAACAGTGAGGGCAATTAACCATTGAAATCATTTCCGGGGTGGATTCTCCACCACTTCAAGTCTATAAATCAACGCAGGATGCTTTTCTAAAAAGAAGGGGGCTATAGCTCAGCCAGAAGTTATAGGCTTGAGGCACGCATTACTGAGCGAGGTTCTCCGGCCTTTGTTATGGATGTAAGGCTAGATCATCATAATGTTCTTTCAGGCCTTAATATCTATGAGTCACTCACCTTGCTTTCCTGCTGCTTGGATTCAATGGATGGCCAATGCAGAGACCTCTGTGTGTTTGTACACACAACAATCACTAGCTCCCTCTCTGGTATAAAAGCCTCACACACCAGGTCTATGAAAAGCTCATGTTTCAATGTCAAGTCATTCGCTATCCTGAAATGGTTTATATTGCCTGTAACTTTGATTTGCTTTTGATTTCCTGTAGCTCCAGAGGTCCTAGCACAGAAACCATATAGCAAAGCTGTAGATTGCTGGTCCATAGGAGTCATTACCTATATCTTGTGAGTATAAGCCAACAGCCCCCTTGCTTTTTTTGGCAGATGCTCAGGGTTCCCTACTGGTCTGGCCCCTTGTTTGACACCATATCTGCTTGTGTACAGTAGGTGTGACATGCTACCCACTCAGGAGCCCCCATTTGTTCACAAGGTGAAAGGCAGTGAGGAATCAGTGCGATAAAGATTGCAGTCCAATTCGCTACAGAGCCTGGCCCCATGCATATTCCTTCAGTAGCCTAAAAATGTCATGCAGCCGCCACTCCGTGCTTTCTAGGTTCAACTGCATCCCACTAGCTGCACACCAGCTGTGGCTCTGTCCTGATACTGCTGCACTGAGGCTTTTAACCTTCTTCTGAATGGTTACACCCAGACCATGCTGCATGGTGAGGGTATACACAGGGTCCTCGTCTATCCTTTACTTATCCCTGTGATACACACCGGCTCACCCTGGTACAGTTAAAAACCCTTGTGTGAGTGTGGAGAGGAGCTAATCAAGTCTTTCCTCCCTGCTCCAGGCTATGCGGATACCCTCCCTTCTACGAAGAGACAGAATCCAAACTGTTTGAAAAGATTAAAGAAGGCTACTATGAGTTTGAGTCTCCATTTTGGGATGATATCTCTGAGTCAGGTAAATCTCACCCACTGGAAAACACCCTCGTAGCGCCCTGTCCCCTCTCAGGCACACCACATCTACAGTCCAGACCTCTCCTGATCATGGGCAGGCTGAAATCTACAAGGGAGTGCACGAGAGGAAAAGTTTCATGAGTCACATCCTCATCCTCGTATTTTCACGTAGGTCACTGGATGATAACCTGTTCTGTTTATTCCCATTGAAACACCTGCCATTGGCCACGTCGGCAGAGGCGTAGCCAGAACAGATTTTTTTGGCAGGGCCTGTGGGTGACACAGGGGCACAAGCCTTGCATCACAGGTGAAAGAGAGGCTGATAAACACAGAATGAATTGCTTAAAGTCTGATTGGGTGGGCCTGCTTTCAAAGTGGGTGAGCAATGACCCACCCAGGCCCATCAGTAGCTATGTCACTGACTGTCAGAAGACAGGATACTGGGCTGGAAGGATTATTGGTCTGACCCAGTATGGCATTCTTAGGTTATTTTCTTTGCTTCATGGCCATAGGAAGGGTTTCCATACACCTTCCTCTGAAGCATCTGGTACTGGCCAGGCTCAGAGCTGGGATACTGGATCGGGTAGGCCACAGGTCTGATCCACTCTGACAATCCCTACATTTTAGAAATAAAGCTTGACTCATCTTCAGTTCACATGGCTCCCTAAACAATGTGTCTGCACTGAGCATATGTCCATTTTACTGTGTATGGGGGGGTGTTAGAGCATTGTGGGTTTAGACACGGAACATTCAACCCCTACGCTGACTGTTTCATCTGTCAGTGTTTGCTCTGTCAGCTTGAGGATTCTGTCCTGTAAATGCTGAGATGTGACTCTGTCTCTCTGCATTCCTCACCAACAGCCAAGGATTTCATCTGTCACTTACTGGAGAAGGACCCGAATGAGAGGTTCACCTGTGAAAAAGCCCTGAGGCACCCCTGGTGAGAGCAACATGTCACCTACCATGTGCATGTGAACCTAACATTGCCCCCTGGTAGCAAATGGAATTGGTCAGCCTCAGCTGTTACTATTAGAGTGCTATCAGCAGCCTACCAAATGATGATGTCTCACTTTTCTCCATCATTTACTTTGTAATCTGATTTGAAATGTTCTGTTTTGTTTCTTTTTTGTGAAGAAAGAGAGTGAAAGTTAATTAAAGTGGGGATTTGTGCATTATTCGCAGTTAAGATGGAGGGAAAACAATCCCACTCTGATATTTTCTCAACTCTGAAGTGTGTTTGTATTATGCTTTGTTGCTGTTTTTCCTTTGGGCTTAATTACTCTTGATTGAATGTACGAAGCAGTTAGCTGCCTCCAGAATGTGGAATGCCTCTCAAATGCCATCTGCCTACGAGCTCATTTCTTCTCTCCCCATCTGCAGGATTGCTGGAAATACAGCCCTTTACCATGACATATACCCATCTGTCAGTGCTCAGATCCAGAAAAACTTTGCAAAGAGCAAATGGAGGGTAGGTTGTTTGATGTTGGGAGCTCTAGAACCATTTCCAAAGCAAATGCCAAATGCTGCCATCGAGCTATGAGCATACCTTCAACTGTGTGGATAAGCACTCAAAAGTTGGATCCCTTTCACTCAGAAAATATCTTGGAAATCTTACGTGACCGTTATTATTTGTATTATGGTAGGACCAAAAGGTCTCAACTCAAATTAGATCCCCATAGAGCTGAACTTAATATAAACACAAGACCCCATACAGCTTCAAATCTAGACAGACAAAAGGCAGGGAGAGGAAGGATTATGGTCCCCGTATTACACAAGGGGAGCTGAGGCACCAAGAGATTGAAACTTTCCTGTAGGAATTGAACCCGGATTTCCTCTGTCTTACCCCCATATCTGTCCTTCCTCCCTATCAGTTCTGCTTGTGAGGTTGGCAGTGCTACACCAACAGCCTCTTCCATGGCATTTTAGTTACTTCTTTCAAAATCAGGATTCAGACTGGAGCTGAATCTTGCAGCTCTGGCCAGGCTGTAAGTAATAATGGTAAATTCCACAGCCACCTTAGCAAAAAAGAGGTGAGTGAAATTCTCTCCAGTGCATGCTTAGGCAAGGGTTGAACTTGGCCCATCTTCAGTGCATCACAGCACTGGGCACTCCGTGCTCGCCAATGCGGCAATGTAATTTCAGTAAAGCACTGTGAAGGATATAGAAGCCATTCACACTGCAGCAGCCACGTAGTTCAGCAGTTCGGTAGAGGCTCAGCATTCTTTTATGTCTCCTCTTTCTCAGCAAGCCTTCAATGCTGCAGCTGTTGTGCGCCACATGAAGAAACTCCACATGAACTGCCATTCAGAAGCTGACACCAGCCTCCCTGTCATACAAGTGGCAGAAGTATCCAGACTCAACAGCCCCATGGTCACCAGCCAAGAGACACCCAGTCAAGACAAGATGATGCTCATCCCCATGTTAGCCTGTCAAATTCTTCCCAGTCAGCTTGACCAAAACACCCAGTCGACTCAGAGCAAGTCACTAGATCACTTGGTTAATGGGTCATTCCCAGTCAACGGGTGCTCGATCCTGCCAGGGAATCAGAGCCCTCCAACTAGAACTTCTTGCGGCTGCAGCTCAGCCTCTGGGGAGCACGAGAAGGTGAAGACGGTCTTCTTTTCCGAGTCAGCACTACTTAAAAAATCTGCCAAAACCCAGTACGTAGCCGCATTGACAGTTTTAACTACTGAGCCAGTTTTATCTTCACAGCGCAGTTCCTGTAACCAACTGGACCTGGGCTTTCTTGAAACACGTGGCCGTTGCATCGCGTTGCAAGCACCAGGTGTAGGTGGGGAAAAGGGGGAGGGAAAAGGGCAGATGGATATTTGCAGAGTGGCTGGATAGATGTGGCCAGCCAAACCCCCTCTCACTCCTTTGGAGGAGAGGCTTTGACATCAGGTTGAGGCACATTGGCCAAGTGACATGGCAGAGTTTGCAAAGTACTGATATAGTGGAGTGAATTAGTCTCCAGCATCCTCAATCTGGTGCTTTTCCATAATTTGGAAAGGTCTATGGGTTTTTTTTTTTTGCCATTACTAAAAATACTAGTCCTGATCCTCAGCTGGTGTTAATCAGCATACCTACACCATCTGAGGAGCTGGCCCACTGTTCATGTTCAAAAAGTTATTGCTGCTCAACAGAAGAATGTACCTGGATTTTTCTCATTACTTTTTGCATTTTGCTCTCTTCCCACCCTTCCACTCCTAACCAGACACTTCAAATCAGAGGTTATCGTTCCAGTGAAAGCCAGTAACCATTCGCACTGTGGCACACGGCAAACTGGTGTTTGTTTGGTCATGTGATTGGCAGGTCATCCATTTGAGTCACCACATCTTTAATGGTAGGTGCACCAAGATCAAAATGACTATTGCTTTAAAATGGTGACACGATGAGTCTGGCTTATATAGTGTTTTCTGGGTGGCATTCATTTGTTGTTTTGGTTATAGGCGTAGCTGGGGGGGGAACAGTGTCATGAAAGCAAGTGTCTGGCAAATGGAAGCATCTTCCAACTTCTGTTTAGACCAAGTCTGTGAATACAGGGGCTTGATTAGTTCCCAAGGGAGTTGCTCACATCCTGTTGCATCAGAATAAGGCCCCTCTAGGTTCCATCATGTAGATGAGAGATAGAACATAGCTCTGCCATCCTGAACTTTACACGATTGGAAGTTATTAAATGAGAGCAACGGCAAACTGGATAGGGCTGTGAAATGGGTTAAGGAGCCTTTGGCCAATGTCAGTTGTGACAGCAAGCTGTTACCACATGGCTGCTCCTTGGTGGCCGATGTAAAATGCCACTAGGTGAATCACAGTCCAGACTGGAGGAGGCCAGTGTCCCCATCACACAAACCACCAGCACAGCTGGCACTAACAGACTCCTATGTTGGCTTTCTCGGCGGACGTCAAGGAGCCTGAACTACTTTCCTTAGCTGGGGTCCAGCCAGGATAGGTCTGGGCACACTGTGGCCCCATAACATAGGGAAGCCTGCACTGCTACCCAAAGTTCTGCTCTTCATTAGAAAGAGATCGCCTGCCAGAGGCCCCGTCATGTCTGTATGAGCATGGAAGTGGCTTTCTTGACTGCCGAGGAGATGAATTACGGATTAGTTAAGCAGCCATTTGCACTGGTGTAAGTAAGCGCTAAGGAGTATTTCTACTAGATATTGCATGATGAAAATATCCCCCAAACAAGGTGGGCATTTCTGTTAGCTCAGCTCTCCTCCCAAGTGGCTGCTGAGAATCAGTCACACTTTGTATTATGGTTCTAATTTTTACAAGAAGGGTTAATAGATGATACAGACATGGGTAGTGTGTGTTATGGTGGCTTTAGGCACATCAATAGATGGTGTATCAGTCTGTTGGATTCTATGTTAATTTATTAATCCTTTATGAACTCCAGGTTAATGGAACCGATATGGCCCCGGGGCTGTTTGTTAAAGGAAGGTATGCTGGAAGAACTGTCCACAGTTACTTTGAACTCTCCCATTCCAGAAGGGCTGATTTACTCACTTCAACACCAGACAGCAGCAGCACAAGCAAGAGGAAAGGAGGCTGAATCCTGGCAGCCGCAGATGGAGAGCCATTTTCTGGGAGGAGAGTGGCCATTTGTCGGAAAGCTGCATGCTTTGACTTCTAAGTAATCCTTCAGTGAAACAACCTTGAAGAGTATCTGGCTCGCAAGAACATGGAGCACTTGTTTTAGAGAAAGGAGGTGTATGAGCATGAGGCTTCTGCTAGCACCTTCCATGTATAGTGCACAAACACATCAATTGGACAAGGCTATATCTTGGGGTTTTGTATATATTGTGTAGTTGTTCAATGCATAACAAATGTGCTGCATACGATCATTCTTTTAAAGCAAAGCCATATGGTGTTTATTTAGTCATGGTCATGCCAGCAGTTTTTACAGCCTATACCTCTTCCTGCTAGGATTTCTTCTTACTCCTGAGCGTCAGCATGTTGAAGTCCAGTAGCAATTGCCTGTCTTTGCTGTGCAGTTTCTCTTTAAGCTGTGACAGGATTGATCCTACTACCATCCTCCATATGTCTGATGATAATCACAGTGTGGTCTAAATTCCCTGCTTTCAAGTCTGTAATTGTGTAATAAATACTGTGCTTAATAAAGCTTACTTTTATTTTGTAAAGTGCTTGGTGGTTAGACATGGGAAGTGATCTATTAAATCTCCCTAGGCAAACTCCTACTGCAAATGCAGAATTGTTCCCTACAGTCTTCTGCCTGCAGAATATTACGTTGAAAATAAACAGGTGTGAAACTGAATGCTTTTTAACAGCACCTTGGCAAACCACTGCTCTTATATTTGTGTAAATACGGCTCTTATTATTTAGTCAGTTATCCACTTCTGTGAATGTTCTTAAATCTAGTTTTAACTTTAGTCCTGCCCCTCCTATCACTTTCTTTGAAGAACCCAATTGCAATGTACCTAATAAGAAGTTACAAAAAAGGCCAGGGTTGAGGTTTTTATGCAGCAGAAGAAATCCAGGTGCTGAAATGAATCAACAGCCCCGGCCTGGTTTGCAAACCTCATTCAGAAATAACTCCTTTCAAAAGGCTTTTTCATGTGTTATTAAAGTTAGGTGCATCTCTCACTTTCCTAGAACCACACTGGGTGGCTTCAGCCAAACCAAATAACTTTCATTCTGTCTAGGTGAGTTTGTTCTTTTTGGCTCCATGCTAGCAGTTTTCTAAAGGTCCAGTAATTCTATTAGCTAAAGACAAAGATCTTGAGAACAGGAAAATTCTAAGAGCCAGGAGATGGGATTACACACACCAGTCAGTGTTTGAACAGAAGGTGGAGAATGCAGTTACATGGCGCGATGCACTCCCAGCAGCCCATTGATTAGCAGATGGTGTAGTATGCGATTTGTTTGTGGATATAATTCCTGATCTTTTCCACCTGCTCCTCCAGGCCTGCGAGACTGGCTGACTTGATGATTAATGCATTGTTGCTTTCCTGAATTTCCGTTTCTATAGCTGAGGAGAGAGGCAGGTAGGGGTTAGGGGAAGATTGTCCAGGTAAAAGACATTAGATTCCCCAAGACCTTCATCACCCTTCTGAAAATCTACACTCTCTCAGTGTAAGTCACGAGAGCACTATCAGAGCCCAGCAGAACAGCCAAATACTCTAGCCCTGTCTAAGACACGCAGAAAGCCACTCCACTGCCCAGGGCACCCCGTAACATCATTCAGTGTTTCTTCCCAATAAAAAGCCCCTCCTCCTTCCCACCCCCCTGAACACCACACACAATAAAGCTACTGCAGTGACCACTGAACTCAATGGAAGCTCCATTGCTGACATCAACGGGAGCAGAAGCAAGTTCATCACATCTGCACCTCATGTTTTGGAAGGGAAGTTGCAGCCATCTACAAGCAGCATTAAATGCCTAGCATCAACAGTAAGCAGCAGCACCCTATCAAATCCCTGACACGGAGAGGCACCTTTGCTGAACGATGTTCACTACAGCCACTGCTTTACCACTGAAAGGGGTGCCAATGCCTTGGCCTGATAACGGCTCGGGCTCAGTGCCATTCTTCGCCAGCTTGAAAGGTTCTAGCCCCGCCTGGCCAGGACACTAAATCTGCACAGTGGCTGGCATTCAAAACACAGTGAATGAGGCTTTTAGGTGTGAGAGCTTAAAATGGAAGTGAGTGCATGGAGCATTGGCATACAAGAGGCCAAATGGAGAAGCAGGATATTGCTAGGAGGATGTCCCATGAGGGGCTGAGTGGCACAGTGGCATTGGTACACTGGCTTTTGCTCTCCAGCTACACATTCTCATCCCAGCGTGGGTCACAAGTGACAAGGGGTTTGTTGGACTCTCAGCCTTCATTCCCCATGCATGCCTCCCACAAAATGCCCCCTCCACTGGCATGGAGGGGAAATGTCCTTAAATTACACAGCAGGACCCAAATTTGTCCTGGTGAGGCCAGGGAAGAACATGACATGAGATGTGTATTACTCAACTCCATCATGTTGTCCTGCACAATTATCTAGCTGCAACAGAAGCAGTGACTGGAGCTGAGCAAAATGCGGCGAGGTTCAGTGAAGGGATGTGACAATGGTGAGCACATTAATCAATACCTTTGTCATGAAAACCACAAAGCAGAATCGTTTCTATTCAGAGCTAAGTTTAATCAGTTGTCTGGGTTTCTGTGGCTAACGCTTTTGTCCTTCAAGTCCTTTACTTAGCAGGATGTTTCTTGAGGGTCTGACTTAAGGAAATTTGTACCCATGTAATTACATTACATTCCTGAGGCCAAGCAGGATTTGCAGAGGGGTGATTCACCCTCCTAATTTACAAGCCCTTCTCACACCAGTGGATTACATCTACACTAGGGCTTTGGATCATTGTATAGACAGGGCTTCAGACATCTAATTCTGCTCCACTCCCTGTCAGTATTAAGAGCATATTGTTCCTCTTCTAGTTCCATTCCCTCATCTGCAGAGGCAGCAGCCCCTCCTCTCTCCTTGAAATTATGCTGTGACAATGCCTTCACAAATGCACTTACTTTCCATTCTGAGCTTCATCGCCCAGGTTTCTTCCAAGAGCGCCTTTGCCTCCAGATCGATTCTTTGGATCCTGCTGCCCTGTGCTCCCAGTGTTGAACTCTGTCCCATCCGCCTCTTCAGCTCGGCATACTTTTGTTTTACCTGTTCAAATCCCTGTGGGGAAATCAATGAGCAGTGCAGGTGAACTCAAGCAAATAAATGAGGTCCAAGTGATGGATGATTTCTAGATACTGTACTGGAGCTTTGTGTTATAAATGGCCCTTATTACTATTGCAGAGATATTAAAAACCATGTAAATTTACATCCTGGTTTCCAATGCCTTTATAGACACCAACGGTTCAGCATCATCTGGAATAATGTGTGAAGTACTAGTCACCCCATATCAAAACAAATACTGCAGAAATAGGTGTTCAAAGAAGGGCAGTGAGAAAAATCGAGGACCTGTAAAACTCTCTCATACAGAGATTTTGAAAAGATTGGCATTGCTTACTGTAGAAAGGAGATGAAGAAGAGGGACATAATAATAGCATATCAAATAATGGATAGTCTAGAGGAGGGAGAATTCAGGAAATTCTTTTCTTCCTGTCTCATAACACAAGGAGGAAGGGACAGTCAATGCAACTGAGAGGTGGAACATTTAAAACTGATCAAAGGAATGCTTTCTCACACGCATAATTAAATTGTGGAACACACTGCCTTGGGAAGTCACTGAGGCCAAGAACTTCGCTAGATTCAAAAAGGGATTGGATATTTATATGGATAACAGGATATGCAGAGTTATAACAGTCAATGCTAACACTTCTTGGCAGGGATATTAAACCTCGTGCTTCAGAGCTTAAGTCAAACTGTTAGCTCAGGATGAGAGACCGAACGTGGAGGAAGATTACCCCACTTCGGCTACTGCAGGGTTCTTATGCCTTCCTCTGAGCCATTGGGTGCTGGCCATTGGCAGGGCTGAGATAAGTAGATGAGATAGACCTGGGGTCTGAACAGTTCGGCAGTTCCTATCTTCCTACAAACAGAGGAATTCACTTTCCCTGAACCATCCAGATACGTTCTGCACTTATGTGGCTTTGCTCTTGCCTAAGCATAAGAAGCTAGTCGAGGATTATGGGCCAGAGTCATTCCTCGGCTCCTGAGAGACCTCCCTTGTACCTGCTTAGCACTCTTTGCTTGCTCCCCGGCTTCCTTCGCTCTCTGCTGAGCATCTGTGACCTGCAACCAGTTCTGATCTGCCTTGTGCCGCAGTTGGCTGATTCTTTCCGTGAAGTTGTCCAGCTGATCAGTAATGGTTCTCATACTCTCCTCCATTGGACCAAGGACAGTCTGGATCTAAAAGCCAAAGGTGTTTGGGTACTTTAAAGAGAAACTCATCCCAGAAAACCATCCGTGATGCATCATCCCCACAGGCACTCTGATGATTTCTTATCGGTCTGTAATAAAGTAGCACCTATAGGCCCCAGCTAAGGTCCCATCGTGACAGGTGCTGTTCAGCTCAACAGAACAAAGATAGTTCCTATCTCATGGAGCTCACAGTTACGTGCTATGGCAAGAGTGACATGGTGGACAAGCAGACAGATAGGGTAGGGCACAAGGAGAACACAAAGAGAAAAACAGTCGGACTTTTACAGCCAACCAGCTTTCCCAGGATCCAGCTTCTTTGCCACATTGGTTGCACATCATTTTATCAGCTGGGGAGGATGAAGATGGGTGGGAGTGAAGGATGTGCTTAGGAACCTCCCCTCAGTGGCAAAGCACTTCGTAATGAGTTCCACAGAAGTGTCATAGGAGCAGCGTGCAGGACAGGAGGTGTTATAATGCTAGGAACTCAGCGTCTGTCACTCACCTCATCAATGCGGACTTGGATGAGCTGAAGCGAATAGCTGGAGCCGCTGATAGCACCCTGGGCTTCCTGGAGCACTGTATTTGCTTGTCTCAAATTCTCCACCACTTCTTCCACATTGCCCTCTACAGCATTTGCTCGGTTCCTGGGGAAATGTAAAAGGGAATCATGATTAAATCAAAACCATATAATTATTTTTATCAGGTAATTATAATTGAAATTGGAATGCGTGTCTGCTGGAGGGGCTTTCCTCAAATCACTGAGGAATGCAAATGTAGGGCCACTTCCATCAGTTTCAGTGGTCACTGGGTCAGGCCTGTGGACTCTCATCCAATTAGCTTTAAGCCCAGCTTACCTAGCCTGTTCTGCCTCTTGCTGAAGCCTCTTGGCCTTAGCAATATCACCAGCTGTTTGGGTGAGCATGCTCTCAGGACACTGCAGCTTAGCAGCCAGGTTTCGGATCTCAGACATTTTCCTCATGACCGCAGCTGCGTCAGTTGGGAGGCTGAGCGAGAGAACGTAGTCACTGACCTCCTGGATGGTGGCAGGGTCAGTGGCTGGGTCTAGAGAGTTTACAAACAAAAAAAGTCAGGAACAGATGTAAAAACAATGTGGCCAGCACAGAGTAGTGCTCTGGGAGCCAGAAACTGCGGGGGGAGGCCATGCAGGTGGTGAGTGGGAACAACAGGTTCAGGGGTTATGAATTCCCAGCCCTGTGCCCATTCCTCTAGCTTCCGCTATCTCCTCATTCGAAGAGCTGAGAGTGTCTGCCAGCAGGCAGCCAGACTCTACTGCTAACATAGCCCGTGAGTGTAGCCCCCATTCTACAGTCTCTCCTAAGGGATCCTAGGCAGCAGTTCTGCCAGAGTCTTTCACTACGCAGATAATATGTGTGTGTGTGTCTGTCCTTGTGAATGCTGCTGTTCAGGCAGGGTTCCAGCTGTGTGACAAAATTCAGGCCATCCTTTGACAAGCTCAGGCGAGTCAGATCAGTAGAGCAGAGAGACAATGAGCCAGATCCATCTCTGCACAAGCCAGTGAAGGGAGCTGTACCATCTAACACTAGGAATAAATTTGACCCATTGCCTGGAATAAAATAAGAAGTGCTTCAGATTTACTGAGGACATTGCACAACACTTCAACTGAGCTTCCAGCCAGGACACTAAAATGATAGCTTTGATTTAACAAAAAAAAGCTGTGAAGGTAAATGTGGAGCAAGGCTTGACAGCAGCAACAGACTGAGTAGCACATGTATTCCAGGACAAGCCCTCTCCTAGATCACCACTAAAGCTAACTGATCTGGGAGAGAAGAGACAGGCACACCCGAAGGACATTGATTAGCTGGGGCTTTGTAATCTCTGTAATACCAGACAGTGCTGAATGACCTGGTTTTCTTATTAGGCTAATGCTCATGAGGTTGATGTGTTATTAAAATCTACTTATGAATATATAGGGCACAATAAATTCTCTAGTCTGATTAATAATCTGCACCATCGAAGATTTGCTTGAGTTCATGTCAGGTCAGCAAATGCTGCAGGAAAGCGGTTCTAGGTCTGCTGTGCAGAAGCCACCATCATAATCAATGCGAATGGAGGACCTGCAAAGGCTGTCTCAACACAGAGGCCAAAGAAGGGTACTGTACTCCCAGACGATAGGATAGAGACACAATGGCAGTGGAAGGAAGTCTCTCCCAGGAAGGAATGCAAGGAAGTCTCTCCCAGGTGCCACCATACTGTATCTACTCTGCAAATGGTGTGCTTGATGCCCCAGGGCTGTCAATCCTGCACTTTTCACCTGTGCTAAATTCAGTTGACTTGTTTTTAACTGTTTTATTCTTAGGTAAAGCTAAAGTGGCACTCCCTTTAAAAATGGCCTGTATCAGTTTAATGGAGTTAGACTTAGAATATTAACCATGTTGGGCTCCCCAGACAATGCAGTGTGAACTGATGCAAGGAAGATATTGGGAATTGCAAGATATTACTAGAATTAAGAGAACTGTTCACAAAAAGGGCCCATGCCAATCAGAACTTGCTTGTTTTTGGATCTCACTGAAACTCGGAAAGCAATTCAAATATTTGCAAACCTTTTGAAAGCTCCTGCACCTTTCTCCCCCCCCCCAGCAAATCTGATGCCAATTTATTGTTTCATTGTAACACGAATCAGGTGAGACTGAGCCATTTAAACTGAGTTTTGGGCTTCATTTGAGGGCTAAATACAAAACAAACTTTGGAGGCGTTGAACGTACCTGGATCAAAACCAAAGCAAATATTCATACCATGAGACAACCCCCTGGGTTTCATACTGCTTTGGTTATTAATTCTCTGCTCTTCAAAAAACATGTCTAGGGAGCTAGAGCTGGTGGGGACCCCAGCGGCCTAGTGATCATGTAAATCTTTTGCCAGAACTCCTTTTCTCATACCAAGAATTCCCCTCATGAGAGTTAATGACTAAGCAGAGAATACAAAGCTAAGTCTTCAAAGGCTTCCTTAGCTGTGCTCAGAGCTGGCACATCCAGGGTAACCAGTGACTCCCTGACCTCTGCTCACCCATCCCTGTTCTCGTGGCTGAGGTTTTCCATCCTCCCAGGGACTAGCATGTGCATGCTGAGGGCTCAGTTAAGGACTCCCTTGGAGCTTTCCCTCAGCACCCTGCCCTTACAAACATGGAGAATACTGGATTTACCTGACAGAAAGTTGCGGACTTGCTGGATGAATTGCTGGATGCGTCGGACATCTCCTTCTATCTGGGTCCTGGTTACACTCACTTGGTCCCCGAGACGTCGTGCATTGCTTTGGATTTGGTTTGCAGCTGTCTCTGCTGCCCTGATCTGCCAATAACAATGCCCCCAATAAAGTCAGTTCCTACCTGGCACAAACCATCCTTGAAAGCTCACCAGCCCTGCCTGGGCTCTTCCACCAATGCCCAGGGTAACCTTGGGTAAGTCACTCCACCGCTCTATGCCCCAGTGCCCCATTTTTAACAGATTGGAGGAGAGGCTTAAAGGATAAAGATTTAAGATAGGATTTTCAAACCAGACTTTCAATGGGACTTGGGCTTCTAAGTCACTCGTCTCCTTGGGAAATCCTGCTCTTAGCATGTGCAAAGTACTTTGAGATTCTCAAATGAAAGGCTGTAGGATGGGGACGCATGTGGCTAATGTGTATGTGCTAGATTCTAACTAACGGTGAAGCAGAGAGGTTGCAGAATCCAAGAAGCATCGAAAGGCTTGAAAAGTTTACGTTTCCAAACTCCCTTTCCATCTTGCAGTGCTGATCTGGAAATACAGTGAGAACAAGCTCCTTTGTCACCTTTCCAGGGTGCTAGGAACACATGGGGAAGAGCTGTTCCCTGGTTATTTCAGATTGTTGGTTTCCATTCTCGGAGGAAACCAGGAAGCGCAGTCATGGCACAAAAGTTTTAGTTAGTTCTTCTGACATTTCCAATCCCCCACTCCCGCCCCCCCCCGAAAATTCAGGTTTGGCTGAAGTTTGAGGTTACTTATTTGATCCCTCCCAAGCCTTGCCTGAGTAAACTATCCCCCTATCTACTTAATGAAGGTGACACCCCCACTCCATTGTATAACGGGAGCAGGTAAACACAGGACATGTCTCCTCTAATCAGCCCGTCCTTGCCCTTCTCTGTGGAAGCAGACAAACACCCCTGAGTGCTTCGTTCCTGTACCTACCATCTGCATGGTGTTCTGCAGCTGAGTGTTTAAGTCATGCAGCTCTCTGGTGGTTTTCTCCGCGGTTCTGATCATGACACTCGACAGTGGAATGATCCCTCTGCAGCCGAGATCATCTCCGCACTCTGTCGCGCTGTCCCGCGGACACAGCTCCCCGTCACAGTGCCCAGGGGTACAGGCCTCTGATCTGACACCACTGCAAATCTAAACACAGAGAGAAGCTGCAGGAGGGTGAGAAGACTCTGGTGCTCTTGCTGCTGTTTCACCCTCAATGGCACAAAGGCCTCAGCAGCTTCAGGGAGATGGACTTTCCAACACAGACACAAAAGAACAGATGAATTTGCATATCCATGAGCACGCAGTTCTTTTAGGACTACTCCTGGTGCAGCATTCAGCCTGAACAGAGCAGACAGTACATGCAAGTGTGGCTATATACGAGTTAGGACAGGGGCATAATAAAAGTTGGACACGAGCAGGTCACGGAGCGTAGTGAAGAGTATGTCTTGTGATATGGAGCCAATGTATTTTTACATAGAGAACAGACTGAAGAGCAGTGGAGTGTATGCAGAGCTAGATGCATGTGGTTCAGGGAGACCATATCTGGGTACAATGGATGGAGTATATCTTTTGGGAGGCAGGTGTGTGCTCGCTATTTAGCAGCTGTCAGTGGCAAGGAAAAAATTCCTGTGCCCCACTTATAAGACCTGTGGGCAACGGAAGAAGCTCCATACAATACACAAGGGTGTCTAGAAATAAGCTGATATACTTCAAAGGGTCAGGGCATGCCCAGTCTCCAAGGTATATGTGATGCCCACTAATACCCTGTAATCTGCGGGATTCGCTTGTATAGATGGTTACAGGCAGAGAAGTCCTGGGTGATACTTCTGCATGAACAGCAGTGGTTTGGCATTGCACGTCATCTTCTAACATTATCACTGGGGTCTATTCAGGGAGGAAGCTGAGAGGAGGAACATGTGAAGATGCAGACTGGTGCAGGGACTGGTATTTACCCCCTTCCTGTCACAAGCAGGGATATTTCATCTGGGGATGCTCTGATGCTGTGAAAGCAGGGAGATGAATGGTTGATGGTCTCCACAGCAACATACATCAGGAGCTGCTCAAATGCATCTCCATGGCAATAGCAGAGCAGCGTGGGGAGGGAAAAGAAAAGGAGACCTTGACCAGAAATCAGACGGCTCTTGGGGAGATAATGCACGAGAAATGGCTGAAGAAAAGTTTCACTGGTGGAGACAGCATCCAGTGCCTTTGTGTCTGCTGTTACCAGACAAGCAATGCTCAACCTTGGCTCATCTGAATAGCACTTGCCGAGACCACAACCCTTAAGTACATAAAACGGGGCACAATAGTGCGTCCTGTGGATGCCACAGATACCCATGCTAGGATACTTGGATCAAGGTGGGACCTCTACCCTCTGCTCTGCAGCTGTGTCTTAAAAACGAGGGCATCTCCTAGACCAAACGGAGGCTGACACTGCAATCAGAGGTGCGAGCTAGCTTTGATCTAGCTAGCTCAGATACCGATAGCAAGGACATTAGAGCACAACTAGCCACTTAAGTATGTATCTAGGGTCCCGGGTGGCTTGAGCAGCCTGTGCTGACACAGCGTCACAGCTGTTGGCACTCATGCTAGCTAGATCAAGACCAGCACAGGCACGTGCACATGTGCTGCAGTAACGTCTCGGATTGCATGTCGACATAGCTTTACTCAGCGACACTTTGACCACCCCAGTGCAGGCTGTCAACAGGATCCAACTCTGTTTCACCTTATTTATCGTTGGTGTCAAGTTGGGGGAGGAGGATATCTCGCCCTGTAGGGCGTCCAGCCTTGAGGTGTGGCCTGTCAGGCTGCTTTTCAGAGCCTCAGTCATTCTCCGCTTCTCCTTGGATTGCGCCAGCAGGATGGAGGAGCCAGCGTTGCGGTTGCTGGAGTTGGTGGAGATCTGGTAGGCAGAGCTGACAGTCTTGAAGGCTCCTGCAGAAATAAAATGATGTGCATCATGAACAGCTTCATGACTCATCAATGCAGCAGTGTTACCTAAACCATGTTATTGATTTTACCCTGCTGGAGAATATGTGGTGAGGAAGGAGGAGGAATCCACAAGAGTGGTTAGTCACAAGGACAGAGATTAACGGCTCGTTTATTGATTCCTTCACTGTGAACTGCAGCCTCCCTTGTGTGTCAAATTCAGCATTTAAGCTTATGGATGTAAACAAAACCAGAACAGAATACATACAGACCCCAAACCTGGGCAGCATTCCAGCTACCCTCAGTGCAGCTTTATGGCACTTCTGTCACTTTCCCATGCCAATCCTAGGGACAGACAGGGCCTGGAGTGGTCCATGGGGGAGCCATTCTATCTCACACCCATCTAACTAGGACCCCAAGGGACAGTCCTGACAGCATGGGATCACTTGAGTCAGCAATTCCCTGGCCATTCCCCCAGCCAGAAACCCTCCTTTGGTAACTAAGGGCTGGGTGGGGATCTTTCTGCTCCTCTGTGGCTATTCTCCATCGCTGGAGTGGAGCAGTGTGAAATGGCTGTAGTGGGATCAAGGAGATGAAAGGAGAGGAATGACCCCTATAGGGCAATGAGAGAGTGAACTCACTTTAAAATAAAACAAACCACTGGTACCATCGTGGGTTGAAAACACAGAGGGGATTCTGGGTGGGATTCTAGTTTTCAGCTGGACCCAACATCTCAGCACAAATCACCAGGCTTTTCGTGCTGACGCTCCTCAGACTCTGAAGTTCTCCACCCAGCCCCACCCATCAGCCCAGCTGGCTTGCTGACTGGCGGTTCCCTCTGGAATAACTGCAGGCGAGTCCTGCGTCTGCTCCACTGCTCACTGGAACTACAGGCATGCACACCCGAGCCCTTGTCTGGAGCAATCAGGGCCTACCCCCTGCTCAGACAGTCAGAGACTGAGAAAAGCAGATGGACTCCGCAGAAGCAGATGGAATCTACCGTGAGTCTCAAAGATCATTCTCCAGAGCTTCAGATTGATGCTTTCCCAGCAAACTCGAACATAAGTACATTGTGCAATGAGTCAATGAGGGAAAGTGGAAAAGAATAAGAAATCTATGAGAATAAGAAACCCACCTAGGGTTAGGGTTTCAATGTTTATGGGACTTGGGCCTATGGTTATGCATCCCTGACCTAGGGTTAGGGTTCATATGGGTAGGACTCCCCGACCTAGGGTTAACAGCAACAGAGATGCTCCTCACCCATCCAACTGATGGAAAAAGTAGCTAGAATTGCAGATTCCATTCATGGCAGGGGACAATTGCACTGAGCCAATACTACCTACCAGAAACATCTGTGCTGCGGCTGGCTTCAAATTGAATTTTCTTACTCTGATACTGCCCATTAATGAAAATCAGGCTCTGGTCAAGGGCTTCAAGATCATTGGCTAGAGAGAAGGTGTCATTCACAAAGCGTAGGTCAGGATTTATGCCCTGAACCTGCTGTCTGGAATCAAGAAAGGAGAAAACAAAATGAACAATATTAGAGATCATTATCTATCTGTCTTACATGTATGACATGTAGAGACCATAGCTGAGATCAGGGCCTTGTTGTGCTAGGTGCTGTGCACACATAGCGAGAGAGAGTTCCTGCCCCAAAACCTAACCATCCAAGTAGACACACCAGACAGAGAGTGGGCAGGGAAATAGAGGCTTAGTGAGGGGAAGGGATTTCTCCTGATCATACAGGAGGTTGGTGGCAGAGCCAGGATTGCAAGTGTCCTCAGTTCAAAGCCAACACTACCTTTCTGCCTGATCTGTCTGACTGATCATCTGGGGCCATGACTTCACTAGGAGGACCTGTGCAAGTCACTGCTCAGCAGTGGGAATGATGAACTTAGAGTCTGCTCTGGTCTGCCTATGGACGAGGAGGACAGGTAGGTTGGCAGGATGAGTTCGTGTGGCAGGGCCTCCGCACTGTGTGATCCCTGGGCAAAGCAGACCGATTTTAAACTAAAGAACTGAAGCAAAAATGTTAGTGGGATTAAATGTATAACTTGTAACGTCTGTATGTTGTCCCCCCTCTAGCATCAGATCCACACAGGATAAAAGCCTACTACTTCAGCCAGCTAAGGGAGTTCTTCCTTTAGCTCAAGTGGTCGAGGCCCTGATGGGTCAGGGGTTCTGGGCACTGTGAATGGATCAGCTGTACAAGTGAGGAAGAGTCCTTTACCTGACTGCAGTGAGCTCGTTGGACACCTGACGCAGGCCCTGCTCCGTCACTAGGGGGTTGCTGAGGATCCCCTGAATCTGCTGAATATTGCCTTCTGCTTCCAAGATGCGGGTGCTGAAGCCGGCACCCCCCATTCCCAGCTGCAGTCGCGAGGTGGAGTTTCTGAGGCTGGCTTGGCGCAGGCTGAATCTGTGAATGTCGCTGTCGTAGGCCTGGAAGCAGGGGTGGCATGCCTCACAGTGGGGGGTGTTGCTGCAGTAGCCCCGCTGGCACTGGTTACAGCGGGGCCCAGCAAAGCCAGGCCGGCAGAGACACCTGCCTGTGGCCTTGTCACACCCCATCACCTCCGTGCCCTGGAAATTGCAGTCGCATTCTGTTGGGTGGAAAGGGAGAGTGGAGGAGGTGAACCCCGGTGACAGGCAAAGCTCAATTATGTGCTCATTGCACCCCAATTCCCCTGCATGCACCGTCGGTGTGGTGAACCCACAATCCAGCACCTTATCCAACCTCTTGATTCCTCAAAGCCCGGATGCAGAGAGGAAGGTTCTTGCCTGGAAGATGATGGGAAAAGGACACAGCAGAAGGCAGTACTAGATACACGGAGGGTTGGGAAGAGCAGCAAAGAGACATGGGAAGGCTGTTCCAGAGGGGGAATGTTTGTTCTCATGCACCAAAAGCAGCAGGGTTTTGAAGAGCCAGAACAAAGGCAGGAGACATTTTTAGACACATCACAATTCCCAGGTGCTAAAAAGCAGTGTTAAGAATCAACGGTACAGACCTCTGCATCCTGTCCGGATGTCTCCATAGGACCCATCTGGACAAACCCTCAGCTGGGCAGCAGAGCACGTACGGCCCCCAAAACCTTCCCTGCACTGACACTGCCCTGTGAACTGACCCGAGAGAAGCGCATCAGTGGGGAAACAGCATTGAAATACGTCTGGAGAGAGGTGGGGGAAAAGCCCTCCCTTGCTTGTTCTTGAATCAGCCAATCACCCCCCCACACACGCACACTCATGAAGGGGAGATTCAGCTACAGCCTCACACACACCCTTGATATTCAGCCCACGTTTCTCCCTGCTCACTTCCATTTCACGTCTCTCCGACTGACACCCTTCTGCTACCAGACCCAGGATCTGGGTTCGAATCCTGGTTGTTTGGTTTTGGGACCCATCTCCGATTGTTAGAATGGCCATATATTTTCCTCGTATGTAACCTGAATTTTCCTTTTTCTCCTCTCACTGATTAAGGAGGATATTAAGTCCCCCTTCTCCCACATCTTAACAGCTCCTATTAGGATTTCTTTGCTAAATAGCAGACCTTTAAAATGGCTTAGCCTTGTCTTTATAATCACCGGTTTGTTTCAGTGCACTGCACCCAGGGCATGAGGGGCAACAGACAATTGCAGGGTGCTTTAGGGATGCATGCAGCCCTTTCCTAAAGGGGAGAGACAGGTTCCATAGAAAAGCAGGCAAGATGAGACCATCTAATAAGCAGTCTCAGCTCTGTGATCACTGCTGACACAATACCATGTCACTGCACCACACAGCAGGGGAATTGGTTTCTGCTGCTGTTTGTGACATCCTTGGCTGTTCTAATAAACCTGCCCTTCACAGAAAGATCCATCCCAGCCAAGGGCAGGGCCAGCAGCACTAACAGGATTGTTATTTGAGTTGATTGAAAAACAGCGGGGAGCAGGGGAAACTGTGAAAAGTTGGTTTAATATTTTTCCTAATTTTTTTTTCCATAGGAAGTTCATCAAAATTTTGAAATTTAAAAAACTTTCAGACAGTTCTAATTAATACTATTGCCCTCCACTTGTCTATCTATGATATTTATATAGCCCCCATTACTGTAATGTCAGAGCACCTCACAATTGTTAGTGCATTTATCTGCACAACACCCCCAGGGGTGCTATCATCCCTATTTTAGCATTAGAGAACCGCTGCACAAAGAGACTAAGTGACTTAATCAGGGAAGTGTGTGGCAAAGCAGGGAACTGAACCCAGGTCTTCCAAGTCCGAGGCTAGTGTTCTGGCCCATCAGCCCACGCACAGCACCATCTAACTGTGCTGTTACACAACCATTGTTACCAATGCTCTAGGTGCAGTTTGACAGGGGAATTCAGTGGCTACCAAAGCGGCAGACAGAGCACAAAGTGACTTGAGATACAAGGACCCCAGGAGTTGCATACTGCACCCGATAGCACCATGGCTCTCCATGGCCAGGATTCCCACACTACTGCCGCTGACTAGCTCCCTAGGATGAAATCAGGGGTCAGTACCTGGTTACACTGCGGGCTGAGGGAGTTGCGTGGGTCACAGCTGCATGGCTGACAGCCTTGGCCACTAGCGATCTTCCAGTGATTGGCGGAGCACTGGTCGCAATTGGCTCCCACCACATTAGGCAGGCAGAAGCACCTTCCTGTCTCATCGTCACAGGGGGCATCCTGGCGTGTCCCCAAGATGTTGCAGGCACATTCTGAAAGGCAAGGCGGCTTGGTTAGCCAGTGCCATCATTCGGACTGGATGCTCCAAGGCCAACAGGTGAGCCTGGCTGCTGGAGGGGCCAGACTCCTGAAGTGATGTTTGCTTCAGCGGAGAAATGAGCATGCGGGGAAGGCTGCAAGAGGGGGTGAGTTCAGGGGACCACAGGACGGCAGGACAGGGACAAGGTCCCTGCAGACCTTTCCCCCAGGATCCAGAGACAAGAGGAGGCAGCTTCTATATCACCTCCCCTGTGCCAGAGGCTAGTGATGTAGATGCTACTGGTTTAATGCAGCCGTGTCCAATAAGGCACTGGACCATGACATTTAGGTTACGACTCCAACGTCTCTTTGACCCTGAAGTCCCTGTTCTCCCGCTGTTCCCCTCCAGCCCTATCCCGTTCACGACAAATACACGGAGATAATGTCATCCCATCTTTTGCAGATATTGCTCCCAGTGACAACGACTAAACCTGAGCCCACACTGCCACCTGCTGTAGCACAGACAGCAGCTTTTGAGGCATCGAATGTGAGATGCACATGACTAGCGATGGGTGAATGTGGATCCGGGGCTCCTGGCTCTGTTCAAATGAGCTCGCAAGCATGTGAGTGCACGACACTCCTAGTGCTGTGAACCGCCAGCCAGCGATCCTCATCAGAGCAGGTTTTCTCATGAGGTCCTGGGGGGCCCTGCTTGCTGCCAAGTTGAAAACCTGTTCTCTTCCTCACAACAGGACACAATCCCTGCTGGGGATTTGAAAACCTTCGCTGGCTGGGGTTTTGTTCTGCGAGCCCCACATTGAGGCTGGCTCGGAGCCAGAAAGCTCTCAGGGAAGCCATCTAAAAGGGTGGAGCTGGACCCACTTTTCTCCTGTGCTCCTGAAACCAGAGGCCTCCACTCCAGGTTCAAGCACAGAGAGAAAGCTCAGGATGATTCTGATGTTATGATTGTTCCCCTTACCACCACCACAAAACCCACCTTTCCCCAAAGCCAATTTGTGCGTCTGCTTTCATAGATTTGTACATTTCAAGGCCAGATGGGACCAAGAGTCTGGCCTCCAGCATAACCCAGGCTAGAGAATTCCCTGTTGCCCCTGTACTGAGCCCACTAACTTGTGTCTGACGAAAGCATCTCCCAGAAAGGAGCGGTCATTTCTATGCCTGCTCACCGCTGCATCCCAGGGGGTTGGCGTTGGTGAGCTGGGTGAATCCAGGCTTGCAGAGATGGCAGCGGTCCCCTTGCACGTTCTCCTTGCAAACGCAGCGTCCGGTCAGAGGGTCACAGCTGGACCCGGGCACTGTGCCATCGGGATCACACTCGCAAGCTGAAAAACACATACCTTAGCTAACTAGCAGCAACCAGGACAGTAAGAAGAAGCCGCTGTGAGTTGAAGGCGGGGGAGTTGCCAAGGGGACAGCAAGTCCCCACAGGAGATGCCACTTACGCTGGCAGGCTTCTGGATGGGGGATCTCTCGCCGCTGGTTGCGGAAGAAATAGGTCTTGCAGCGTTCGCAGTTCCTCCCCACTGTGTTGTGCTGGCAGTCCTCGCACACACCCCCACTCACGCCGCCGCTGGCTTGGTACACAGCTGGGTCAAAATGGCACGTCTCAGAGTGACCGTTGCAATTGCACCCTGCGAAGCAAGAAACACCCTGTTTAAGTGCAGATCATTCAGAAACCACCAACTGCTGGAGTTCTTCCAGTTATGCACTAGATGGCACTCGGTCCTTGTGCATCGCATTCACAACAGCGCTTGCTTAGCCATACAGTAACATTATGAAGCTGGCACGGTCAGGTTAGGTCTTTGAGGAAGGCTTCTGCTTAGACTGTAAGCTCCTTGGGGCAGGGACCAAGTCTGGGGAGGGCTGCCCAGCATGTTAGGGCCCTGAACCCGATTGGGTCCTCTATGCACTACAGCAACCCTAATATAAAATAAACAACAGGAACAGACATTTCTGGGACTGTTTTTTCAAAAGCCACATTGGGATGGCTCGAATCAAGGTCCAATATTATTCTAACTGTCCAAGTTGTTCAGATAAATGGAGTCAGATTTTTGATGCTCTCTAATTATTGCAATGCAACTGGCTTCTTAAGAAGATTCAGCAAGTTCTCAGTGTCCGAGTTCTACCAGCAAGAGTGCGGCGGCATGCTTTTCCAAGCTGAGCCTACGTAGCATGGAAGAGAAAAAGACATTCACTCTGGGGCAGGTCTAATGGGAAGAGCCTCTGATTTTTAGATGTTGATGGGAAGTAATAAAAAAGCAAAGGGAATTAAATTCATTGTCCAGCCACAGCATCAGAGTTACTTCATACAGACTTCAACTTGTCTGACGGGTTTGGTGAGGGTCAACAGAGGGAGAGAGGCAAAGAATGGCTGGACAGTTGGATGAATAGACAGACATACTCTGGCATTCATTGGGGTTGCGGTCCTCTGCGGGTTTCCAAGGCTGGTCGTTGTAGAAAGCTGCACAGCGATCACAGTGTGGTCCGGCAGTGTTGTGCTGACACACACAGTGGCCATGAACCTGGAACAGAGACAGAACTTCACACCCTATTCACAGCCTATTTATTAGCTCACTGTCTTATCCTTCTGGTCTCTTCCCCTCACACTCACACACGCTCATCACTCTGGCAGTGGCAACTCCTCCTTCTGGCTCCACTGCTCATTCCCCAGTTAGATTCAGCGAGCAAGGAGACACAGGCCTCTTCTTCCTGTCAGCCTGAGAGGACCAGAGCAGTGGGGACAAACTTCTTCTAGGAAACATCTGTAGAAACGGCCTGATGCTGTTCACACAGGATTCCCATCCACTGCAGTCTCTAATGGCAGGGGACTTGTACGTACAACCGCAGGCAAAAGCCTGCACTAGTGAACGTCGTTTAGGTATGAAACAGAGCCAGCGTGGAGCTTCTCAGTCTTCTGGAGCCAGAGAAAGTGAAGGCCTCCTACGGCCCAGTGGTGGAAGGGGCAGTTACAGCCTCACTTCACTGCTCTGATGTGCTGCTTGAGTAAGAACCCGTGCAATCAGCGAGCACCACATTGTAAACATGTCCAGCCGCCCTCTTGTGCATTAAAACACTACACACCATGTGATTTGCCCTTGCAAACTGGGCCAAGATGAGTGCCAGACCAGCAAGCCAAGGGGCTCTGTTCTCCTCCTGGGATCCTGTATCATTCTCCCCCACCCTCCTAGCTTAGACAAAATGGCTCAGCCTCATCCTTTAATTGACCTGGGGTCTGTGCTAAGCAACGTGGAGTACTCCCTCTCTCCTAAGGGCTGATGGTGCTCCTGATGCACCCCTGCCAGCTCCCCTGTACCAGAGTGGGGGGATAGGAGGCCATGACCCGGACAGGAGCCTGGTGCTCTCTAGAACTCAGGGGTGGCCCTGAGAAGGGAAGCAGCAAAGTCCTTGTCTCCTTGTTTTCCCTTGTGCTCTCACCTGCATCACGGCACTGGGGTCTCCGGACAGGGCCCGGGCGGGAGTGCAGCGCTCTCCGTGCCCATGGCAGAAGCAGCTTCCCTGCACTTGCATTTCGGTCACAGCGTAGAAGGCGCTGGGTGAGCTGTAGCCCTGGTGCGGGAGGCGAGACAGCTGGGTGAAGTTAACTCTCAGGTTGGTGAATTCTCCCAGGTCTGTATGGGAGAAGAGGACTCATGAGGAGGAAGCAGCGATGAAGTCACCGGCCAGCAAGGCAGGGAGGCGCACAGTGCAGAGAGAACCAGTGCCACAACTGGCATTAGCTGGGCCCCTTTCCTGGCAGCATCAGGTCAGAGGCCAAGGAGCAGAGAATTCCTGCCCACAGGCTGTGTCTCTCTCTCCATGGCAAGGCTGCAGCATGTCTGTGGGACACTGGGTGGGGGAGGAAGTGAGACTGCTGCTGCATGGACTGTACCTGCTCTGTGGGCTCATTGTTTAGAGCTGCCAGTGCAGCACCTACCACTAGCACTAAAATTGGCTTCGGAAACACCTCAAAGTACCACATCATGCACAGCTGTGCAAAGGCTGCCATGTCTCCAGGGTCCCGTACCCTTCCACTGCTCCCAGTGGTGCTGAACTAGACTCAAATGCCCACAACCTCCTTTGCAAATCTATAGCTGGCAGAAGTGTAAGCATCCCTGGGAAACCCACCAACCCCCCAGTTATAAAGGAGGAAATATGCCTACTACTGATGCTTTGGCTGCGAGACGTGGTGATGCCGGAAGCCAGGTCTATGGGGTTGAATTTGACCTTAGGAGAAGAACACAGAAGCAACAATTAAGAAGATTAAAGGAAAAAAATACAGGTCTTTCTTTTCACCTACCCAGCAATGAAACAACCAACTGTCTGCTCTGGAGCAGCCTCTTCTGGAAAATAGTAGTTCTTGAGTACCAAACAGAAGGGAAGCTAAACACTGCTGAGGAATTAACAAGAATGCCACCAAAATGCCCAGCTGCCCACAAGTCAGTAGGTGCATTTATGTCTGAAGGAGCAGGAAATTTCCCACAGGACACTCCCTACCATCACGAGCCAGTCTCACCCCCCTGCAGAACATCAGTGGAAGGTTTTCTTCTCTCTGCATCTGGGTGATGACAGGACCAAAGTGTAGTCCAAGGGCAGACAGAGAATGCTACTGGGAAGAAGAGGAGGGCTACTGGGGAGTTGGGAAGGCAAAGATGGGGAAACGAGGTGTTGGAACACCAGATGGCCCCAAGATTCTGAGTTGAACCACTTGGTCAGATGCCCAGCATATGTAAATAGGGCCAAACTTTCCTGTGTTGTATTAGCGTCTGAAGAAGGTTTAGAGAGTGGAGTTCTTTGGTCTGTTAATTGCAGAGATGCACGTCATTCAACAGCCTGCAATGTGCACGGTGTGCCTCCCTAGCTTCTCCTCCCTTTTCAGGTCTCTGTGCATTCCTCTTAAACAGGGAACAACAATTCCCTCCACTGCAGGAATTACTGGGGCAATTCTATGGCTGGTGCCATGCAGAAGCTCTGACGAGCTGATCATGTTGGCCCCTTCTGACCTACGAACCTATGACATTCCAGGGTGGCCAGCTCCAGTCCACAAGCAATAAGCAATCAGAGGTTTCCACGATCAGCCTGTGCCATGCTGATCTTCGATACCAATGTGCAGCCCAGAGAATCTACAGTTTCCTGTATGCAATGTTCCCAAAGGCCTCTTGCTTGGACCAAGACAGGGCATTGAATGATGGGAGCACGAGGCTCGTTATGGGAAGCTCCTCCACATTCAGGATGAAGGTGGCTGCAATCTGCTCTGTTTTATGGCCTTCTGGGTCTTGGCAGGTGGCGAGCATGGCCCTCCCTGTGGGCCTGAGGCAAGGAGTATCACATGCATCGTACCTTCCCGCCATGGTGAGGATGCCCCTGATGGGTCCGCAGCTCCTGACAGCGCACGTCCTGCCAGCTCTGGGGGGAGCCTTGGGGGATGCGTGGAAAGGAGGCGGCACAGTCTGAGGCCAGGTACTGATAGATCCTCCAGGTCTTGCCGAAGTCGATGGAGCGCTCAATCAGCATCCCGGCAGGCATAGGTGCCTGGAGGAAGGAGATTGGGGGTGAGGGAAGGAAGATGCACGTGGCAGAATACGGGGCTGAACACACACAGAACAAGGAACCCATTTTTAATTCCTCACACCCCATCTTGCACACCAAGTGTCCCGACTCTCCATGCATCTCCCCTTCGCTCCCCACAACAGAACTGGCCCTCCCCCTCACC